>CAMZMU010000115.1:9897626-10450622 GCA_947311845.1 Poa pratensis | reverse complement strand
ATTGAGATAACATGAACACGGAGATGTCCCAAATATATGTTGGCGATTCCAGAATTTCTATCTAGCTGGTATAACATTTCGCAGATGCTGAACAATTTGCTGTTGTTCTACTTGGAGAAGGTTAAGCAGAGATCTGACACTATACAGTTTGATGTCTCTGCCTAAAACCAAAAGGATTATTATACAATTCGACTACTCGGAAAACAGGAAAAGGAAGAGATGCACACAAATACATATTCCCAGTGTACCGGCAGGAAAAGATACGTTAAAAAGGTAAATAGCAGATTTATGGTACCAGAAATACATTCAAGATATGGTCAATTAATAACACAAGCTTTGTTGTGAGTAATGAAAGCATTCCGGATCTGATTTCTGCAATATCATCTAATACCTATAATATTTCTAAGTTGAGTAAGAACTACTGGCAAAACAACAGTAATTAATGGTCTCCTGTGGACCGATAATGAGGATTCAGATAAGTACAAACAACTAATAGTTCTAAGTCTCAAACGAGACTATTAGTTGCATATATGCAGCATGCAGGAATGCAAGGGCACAAAGTGTGGGGTCAGCTGATCCCAGAGCCTGTTTGAGAAACTATTCCATACAAGTAACATTTCAAAAGAAACCTAGAAGACAGACGAAAATCATGCATGTCACAATGCAGCTGTAGCTCAGCCCTGGCACAGCCACCGGTGTGAGGAAAGGGACAATGATATACAATACCTTATTCAGAATCATCTCTCTCCGAAGTTGGAGTAGCATCCTCAACATTGCTACCAGAGGTCTTTGAGTTCCCCTCATCATCTTTGCTAGTTGTAGATATTCTCTTCACTAGTTCTTCATTTAGTGGACTGTTGGGAACATCACCCAAAGGATCAGTCACCTCTTGAGCTTCTGATGGCAAGGCATGTCCATGTTTGTCTTCCATGCTAGCACACTCCGGAGCAACTCCACCATAGCATGTATCCCTAGTTATAAAAGGCATACATGCTCAGTCTATAATTGTCAAAGTTATAACATAAGGCATGCAAGTTACTGTAATATGTGACAGAACAACGTGACAACAATTACTTCTTCAGCCGATCTGATGATGCGAGGTGCTAACTATGTCCTCTGGAGTGCCTTTCCTAACAAGTGGCTAGTGTTTGCAAAGCTTATGACGCAGTACAATTCTAATTATGTACCAATAAACTACATGACAGTGAGATATTTACAACTAGCCAGTACTGGAGACAAATATAGCATTTCTCAAATAGTGTAAACCTTTACAATGCTAATAGCAATGCTTCATAAGAAAAGATGGTCCTCTCACTGCCTTTTCTAAGAACTGACTAGTTTTTTCAAAGCTTATGAAGTGGTACGGTCTAAAGTACAGTACGAATAAACAACATGACAATGAGATATTTAAACTAGCCACTACTGGAGAGGAATCTAGCATTTATCCAACAGGTGAACCAATTCGATGGCAATAGCAATACTCACGTCATAAGAAAATATGCAAGTCTCTTAACTCACAAGTATTGCTATCGAGTAACAGTGAGATAAATGAATTCACATTCCTCAAACAACAAATTAACATAGCACTACAAGCTTGGTAACCAAATTCCGGCAGCACATCTTAAACCCCACTATACGCACCTCCCAAACTACAGAAGTCAAAGGCTCAGAGCAACTAAGGATATGAAAACAACAGTAGATCCAAAATAGCTCTGAACTATTTGGAAATTCCCACAATTCATACGCTGGCACGCTTCTTGCGGCTAGTGGATTTTACTAACCTGATGTCGACGTCGTGGCTGACGCATTCGAAGGTGTTGACCAAGCCTCCCTCCTTAGTAGCATTGGACCCCTTGTCAAACAGCTTTTGTGCCTGATCTACTGTTTTCTCCTCCTCTCCCCCTCCTTACGACCTGCCTCTTCACTAGGGCTCGACAACAGTGGATCATGGTGCTTGCCTCGGGGCATAGGAATGTAGAAGCTGACAACTGGAATCACATTAAAGATGCCAGGGTGATAGTACACACATCTTGCCCTCTCCGACTTCAGCTCGACTTTGAAGATAGCTGTGCATGATTTCAAGAATATGACATTTGCTTCCTCGGCAAAGCCCAGCACTCGCACTCCTAAGTCCAGGTTAGTCCAAGTTGGGAGCAAATTGGTCAAGTCAATGACCGGGTCGGCAGCCAATTTGCACCAGGGACGTCACTCGCCTCCCTTTCCCACAATGTTAGATTCGGATTCATGTACTGGCAAACTCCTAGTCCACCGTCCTCCGCCAGCATGATGTTATATCTCCCGCATAGCCCGGCTCGTTGTATGGTGGTGGTGGCTCGAGCACGTCCAGGAACTTGTAGGTTGCCAAATCATACCCAAGGATCAACACGTTGTCAGACATGAAGTAAACCTGAGATCTCTTAACGAGCACGCTGGAAAAACGGCTGAAAATCATGGGAGCAAATCCCTTCATCACGGTCGGCTCACGCCAGTTGCCGGTCTGAGACGAGTACACGCAAGCCCTCGTGACATACAAGTCGTCTTCGTCGAAGACCTTGACGGAGAAGACGAATACAAGGCGGAAGGGGCCCCCGTGGCAGCCGTGGTGGACGCACCCATCCGCGGCGCAGAACACTGCGGCGGTCGGGGACATCTTCTCGGCCCCGTAGTAGTCGGTCTCGAACGCCGCGGGCACCCGTACGCGCAGCTGGGAACCGGTGAGTGGCTCCCACAGGAGGAGCTCCTTCCCGGCATCCTGGCCCCTGGACCTGGAGAGGAAGAGGGCGCGGCCAGGAGCGGCAGTCCGGGGCGGCGAGGGAGAAGCGGGAGTCGGTGGTGCGGACGAAGCGGGAGCCGTGCTCCCAGTTGTGGAGGAAGCCGAGCACGGGGGGCGCCCCGTGGAAGTTGTGGAGGCGGCGGTGGAAGGCGGGCTCGGAGACGGCGTCGGCCCAGGCTTTGCAGGCGAGGGAGAAGCGGCGGAGGAACCGCGGCTCGCGGGGCGGGAGGCGGAGGAGGATCTCCGTCACGAGCTCGATCGGCAGGTACTCGCGGCACGGGAGGCGGGGCCGCTGCGGCGCTGCCATGGTACTCTGCTCGCTGGCTCTCGGTGTGGGTCTCGGGTTCTGGAATGGGGAAGAATCTGGAATGGGGGAAGAAAACGTGCTGCGCCGCCGCCGTTTTGTTGTAATTCGTTTTCCTGTGAAACTGATTTCGAATTTCGGATGGACTGGATCGCCGTTTTGTACCGTGTGACCGTGTAAAACAAGCTTAGACAGCGTAATGATCCTCAATTCGTGAGATCACAGTCTACTAACTTTTCTTTCTTTTCTTCACTCAAATTCGTGAGCACACTTATAAAAAATTAGTGCTATGTCTGATAAAGAAAACGATCAAAAACCATTCATCAAATACATAAAAAAATACAAAGTTTCTTAACTACAAGCAAGACAATCTTCCACTAATCTTGGGACATGTTGGTTCCCCTTGCCTTTGATCTAACGCCATGAGGCCGCGTTGTAAAGCATCTCATTGACGAACCGTGACATTCAACGACCAACCATGTTCCACTGGTTGTAAAAATGTTTAACTTCTTTCTTGGTGAATTGATGAGTATGTGCTCAAAAAACTCTTTGATGGGAGACTTTACAGGAGTTTAAAAAACACTTCTCTCTAAACCTATATTCCCCCTAACAAATTTGCGCAACGTTATGCATGATATTTTAGTGACCATAAAATGCTTGCAGACATGCTTTTCAAATAGAGATCGCACAACAGTGCGGAAAATCATTACAAAGGAACACAGGATAAAACAGAGTTGTTTTACTTGCAACGATACAACCAGCGCAAAAGAAGCATAGCATTGTTCTATTGCAACTAATACAATATGTGGACGATGCCAAATCCTATTTCTGAGAGACGAAGAATTTCTCAAAGGATCGACCACTTGCAACAAGGTCACAGAATACAAATAATCATTCCAACATTCAGCATTCTTCTGCTGTTCCGCAGGCATTACCAGGTTACAGACAAGAAAAAATCAAGTCCAAATAGGCTGATTCCAGTCCTGCGGCTTTGCACCATCAAATCGGGGTTATATGGCACAGTCTTGCTGAAATCCAGGTCCATAAAGGCCATAGCAATTTCTCAGCAGCCACATGCCAATGAGGACACGCCACCACCTGAAGCAGCATTCACTTCTTCGACATGTCGAACATTCTAGAACCAATCAGAGCAGCAACATCAGGGTCAATGTCCTCAGGTTCATTTTGTCCAGCTTAATCTGTACACCGTGATTATATAACACATTAGTGCATTTAAAAGCAAATCGCTGGAATTTTGATGGGACTGTAAGACACCAGTTATTCACATAATTGATTAGCTTGCATACAGAAATATTGCTAAAACAGGAAAATCTACCTGCTAGACTGAAAATTTGCAAAATAAATTGAACAAAGCCGGTGATTCATGATAGAAGTACAACAAATTCGACATAAATTTACCATAAAGATGACATAAATTTACCATACAAAGACTACTAGCTATTACATTGAAAAGACTACTAGCTATTCTTGATGTTGGTAATCAGCCCACATTTGCATTGCAATTTCGTCCCTCAAGTTGTTCCCTTGGGCATTGTTCTCCTGGTTATGCTCATCACCGGTTGGAAGATCAACAAAGAGAATTGGATCTATGTTATTGGGTTGGTTATCAAGCCAAGCCTCATCACCATTGTGCATTTTTATGATATTATGAAAGACACAAGCAGCTGCTGGAATTTTGACTTGATTCCTTATTGGATGAAAAGTGCCAACATGTAGAATCTGAAATCTCTTCTTAAGAACCCCTAGCACTCTTTCCACATGGTTGCGCAACACGGCATGCCGATTATTGAACAACTCTTTATAGTTCTGCGGCCGATGGCGGCCATGCCCGAATTCTTTCAAATGGTACCGGACACCCCGGTATGGAGCAAGAAAAGATGGGGTATTTGCATAACCACCATCCACTAGATAAAACTTGCCAGCAGGTACTTTGAATCCATTGTTCATAGCAGACCTAAGCACTCTTGCATCTGTAGCAGACCCCTCCCATCCACATGATATGTAAGTGACCCTGAGATCAAAGTCACATGCAATCATTACGTTATGGCTAAGGGTGCCTTTCCTATTCCGAAATGGAGCAGCACTTTCAGGTGTCATGGTTACAGGTACATGAGTTCCATCTATGGCACCTATGCAGTTCCGAAAATATGGATAGAATCTTTGGTCCGTGGAGATTTTTTGGTGTGGATGAGCAATGGATGTAGGTTTAAGAAATCTGCTTGCTAGGACAGGGACGATGTCAAAGAAAGCCTTGATGTACTCATGGAAAGTCCACCCACTATGCTGGAATTCTAATTGCAAATCTTCGAAGGATGCATTGTGTGACAACATGTACAAGAAAAATGCAAGCTTCTCCTCGACCTTAATTCTTGTATCAACTATCAGCTTCTCTCTTCTAAGGTAAGATGCCAAAGACCTAAAGATGTGTGGCTCCATCCTATAAGCTGTTCGGCAATTCTTAACATGCCCGGTAAGAATGCCATCAACACGATTTTTGCCATATAGAAAGGAGCTGTGTCGTTGCTGCTTCTCGGTTTGTACTCTACTACCAAGTTGGTGCAATAGTGGCAAAATGATGAGTATCATCTCATCATCATCTTCTTCTCTTCTCTTCCTAACTCGATCGAGCCTCCGTGAATTCATTGCAATACTAAGTAGAGAAATTAAGAGGCAATAAGACTACAACAGCTAACAAGACACAATAACTATAATAAGAGAAGGAAGGGAAGCATACCGAAATTAGGAGTGCAAACTGGATCCCACGAAGGCGGGGGGTCGTCCACTCCAACCAGAACAGGAGCAGCGGGTACCTATAATAAGGAATCATGACACCATGTTAAAACAAGATGTAGTACTTGACACCAACACATGTACAGATTAGTACACAAGACTATACAAGACTATCCATGACTAAGACTATCCATGTAAAACAAGAATACTAAACAACACATGTACAGATTAGTACACAAGACTATCCATGACAAACCTGAGCATAATTTACAAACGTGAATAAAAAATGTTCCTTTTTGTTACCTAAGTAAAACTCTGTCATGACGGACAGGTTGGATCTCTACAAAATCGAGGGATCCTACGAATTAAGTCTGACAACAAGCATGTATTTAGCCTTTTCTTGAATGGCCATAGTTTATCAATATCTAGGGAGCAAATTCGAGTTTTCACAGCAGTCATGCCAAAAAATAATAAGAGAATTATAAGAACTTACTACCAGGATATAGCCTCTAATTAGCATAATTTCTAACTAAGAAGCAGAGTGCATCACGTCTTACAGATATGCACACCGGTCTTGCATACACAGTGATGCATCAAAATAGTCATTGGCCAACACGAAATGATCATTTAACCAAGTCCGGCAAAAAAATAGTTTATTCTCGCAAGAAGCCAGATCGATGGTTGGGCGAAATTTTGATGCATCAAATCTATGCGTTTTCTCAAAAGCCAACAGTCTACCAATATCGAGGAAGCCAGATCGATCCAGAACGAGGCCGCTACCAGATCCTCGCAAGAAAGAACTTTTTCTGCCGGCCCCGCCCAGATCCGCTACCAGATCGATCCAGAACGAAACGGAACAAGAGAGACCCAGATCGATAGTACAGATCTCTAGAGATCGGTCGGTTACCTGAAGCGGTGGGTTGAAGAGACGATCCGGACGCGTACGAGTCGATCCGCCCTCACTCCCTCATCCCTATCTGCGCTAAATTGCTAGACCTAGCTAACAAATCAAGTGTGCTCTCGATACAGAGAGGGTCGCCGGCGGGAACGAGGCCGGCCGGCGGCTGTGGAGCTGGGAGCCAAGATTCGGATTTTTGGAGAAGGGAAAGAACGGGATGGGTGCCGTACCGGGGAAAAAGCCAGCGGATGAGGGTCGGCGGCGCCCGGCGACGGAGAGGAGGCGGCGGTGGCGCCCGTCGACGGGAAGGAGGCGGCGACGGCGGCGTCTGTCGTGAGGAAGGAGAGGCGCGCCTCGCTCTCCTTTCCGTCGCTTCTCCCCGGTCGTTCCACGCGAGAGCCCTAGAGGCGTGATACACCCGTGGGTTCGCGTGGGTTGGGGGGGTTGACCGGACTGGCCCAACCCCAACCCGGCCTACCAAACGGCCCGCGGGGGAATTCTGCGGGTTTTAATCCACGAGAGGAATTTCCCTCCAATTCCCGGCCCACCCCGGCCTACCAAACGAGGCCTTAATCTGGCATTGTCATTCCAAGTGTCAAGTAAGAAAGACAAAATTCAATATATAAATGTAGAAGGCAGCTAGTGGACTTGTGGCACCAAACATACACATCCAAAATATGGTCAACCCATAACAAGGCTTTTTGACGAACAATAAAAACATTTTAGAGTTTTTCTGCGACATCATCTGGTACACGAATTGCACATGAAGAACTTATGAGCTATTAGAAAAACAACATTAATTAAATGGTCTTGTGTGGAATCATGATGAGGATTTGAGAGATACTTCCAAATGGGAAACAGATGAAGTCCCAAACAAGATAATTACTTTGCATTAGCTTACTTTAAATTAGCAGTTTATTAGGTATACTCTGCAGTAGGCATGAACAGATAATGAGAAATAATTGTAATCGGTAGGGTGTTAATGACTACATGGAATACTGATAACAAGGACAGTACTGTCTTTCAGTGTATAAGACTGTGCAGCAGCAGAAGTGTCACGTTAAAGCTGTGGCTTTCTCTAAGAGACAATTCCATACAAGAGAATTTCCACAAAAAACCTAGAGAACAACGCAAAATACAGCGATACAGGTCCCCTCAAAGTGGTGCAAGTGATATGCAGTATACCTTCATCAGAATCACCATGCTTGTCCCTAGAGGCCTCTGACTCTGAGCTCCCAGGATCATCTTTACAGGTTGTAACTGTATTTTTTACTGATTCTTCTTTTGGTGCACTCTTTGAAACATTACCTGAAGGATCCATCGCCTTCAGAGCTTTGCATGGCGAGATATCTCCATATCCGTGAAGGGTTCTAGCACAGTCGTGAGGAAGTTCTCCTTGATGTGGAACCCTACGTAACAACAAAGAGTAAATTTGTCAATGGATCATTGCTAAGGCTATAACATTTCATGTAATCTGATGTAAAAACACAACCATATTATTTCATCAGCAATTTCATGACACATTGTGATGACCATGTTCTGTTCAATGTCATCTAATAGAGTCCGGAGGAAATTCTCCACAATGTGGAACCCCTACGTGACAGCAAGGCGTAAATTTGTGGATGTATCATCGCTAAGGCTATAAAATTTGATGTAATCTGATGTAAAACAACACAAGTATATTATTTCATCAGCAATTCGATGACACAAAGGGCTGACCATGTTCCGTTCAGTGTCATCTATAACAAATGGCTATTGCTTGGACAATTATTATGTACAATTCTGAAGCACCATATAAATAAACTGCACAGCGATGAAATATTTGCAACTAGCCAGTACCGTTTAAATAGCAATACACCTCGAGCACTTTTTAAAATTGGTTTGAGATGGCTAACCATGCTTGTCGCGTGATCCTTAAGCCCTTGGACTTCAATTTGATGCTCACGGCAGTACATGCATCATAACAATAGATGCCAGGCCCTAACTTGCAGGTACTGTTATCAGGTCACATTAGCTAACTGTACTAATCCCTCAGACACCAACACATGGCTATTGCTTGGACAATTATTATGTACAATTCTGAAGCACCATATAAATAAACTGCACAGCGATGAAATATTTGCAACTAGCCAGTACCGTTTAAATAGCAATACACCTCGAGCACTTTTTAAAATTGGTTTGAGATGGCTAACCATGCTTGTCGCGTGATCCTTAAGCCCTTGGACTTTAATTTGATGCTCACAGCAGTACATGCATCATAACAATAGATGCCAGGCCCTAACTTGCAGGTACTGTTATCAGGTCACATTGGCTAACTGTACTAATCCCTCAGACACCAACACGCACACTACCAGGCTCACTGTTAAGCAAATGAAACCAAAGCACCACACTTGGTAACCATCTTGTCATATAACATCTTAAACCTACTAAGCTAATTAGAAATGTCAAAGGCGCAAAAGCAACTACAGACAAATGAAAACAACACTGAACTAATTGGAAGATTTTGCCCACAATCCACTCGTACCTATCCTACAGCCTATCTGGGAGAACAGGAGTTGTAGAACCCTAACCTGATCTCGAAGGAGTGGCTGAAGCAGTCACTGGCATCGGCGAAATTCCCCTTTTCCATGGCCTTGCACTTATCGAACAGCTCCAGCGTCTGCTCTAGTGTTCTCTCCTCCTCCTCTCCCCCCTCCTTTCCACCCACCTCCTCGTCGGTAGGGCTAAACGGCAGTGGCGGGTAGTGGTCTCCACCCCGAGCGCTTCTTGCATATAATATGGAGTGTAGAAGCTGACAACTGGAATCAGATTGCAGAAGTCATGATCATCGCACACCTTCCTGACCCACTGTGATTGTAGTTCGATGGTGAAGAGGCCACAGCCCGTGGTCACAAAAATGATATTTGCTCCCTCCGCAAAACCGAACACATGAACTGAACCTTTCACGACAACACCATTTGGGAGCAAGTTTTCCAAGTTGATGACCCGTCTCGGTACCCATCGTGCATCAGTGCCATCACTCTTCTCCCTTGACCATAATTTGAGTTGCTGATCCAAGTCTTGGATAACTCCCAGTCCACCGTCCTCCGCCAGCATGAGGTTAGATCTCACGCAGTCTGGTGTATCGAACACATGCAGGCTGTGCCTGGCCAAGTCGTACTCCTGAATCCTATCGTCGTCGGACATGAAGTAAAGCAGAGACCTCCCAACGAACACGCTGGAATAAAATGTAAAGGAGTCGTAGTCCTCGTCATCCATCGAGGTCAGCTCGCCCCACCTAGCTGTCTCCGACGAGTACACGCACACCGACATGTCACCGTCTTCCAGGATGGAGATGAAGACCACGAGGAAGGGACCCCCGTGGCAGTCGCGGTGGTTGCACCCATCCGCTGCGCAGACCACGGCGGCGTTGGAGTAGCCGCACTCGAACGCCAGGGGCACCGGTATGCGCTTCTGGGCGCCCGTGATTGGCTCCCACAGGAGGATTTCCTGGGTAACCTGGTTCTCGGACAGGAATAGGGCGCAGCCGTGGCGGCAGTCGAGGGCCCGCCAGGAGCGGCGGTCCGGGGCGGCGAGGGAGAAGGACGAAGCGGTGGTGTGGATGAAGCGGGGGATCTGCTCCTCATGCCAGTTGTGGAGGAAACCGAGCACGGGGGGCGTGCGGTGGAGCTCGTGGAGGCGGCGGCGGAAGCCGGGGTGGGAGATGGCGACGCCCCAGGCCTTGCTGACAAGGGAGGAGCGTAGGAGGCAGGCTGGGTTGTCGGGTGGGAGGCGGAGGAGGATCTCTTCGATGAGCTCAACCGGGAGCACCGGCGGCGAGTCTCGAAGGCGCGGCGGCGCTGCTGCCATGGCGGTCGTTGGCTAGGTCTGGGGTGCGTATGGAATGGTTCGGCTCAACCAGGTTTGGGGACGGTCGCGGGAGGTTGGACTCGCCACTCGCGACACGATGCTCTCTTTCTCTTGGAAAATTCTCTTTTTGAACCACGACCGATCCCCCGCCGGGAAAATATCTAGTGATACTACGTGTAAAATGATACCATACTGTACCATTTTTTAAAAGTCAAATCTATAAGTATCAAAAAAATCGAAAAAATGTGTGGTTGTTCACAAGATGTGGGTTACATTCTAAGATTTTCATAACCAAATTTGCAATACACACAGAGAAAAAAAGACAAATTCTTATATGAATAGTGTTATTGTGCCATTATTCATGTTAGACTTGTCTTTTTTATTTCTCTAAGTGTATTTCGAATTTGGTTCCGTAAATTTTAGGAGTCGTAAACTTACAGGTACTAAACACCCACAAATTTGTTTCGTATTTTTATGAAACTTGTAAATTTAAATTTTGGGAAGTGGTATCATGGTATCACATAAGGTGTGGTATCACTGGATATGCACTCATCCCCCTCCTCCCAAGGGCATAATATCGGATCTCAAAAAAGAGGGCATAATATCGAGTGTGGTGTTTTATAGTAGCCCTATATTTCAAAAAAATTAAAATGATATCTAAAGTTTTTTTAAAAAACTAGATGTAGACAATGGTGTATTTTATCCATGTGTAAACTGTGAATAGTACACAAATCTGAATCTCCCAAATTTGTCAGATTTTTTTTGTGTGTGTGCAGGGGCGGCGCTGCATGTGCTCACCCTGATGCACATGCATCAGGGTAGGAAACATTTTTCTTTGTACTTGTGCCAAAAAACCAGCCTGTGCATCACCTTATAACATGAAAAATGCACCATGGTGACCAAAAATTTGACATGCAATGAGCCACATACACTCCAGTGAACCACGGTCGACGTCCGTCTAGCTCCACCCCTGTGTGTGTGGCTCAAAATACGAAGTGTTTTCCACCTGAAGTTTTGCATGTTGGAAGAATACTTCATTATCATTATCTATAAAAAACAGAATTGTTTGAAACTTACATGTAGCCCAGGCTATATTTGGACTTTTTGCATAATATCGTACTATATCAAGTGATAACTCCATAAACCTGTGTGGGTCACCAGCCTTAATAGCGAGATTACATGTAATAACTAGGAGTATGTGATAGCTCAAGTCCATAAATCTTGTAGGCCAGAAAAAAAATCATCAAGAAACACATAAGCATGAGATCTAGTAGTCTTGAAGCTCGCATGGACACAAATCATGGGATGAAAACATATTACAAACTGTGTAAGGTTTGAGTTTTATATTGCGTGCGTGTATAGGACAAATGATTCAACACTGCATGCAATCCGCACAGTTTGATCCATCGAACGCATGCACTCCGCAAACTTTTGAGTTCCGTGATGCTCTCTGCGTGTTTAGTTCCCAATATCGACGATAAGGTATCTAGCAAACTCACGAGGCACGATTACGTACCGAGATTTGATGACTATGCTATGCTACATTCTTTTTCATCATTGAGAAGAAAACATAACAGATTACAAGAGCCGAGATCGCATTACTTCTTTTCAATCATTCTGTCAGAAAGAATGTTCTCCTAATGAATGGGAAAGTTCTATTCCTGTCTCCAGCTGAAAATTTTGAATACAGCCTCACCGACTGACTAATTAACTCTCCAAACACCCAATTCTCTAAAGCTCGTCCTTCTTCTCGGAAGCATCCTTGCTAATTTCCTCCTCCTTCTCGTCGACGGACGCCTGCTGTGGCGTCTCATCGGTGGAGTCATCCTTGGTCTCCTCGGCGCTGATGCCGGCAGCTTTGCTGTCTTCTGCATCATCCTCGCCCTCCTGCCGCAGGTAAGAAGAGAATGTTGTTTCGTGTTAAGACGAGACCCCAGCAAATATATGTAGTTACAAACATTCAGAGCACAGAATTTGGTTTGGAGCTTACATCTGCTGCTTCGTCGTTGTCTTCGTCTTAAGGCCTGCGGATTCCTGACGACGAGAAAACATCGACTAGTTAGTGCTGAAACTTAACGTAGAAGGTCACAAAGTGAAGTGTGATGAAGAACAGAGGATCTTTGCGTACCTCCTCAAGCCTCTTCTTCTCGGCCTCGTCAAAGGCGGCCTTCTCAGCCTGCAAAAGACAAGTGCCTTAGTTCTATGCAGCCAGAATTTTAAACGAAACAAAACTGAAAATGATGATCATAAGACGGCATACATCTTTATGCTTGCCCCAGGTCTCCTCTGCAAACTTCTTTGCGTACTCGGGGTCATCCGTGATCAGGATATTGTCGAACAGAGTTCCGGATTTAACCTAGTGTCGATCGAATAAGAAATCAATACACATAGCTGCAACAATATATTCAGGAAATGGTAGCAACGTGTCTGCAGAACTTCATAGCACTAACCTGCCACAGCTCAATGCCGATGTGCTTCAAGCTGTCAAAAGCATAAATGTAAGGATCATCCTTGTACTCTGCACAAACAAATAAGAAATTCGTATGAGCTTTGATGTTTCAAAGAATCAGTTGAGCAGAAAAGATAAATGGACAGCAGTTAGTCTGAATGTAAGCTCAGGTTACCTGGGTTGTCGATCAAAGGTGCCTTCCACTTTCCCTTGTAGTTCGGGTTCTTAATTTTCTGAAACCACAGCAGTCTAATGTCAGAACTTGCAATACACATCGCTGCTTATCCAAACAAATTAACTGCCTAGTCATACTGTCATGCCATAGTTATATAGTGTTATACCTTTTGTTTCCATGGTCCCTTGTACTCGGGGTTTGGAATGGTCGGAGCTGTCCATTCACCATCTTCCTCCTCATCCCAGTCCTCAGGCTGTCGTAGGCATTAAACAACGTGAGAATTTTACATACTGGAGGCAACAAGGCACAGCACAGCACATAGTATACAGATGTTCAAGAATGGGGAAATAGGCACCTTCGTTGCTTCAGGATCAGTAATTTCCTTGGGAATATCGTCATAGCCCTGCAAAGAACAATGTGAGTCATTCCTCAAAAAGAACAATGTGAGTCAGACAAGAAACCAAAGCATTAAGACATACAGCAGTTCATAATGTAATGTCAAGCTTTATTGTGCTGTTAGAGTAGTAATGACAGTTGCGTTTGGAGCTTTGTCAGACACAAAGCATACTGCAGAATATATAGTTGTGTAGCAACGAAGGTAAAAGTCACCTCTGGCTTCTTGTCCTCAGGATCAGGAAGGTATTCGTTATCCTCCCAGTCTTCAGGCTGCAACCATGCATTAGCACACACCACTTAGTGACCTCTGTCACGAAAAACACAGCAGCCATGGCTGCTCACTCGGAACAGACAACAGTAATGTCTGAGCCTCACCTTCTTGGCGTCAGGATCCCTCTTCTTCTTCGCGGGGAGGATGTCCCAGTCATCGTACACGCTGCCGGACTGCTTCTCGACGTTGTCAATGAGGATGCTGTACGTGGCGTCGGGGCGGATGACCAATGTGTACACGTGCGTCAGCTGGTCCGTCTCGCAGGGCACCTCCTTCTTGATCAGGTTGTTCTTGCCGTTCTTGGTGAGGATGGCGTGCACCTTCTTGGTGGCGTACCCGCAGATATCCGGCCCAAACATGATGCTACAGTTGGCCGGCAAGGTATGCATGATCAACCAATCGAAAGAGCGAACGATCGGAGGTGAATTAAACACGAACAAGAAATGGTGACAACGTGATGAACCTGTAGGGGGTGTCGCCGCCGAACTTCTTCTGGTCGATGTCGCCGCCGAGCAGCTTGACGTAGCCGCCGCCGCAGTCGAGGTTCTGCTCGTGCTTCACGGAGAACTGCAGCACCAGGGTTTTGTCCTTGTTGCTGAACTCCGGGTACTGCGCCGAGATGGCGTAGAACCTGTAGTCCTCCGAGGTCTGGATGCCTGCAGACGGTTACAGAAACAGAGTACTCATCAGCATACGGCCGGCGAACAGGACAGAAAAGAACAAAACGAAATCCGGTAACAGTATTAAGAACAAAAATATTACTGTGATCGATTATTACCTTTGTCTTGGGCATCTCCGCTCCAGTTGCCGGACGTGTGGTTCCACTCGCCGGCCGTGCCGTCGTCCTTCTTCCACTCGGATTTCACCCACCGCTCTTCCCACCCGTCTGTTAATTTTTCAGGCACAATTCGCGGTTAGAATTCAGGCACAAAACTCACTGAATACCAAACGGAAGATGCATTTGCCGAGACGGCAACGAACACCCAGTGGCTCACACCAGAAGACGGCATTAACGACGGAATCGAAAATTAATTACTTAAACCCCTAAACCCCGGCGACGAGACGAAAATAGCACGATCGCAACAGATCCACACGTGCGGAACGAAACGGCAGCACGCGGCCGCAATTGTGACGCACAGATCGACCGGATCTGAGCGCGCGCGAGAGAGACGAGACGGGTATAGATCCGGGGGCTCACCGTCGAACTTCTCCTGGAAGAAGACCTCGCCGGCGACGGCCGACACGAGCGCGAGCGCGACCAGGGCGACGGCCGCGGCAGAGGACGACGACGACCTCGCCATCACCAGCCTAGGCTAGACAACAGCCACCACTCTACCGGAAGCTTCTAGACCCTTCGGAGCCAGCCCAGTACCCCCGATCCTTCTCAGTTGTCACGCCAGAAATCTCCTGGTCGATAGATAGCGAGCGCGAGACGCGCCTTTAATAAGGAGTTTAATAAGGAGAGAGTTGTTGGTGCTGGCGTTACCCGCACGAGGCACGAGCACGCTGTGTCACTGACAGAGCGGACCGGGTACGCTAACTGGGCGCGCGATTGCACACGTGGCACCGATGGCGCAAGGGGGCAGCGAATGGGAGCGCGCCGCGTGGAAAAAGCGACGTGTTTCCGGGCGCCCGTGAGGCGAATGGTACGTGGTGACGGGCTCGCCTTGGAGATATCGCTGCATGGGCCGGCCGTGATGGAGCGGCGCTGCGGCTGGGTCCCACGCAGGGTTGGACCCGCTTGTCGGAAAAGTCTCTCGGTTCGGATGGTGCGGCTGAAGGGATCAAGCAGGTGCGGTTTTGCCATGTGCGTGTGCTACATGGTTTGATTATGAAGTGATCAAGAATTGTTTACTTCGATTTAAGCCTTTTATTTCAAAAAAAAAGTCACGGTTGGCCTTTTGATAACAGAATAAAGCACGCGGATCCCAACCGGTGGGCACGATCCATCGCCCCATCGCCCGTCCTCCCCGGGCATCTTGTCCACCAAATTATAGCATGCCAATCATTTTTCGCAAAGGGTATATGATGAGCGTTGCGTGGCTTCTCCCTCCTCTCCGATGTTTTCCTCCCCCTCCCGGCAGTTCCGACAGGAAACGACACTCGTGTCGACTATGCCCACGGGTAACCATCATCTAGCAGCCCCCGGGTACATGTTGCCCGCATGCAAATTATTACCTTACCTGCGTAAATCATGAGAATGGGGCTTGCATCTTTTTCCTTGTTAAGGCGAATTTTGTGTATCGCAGCGAAACGATCACTTTTGTCATCAAACTAGTTTTATGTTCATCCATAAAATTTAAAAATTGGAGTTCATCGATGTGATATCCGTTTGGAGATCCCGATGTTTTTTTCGCGAGAACTAGTTTGTCTACAAGATGATGATAAAGAACATGGGATGGGTGGTCTCAATATTAGGCACGTGCATGTTTGTATTATAAGGTGAAGTGCCTTAACAGTCAAATTTTTTTATTTCACGGTTCAAGTCCCCTGCACAACATGCACACATCAAACTTGCCGTCACGGATTCTCCAACTTCTTGCGACAAAGTCACCTCTGACTTTGCCAAGGGTTAAAAAGCAACGGTTTAGATTGGGACAGGTACCGTGTCAGAACACTGTTCACAGATTTCACGTTTAAACGGTGTAGCAAGTATTGTTTGCAGCTTGGTGTCGTTCACCTCTAACTTTGTCTCACCAAGTCAGAATAGAGAAACCCGGCCTCAAACTTGCATGTTTTCATGCATTATTGTGCATCTTCTTGAACAATGAACTACGACATGTCAGCGCAAAAAAAAATAACGACGACCTGTGATTGACTTTCTTCTTGGATTTTTGTGTGGCTATCGCAAAGAGACGACGACCTGTGATTTAATTTCTTCTTGGATTTTTGGGTGGCTATCGCAAAGAGAGAACATACTTATTTTACCTTCTATTTGTAGTGATCAATAAGTAAATACTCAACAACAACAATCACAATACTATTTTTATCTTCCAACTACTCAACAACAATCACGATAATATTTGGATAGTGCCACCCGGATTTGATTTCAAGGTTTAGCAACACAATAAATAGCCTATTGATCTCTATGTTCCACACCACTTTGATGTTTAACTGTCGTTCACTATTTTCTTTCGAAACATGGTATCATGTATTTTCCCATAATACGTTGAAACTGAGAACCATCATTCCAAGAGAATATATATAACTAGCTCAGGAGAATATATATAACTAGTTGACGTTTAACCAAACTTTAGTGTCTAGGAAACAAAACAATCCAGCCTAATGATATACATTAGAGTAATGTGAGCTTCAGTTGCCATACTATACCACTTTGCTGAACATAAGAACCAAGTTTGGAAATATCATAACATCATGAAACATATTACATGCCCCCAAACCAGTGAAAAACATAGGTGAAGATCATGCACAAATAATCAAGTAACAGAACGCCCCTGGAACTAAACAAACCAAAACATCAGCTACTTAACTACAAAAATCACAGAACATAACAACACTAACGTGAATGCTACGCGCAGACATGAACTACGAAAGTATAGAACAACGAAATCGAGACTTGCAAGCAAAACACATGACAGCAAGAAGCCAAGAACTACCAGTGGACGAAACATATGTAAATCTAAGTTTTTAACATCTATTACATCACGACAGACAGCAAAACAGTCTCAGGACCTCAGTACCAAAACCACGACAGATAGATCATTCCGACATTAAAGATGACTCATAGAAACAATAATAAAGCAGCTCTCCTAAACAGCAAGAGCAAGTAGTAGCAAAACACGACCTCCAAAAAGAGCTTAGAGCTTGTCCTCGAAATCAGACAGGGGAGTCATCTGTTCCTTGAGCCCTTCCTCTTGCGGATCTCCTTGACGAGGGTAGCAGACTGCGTCTCGGGGTCCAGAGGATCAGAGTTCATGACGTCCCAGTGGTCAAACACACACTGCGGGAAAGCCTGGCCAGATGTGGCGGCCCTGAGGGTGGCCGAGAAACCGAAGGACTCGATGACGGGGAGGTAAGCCTTGATGTTGTAGAGTGGGGTACCTGGCCTCTGCATCTCCTCAAACACGTGCCCTCTCTTCTGGTTCAGGACGCCATAGATGCCACCAAGTGCACCCTCCGGGGCCTGGATCTCAACCAGGTAGACAGGCTCAGCAGCCTTGGCTTGGCAGTGAGCTGGGAAGCAAAGATGACCCTCCTGGCCGTTGGGATGACCTGGCCACCACCCCTGTGGATAGCGTCAGTGTGGAGGACAACATCACAGACCTCAAAGCAGATGCCACGCATGTTCTCGTCAGCCAGTGCACCTTCCTTGGACGCCCACTGGAACCCAGCCACAACAGAGTCCTTGATTTCATTCAGGTACTGCACTCCCTTACACATATCAACCACCATGTTGGGGCCAGTGGTCTCAGGTCCAAAGCACCAGATCTTCTTGGCGAGATCCTTGTCCCACCCAAACTCCTCAGACAGGATCTTGGAGCGCACCTTGGGGTCGTCACGTGGGCCAATGCGTCCCTCATCAATGGCCTCGGGCAATCCCTCCTCCAGGGGCGAGCCTCCATGTAGAGACGGTTGTGCTTGTTTGGGGACTTGCTCATAACAGTACGGCATGACTTGTCCAGAACAGTCTCGCGGAACGAGACGACAGGAGGGGAAACAATGATTTCAGCACCACCCATGAAGTCATCCTGCAGATCCTTCAGGCAAATTTCAAGGTGAAGCTCACCAGCTCCAGCAATGATATGCTCACCAGACTCCTCAATGGAACAGAGACCATAGGATCAGACTTGGCCAACCGCTTCAAACCTTCAACCAGCTTAGGAGATCAGAGGCCACCTTGCACTGAACAGCAACACGCACAACAGGGGACACAGAGAACTTCATTGCTCTGATTGGGCAGGCATCAACTTCCTTCTCACCTGTCAGGGTTGCATTCTTCGTGATGAACTGATCCAAACCAACCAAAGCAACAGTGTTTCCACAAGGAACATCCTCAACGGACTCCTGCTTCTTTCCCATCCAGATAACAGTACGCTGGACACTCTTGGTATACAGATCTTTCTTCTGGCCAGGAACAAAGTTGGGACCCATGATACGGACCTTCATCCCAGTTGCAACCCTCCCAGCAAATACACGACCAAAGGCAAAGAATCTGCCCTTGTCAGATGCTGGAATCATCTTGGAAACGTACAGCATAAGAGGACCGTCGGGGTCACAGTTTCTGATAGCATTTGCATATATATCATCAAGGGGGCCCTCGTACAAGTTCTCAACACGATACCTCTGAGCCTTCGAGGGAGAGGGCAGGTGGTACACCATCATCTCAAGTAGAGCACGACTGGCAGGCAACCAAGCTTGCATGACACGCTTCATGAGAGCCTTGCCCATCAGGTCCTTCTCATCATTCTTCATGGTCACACCAAGCTTCTTCAACATAGGCCACAACTTATCCTTCTGATCATTCATGCAGATTTCAATGATTTGCTTGATTGGCTCATAGCAGAACTGAACAAAACCTCTCTTACAGGTACCTGAGCCAGTGTTCTTGGAGGTCCATTTCTTTGTGGCTGGGTCAAAGAAGTTCTCACCCCACAGCCTCTCCATCATCTTTGATTCATCAACTCCAAACTTGGATGCATACATCTTAGCAAAGTTTGTAAGGGTAAAAGCCCACCCATGCAAACCAGCAGAGAATGCAACAGTCCCCTTCTCTGGGTACACTTGGACATCACCAAGAAGCGCATCTTCATATGTTGCCATGATCACATTGGCGTTCTCAATGACACGGGAGAAAGTCTGATAGGCTTCCTCACCGTCAACCTGAAGCTCAAGGAAACACCTGTCCATCTTGTTGACGGTAAGGACAGGTCTAATCCTCTCACCAAGAGCCTGGCGCAGAACAGTTTCAGTCTGGACACAGACACCCTCAATACAGTCAACCACCACCAAAGCACCATCAGTGATACGAAGAGCAGCTGTGACTTCAGAAGAAAAGTCAACGTGGCCAGGTGAATCAATGAGGTTGATCAGGTAGTCATTGCCGTCCCTGTCACCCTTGTAACTGGCAAGGGATTCATCACTCATCTCATAGTAGAGAGAGATACCCGTGGATTTGATAGTGATACCACGTTCTGCCTCATCTGCACGGGTATCAGTCATGCGAACATCACCAGCAACTTCCTGGGCAATAATCCCAGCAGCTGCCACGAGGGAGTCCGTAAGGGTAGACTTGCCTGTAATCATGCAAGTAATATGTAAGAAGGGTGCACAATTTAAGTATTCACAAAAAAAAGTGGCATGTTTAGGACAGTATGACACAAGTTATATGAATAGAGAAATTGAACAAATTAACATTCAAGACGGAAGGACATAACAGTACAATACACTGAAACAATAATCAGATGAAAATAAGATAATTCAGACATTTAGTAACATGGCTAAGTGTAATTAAATTTAAGAGTGCAAAATTGATAACTTAAAAGTTGAAATAAATACAGGCATTTACACAAGTGCAAGTCACGAAGCTGGGTAGAGTTTGAGACGTGGGGCAATAAGTTAATGGTTACATTGAAGGATATTAAAGCAGTAGAACTATCATATAATGAGCAGTACTAGTAAACTACAGGTCACGCAATAAGATGAACTTGTATTTTCAGGGATGAAATTAATGATGACAAAACAATGATCAAGAGCTAATTAAACTAAACAAATATGAAGAGAAAAAAAGGCTAAAAACATAAATCAACAAGATTCAACAGCATAAACTCAATAGTTGGATACCACTGTTAACTTTTCAGGCACATACCATGGTCGACATGAGCAATAACAGACATGTTTCTGATATTGTTCTTTTTGTCCATAATGTTGCGGAGCTCCTCCGCTGTAAACTTCACCATCTTGACTGCTTTTGAATGTCACTCTGGGAATATAAGTTCCTGCTGAAAGAATAGCAATCTATTAGAACCGAGCAAGAATCAGGTTTGAATAAGTAAACGTGAAAACTGTTGGACACCCACATGTTTTGAAAACTATACCATTTCTTTACCATCACTTCGACCACACTCGATAAAACTAATACGTAAGAATTAATGAGACAATGTTCAGAAACTCAATTGTCGAAAGTTCACAGAGAAGACAGCAAACAAATATTCAGGGCACTTAGCACAACTGTTTGAAAAAAACTAATTAGCAATGTTCAGAAAACTTGATCGTCCAAAGTGCACCAAAAAGACAACAACATAGCAAACGCTGGCGCTCCACCACTGAAGGGGATGCACAGCTATAAAGCACGAACAGGTAATGGGTTTAACTAACTAAACCCGTAAAACTTACAAAACAACAGATCGTCTATCATATCTTAAAGCTATAACTGCTTAAACCAACTAAAAGTGATGTTCACATGAATAAGCATGCATTTGCTGACGACTAACTGACCAGTAAGAGATGGAATTAATATTTCACTATCACAACCAAGAGGCTATAATCAGGAACAAAAGCTGATATCATTCAAATTACATAAGGTAGCTCATGATTAAACAGGGAAGCAAGCATATGCAACGATTCCCCTTTTTCTCACATGAAATTTAATTAAACAATCAGTGATATCTATCTCCATCTTCTCCACTTGAAACTGCGAGAACAGGGAACAAAATCGACCAGTCAGGCTAGCAAGCAAGCTCTACTATCCTACAGCTAATCTACCGAGCCCCGTGATGGTGCAGCAAAATCGACAAAAGTACACCAACAGAACACCGAAACGACAGATCCACGCAAACCACAACGGAATAACGTGAAAGCGAACATGTGCTGCCCCCTAGCAAGCACAACTTGAAATCGGTAGACGACTGCGGGAGGAAAACGACGAGCATCTACCGAGCAGGATTAACGAAACAGTAGATCTGCTACGTTTAAGAACTTCGAAAACACGTACACCCCTACCGACGGATCCAGGAAACTGGAGCGCATCCAGCGAGACTAGCCCAGCGAAATCGACTAGTAACCAATCCAGGAAAGCTCGAGCGCATCCAGCGAGACTAGAACCAGTGAAATCGATCGGCTAGGACGGCCGGACGCAACGACGAAGCAACCGGGGAGGCACGGGAGAAGGAACGGGGGTCTCACCTTGGCTTTCGCCTCCCGAGCGGAGAGACGAGACGAGGAAGGGGGCGGCGGCGGGTTTAGGGGACTGGGGAGGAAGGAAGGATGGGGAGAAGACCTAGTCTGTGTCTGCCGATATATACGCTGCTGCTAACGCGCTGGCCACGAATGCGCTATCATCTCTTTTTTTTTTTAGGGAGCGCCTCGGTCTCGGCCGCCTGAGCAATGAGAATTCAGACTTTCAGAGCATCTCCGAATATTCTCGTACCTATCGGGAAAACGTTTTCCAGTGTCTTATCAAGTTCATGATGATTTTGAGCAATATAAACTTAATAAAACAGCAATATAAATTTAACATCATACTCCAAATATTTAAATCCGAATAATTAAAATAATAAGGAATGATCCGGAATGTAAAGAATGGTTCAAATCACACATGAATACAAATAATATCAAATGAATAAAATGAAGTCTACTTTCATTCAACTGACACAGATGGTCAATAAGATCATCACAGAGCTAAATGTGTGTGGTCTTGTCCTCAATATGCCGGTAGGTTTCAAGAAATGCTTTGATCTGAATCACCATTGAGACTTCACACGAGTCTCAATGTTGTCATAAAAGAAACTCCAAGTTTAAATCTCGCTCATCATGAATGATCATATTGTGTAAAATTACACAAGCCATCATGATATCTGAGAGGGGTTTTTATCCCAAAAGAGAGCAGGATCTCGAACAATTGCAAACCATGCTTATAACACACCAAATGCCTTTTCAGTATCCTTTCGGCATTAATACTTCTCAAACGTATCTATAATTTTTGATGTTCCATGCATGTTTTATACCAACTGCTACATGTTTTATATACACTTCATATCATTTTTATGCATTTTCTGGGACTAACCTATTAACAAGATGCCACAGTGCGAGTTCCTGTTTTCTGCTGTCTTTTTGTTTCAGAAAAGCTGTTAAGGAAATATTCTCGGAATTGGACGAAAATCAACGAGGATGAGTTTTACACCGACACGAAGACGAAGTCCGAAGGACGATCGAAGAGGCGACCCAGGGGGCCCAGACGCCACCTCGGCGCGGCAGAAGGTGGGGCCACGCCGGGGAGTCGTCTGGTGCCCTCGGGTGGCCCCTCGCGCCGCTCTTTCGCCTATATATTCATCTCCTCCCGAAAACCCTAAGGACCCGAGCAGAAATCCACGAAAAGTTATGTCGCCGCCGTCGTCGTCAACCCTAGTTCGGGAGGGTTCTGAAGCTCTTCCCGACACCCTGCCGGAGGAGAAGATCATCGCCGGAGGGCTCTACATCACCATGCCCGTCTCCGGACAGATGCGTGAGTATTTCATCCTTGGACTACGGGTCCATAGCAGTAGCTAGATGGTTGTCTCTCCACTTTGTGCTATCTTGTTTAGATCTTGTGAGCTGACTAACATGATCAAGATCATTTTATGTAATGCTACATGTTGTGTTTGCCGGGATCTGAAGTTATGATTAAGTTGTTCATCTATTTATCTACTGTTTTATTTATGTTCTTACATGCTCTCCAATGCTAGTAGATTATTTGGCCAAGTAGATGCGAGTATCTACAAGAGGGAGTATTTATTATGCTAGATAGTGGGTTCATGCCTCCAGTAATCTGGGCTCGAATGACAGAAACGACTAAGGTTGTGGATGTGTTGTTGCCACTAGGGAGAAAATAACTTTGCTATGTCTATATGCATTGCTTATATGTCATTTGCATTGTTTACATTACACACTTTGCTTAATGCAATTATCCGTTGCTTGCAAATTAATACTCGCGAGAGATACAGATGTTATCTTGGGAGTGAATTATTAGTCATAGATGCAGCTAGTAAGCGGTCTATGTAATATGTTGTAATGCCCAATAAATACTACACTGAACATTGTCTTATCATAATATTCGTTGTCATGTGTTTGCCATTTGTCAATTGCACAGCTGTAATTTGTTTACCCAACATGCTTGTTATCTTTTATGGAGAGACACCACTAGTGAACTATGGACCCCGGTCCATTCTTTTACACTGATAAAAACACCGTTTCCACCACTCTCTACAATCACTTGCTCGCTATTTCTTTTTGCATTTATATTTATTCTCCACATCATACGTTTAATCCTTTGTATTCAGCAAGCCGGGAAGATTGACAACCTTCTTGTTTCGTTGGGGCAAAGTACTTTGATTGTGTTGTGTGCAGGTCCGTGTTAATCTAAAAGCGCCAGAGTAGATTAACACCGTGTTGAAGCTCTTCCACCTCCTACTGGTTCGATAACCTTGGTAGATTTCAAGGGAAAATCGATGTTGCACTACTTCATACCTTCCTCTTGGGGTCTCCCAACGAACGTGTGTTTTCACGTCATCAGGCATGCTTCCTGAGTTTTAGCATAGATGGATTGTTTCTTTCCTACCTGTGAGATGATCTTCACTTCACAAATGTTGACCAAGACAACATATACCTTCTTCTTCACGGACGGCCACAAATCGGATTCGCGCCGCCCGAGCTCCCCACCGACAACCAGCCCCACAGCGCCACCGATAGCTGCGGGGATGCGAGCCAGACTCCACTGCTTAGACACGCTGGGAGCAGCCTCTCCTGGCCCGAACTGCCCCTCTGGTCGAGCTTCACGATGGATACATGAAGACGGCGGCGGCCAAGGACGGGTGAAAGGGATACGCCACCCTCAGGGCTGAAACATGGTGGAAACGAAGCGGCGGGAGGCGGCAAAACTTTTTCACAACGTGGGAAAGCTAGAGACGGGGGCGGCGGCGGCGAGAGCAGTTGCGTTGCAGGTGGAAGGGAGGACGCGGGCTGAAACTTCAGCTCCCGCTTTCTCGCACCACAAATGGGGGAACTCGAAAATTGGCCGCAAAAACCGAAGATATAGCGAACTCGGGGAAATTAATATCCTGCTCCCCAATCTTGTCGGGGCCATTTGTTCATCCCAGATCTTGATGAAATCGCTCGATCGAATAGCATTCTTTTCTCTTGATGAAATCGATGTTGGTTGTGTATTAGTGAGTTGTATCAGCTGAGCTGGCCCATTTTTTCTTCTTGTACTTGTCTGTGAGCGCACGACCAGAAATTTCGTGCTCCCGAGAGGTTAGTCATCCTACTATTTTTAAAGATAAAAAAGCATGAGTATTAGAAAAAAATTGAAGAAAAATCTCAGATGTATCAGTGAGTATTATACAAACGTGTAAAAAATCAATTTTACACACTTTTTATGTTGGGTTACACAAATATGATAAAAGTGTGGATCTCAATATGTATATTTTCAAATCTTCGAATTTTTCAGATTTTGTCGTTTCTGTGTAGCGCATGATACAAAGTACTTGAAGTTGAGTTTTTGCACTTTTGTGAAATACATCATTGGATACCTCCAGAAAAATTTCAATTATTTTTTAAACTCGCAATTTTTTTATTTTTACAAAACCAGTATCACTGGTGCTCGGGGATCCAAATACACTTTTCGTGAGCGCACGCACTGTTTAACGCTCTCCCTGAATCGTATTTTTGCCTCGACCACAGTCATTTTCTTTTTGGGGCGGCCAATCGTTCGAAGTTCACGTCCAGCGTGCGGGGTTGCTCTTCGGTCCTCAACTCCTCTTGACGGGCAAATGCTATTTGCCGCTCATTGCGGCGCGAGTGGCTCGTCTCGCCTGGAGCCATGCGATGCTGAGCCACGCCGGGCTCGTTTGATTTGGAAGAAATATGGAGGAAAAGTGCAGGGTTAGGAAAATTTCAAGAGATGGCACTGTTCATTCATTTGATTCATAGGAATGCTTGAAAGGAAAATCAAAGGAATTTTTCCTTTAGATCTCAGTTTCAATGCAAATGGCAGAGGAAAAAATAATCCACTCACACCTCATGTTTTAATTCCTGTGCACAAGGAACGATGCAAAGGATTGCACCGGCTATCCTTTCCTATTCCTACCTCTCTCGTATTCCTTTGAATTTCCTACCCTACCAATCAAACAAGCCCTCGCAGTGTACATTGTTTTCTACTGATCGATTATGTCTGGTTTGTGTTTTTCCTATCCTTTGTTTTTTATTTTCGTGTTCTGCTTTGTTTTTATATTTCCTTTCTTCTATTTTCCTTTTCCTTTTTACAATTTCCTTTTCTCTTTACTTTTTCCTTCATTTTGTTTTATTCTTTTCATATTGAAATATGTTCAGAGCATTAACTATGGACTAATTAACTACCAAGGATTCTAAAAATGATTACAAGGTTAAAAAAAATATTCATAGGTCCAAAAATACGTTATGGATTTGACCCTTTTCCGACGCATTTAGTGTTATAGACCACTCACCACCCCTTTCCTTTGTTGTTTAATGTTTACAGATTGTTCACATACTTTGAAATAATTTTCATGCAATTTATCAGATATTCCCTAGGTAAAATAGAACATTTCACGATCTAAAAAAATACGTTCAGGGAATGAAAAACTAAAATGTGTGTTCACGGATTCTACAAAGGTTTTGTGGATATAAAAAATTGTTGACGAGATTCACGAAATACATTCATGTATTCGAAAAATATTCATCGATACCAAAAAAAAAATGTGGGTACGAAAAAATTGTCACGAGAATCAAAAATTCAATTATGAGTTCAAACAATATGTTCATGGATTCAAAAAAGTTGTTTCCTATTGGCAAATTGTTCACATATTTGAAATAATGTTCACGTGGTTCAAAAAATTGTTCACGGTCTAAGAGAGATACATTATCATAGTTGAAAAATATTCACGAATAAAAATGTTTGTGGATACGAAAAAATGTTTACGAAATTCAAGAAATACATTCATGGATCCAAAAATTGCTCATGTAGTTTGAAATACTGTTAACGATGTGTAATCAAATATTCTTGAGGTTAAATAAACTATTCACATTCTTAAAATATGTTCATGAAATTGGAAAAACTGTCCACAAGATTAAAAAATTACGTTCATGTATTCACCAAATATTACGAGGTCTGAAAACATATTTATGACTTATTTTCACTGGTTCAAAAATGTGCATGGCACAACAAATGCTCATTGTCTGCTTCAAACAGAAAATAATATTTTTATGAATAACAATGATATCGATGAAAGAGAAAACATAAAATAGAGAATATAAAAGCTTTACCAAACTTAGAAAATAAAAATGAAGATGAACCTATAATTATAAAAAAAGTAGGAAGGAATAACCAAAAAAACACGTTGTAAAAACCAGAGTACCCTGCCGAGTTGATCATGGCTAAGAAACTGAGTAACATAGGAAGTACTAGTTGAATTCGGCGCGGCGACACGACGCGCCCTTCGTGAGAAATTTTATGTATTGTATGTGTTTCTTTTTTTAGCGGCATAATATATTTTGTAAGCAGATTTTGATAGTTTTGATCTGTGCAGTACATGCAGTAGTGACATTAGCCGAACCGTGGTTGCTGCAAGAAAGCAATATGTATATATATATGAAAATATGTGTACACAATTACATAAGGTCCACATTGGTTGGCAGGCCGTCTATTTGTACAAAAAACAGAGCGGCTAGATAGTACCATCAGGTTGTTGCATGTGATTCATGTACAAAACGTTCAAAAGTAAGAAGTTGCTGCTACTCTGATTAACATAGTGGTCTGATCAGCATCATAGAAGCAGTGTGGCTTGATCAATATGGCAGCCACGTTGTCGGCACAAAAGTTATCATATAGGATTCTTACTTGACTAACAGGAGCTTTAGCCTAAAATGTGTCGCAATGAGTTGGATTAGAAGGTATACAAAACCTGTATAAGGGGTAATTACTTAAATGTTAGTAGTTGCCTGTGATCACCTTTAAAACCTCTACAGATAGGGCATTTGCGTGTAGCACCCATTAGTATCATCATCTTGCAACACTTTGTGCAAGCATAGAACCACCAGTCTCTAGGATTGTTTGTTTTGTTGATTTTTATTTTCAAATCAAAAGTCTTTCCCTGTAGAAATGAGAAGCATATAAGATTGATATGAGGTAGAGTCGTGATACCTGCACTTAGTGTTAATATGCTGTAAGAGAAGAGATATACACACCACTAAATCATCCGTCTGCCGGCTTGCTAGATCAGAGAGCATAGATCCAGTTGTGGCAGTATCTGTAGGTCCATGTCCTTCCCATTCAATAATATAACGTTCATGCTGCAAACTGCCACAGATTAGATTGCATGTGTTACAAAATTAAAATGAGGGCCTCTACGGCAGACAATAAAATTCAAATTACATCGTAAGGACTGAACCATGTAGAGCTTCGTTTACCTAACAGAGTTCAGTCTTGTTGTGGCTATGAGGTTGGTCTTAGGATCCAGATCGAGCTGCATATAAGCAAGTTAGACCTATTTCTCTTTACCTATTTACATCTATACAGAACTATATACCGCGACAACATTGAAGATAAGTTGGCAACAATAGAATGTTGAGATGTAAATAATATTACCATGCAATCGAAATCTGTACCAACCTGGCAACGCACAAAGAGAGAATGTAACAGCAAGCATCGTGTACCTGGGACTGTATTATTGCAACGTAACCCTAATGTCTTAATAAAATAACATCAGCCAGTCCTTGTATTTTTCACACCGAAGTACACAAACACATCTTTAGCACCATATATCTGAAAGGGTATAGCCACAAAGGATTAAGGAAAAATAGAGGAGCAGTCAGAACCTATCTTTAGCACAATATATTTGAAGGGATATAACCACAAAGGATTGAGGGAAAATAGAGGAGTGTTCGGTAGTTTAAACCATGCATTTAGCAAGACAGAGTGCTAACCAATGTGGAAAGATGTGCAGATAAAAGAAAAAAGGAATAGTTCCCAAGTCCAAGGACCATGAAGAATAAACAGTAGCAGAAATTGCAGAAAATAATACAAAGTTATCCTATCAGATACACCAAACAATAACAGATCAAAATGAGTTCCAAAGCTTCCCTGAAATAAACATGGAAGCATAATCTGTAAGGTGATGTTCCTAATCACAGTATATGCTCTTACAACTCGACAGTCCTTATAATACCAGACGGTCAGCCTTCACCAACCTGCACTGCCAACAGCCATGGATAGAATTAAGCATTCAGTAAGGAAAAGAGGAAATGCATTTTGCATTACTATGTGTCGATGTGTCATAGTGCATCATCATAGATCAACTCATCACTATGTAGTATAGCAGTTCATATGCAATAGCGCCACAGTTTATGATATGAAGTGAGCTAAGCAGTTTGAAATTTACAGTGCATAGCTATTTGAATTACTGGACACGCTGATGATGGAATGGAAGAAACAGGTGAGCAGCAGGATATTATAGGTAAAACTTGATCAATGCCACAAGAAAACAGAGGAATTAAAATAAGTTTTAACTAAATATATGAGGCCTTAGCTGAAGAAGCAATCAATTCATCTATCGTGCATGAAAAACTAATATATGAGGACTTAGCTGAAGAAACAGAGGAATTAAAATAAGCTTTAACTAAATATATTGAGGCCATAGCTGAAGAAGATCCTATCATGTAGGAGAATAGAACACAACTTCATATTGGTAAACTCATAAATATTTCCTTATCGGACAAAGAGGGCTACCTGTGTTGGTAGTATCATAAATCTGAAACGCCGCTGCCCTGAAGTAATGATAGTTGTTTCACCTATATTCACATGATAAGTTATTAGTGACATCAAAATTTTACCTTTTATACTTGCGAACTGCACTTTCATCTGTGACAAATTCAACCCAGGATACAGGTAATTCCGTGAAAGAGCATCTAAAGGACCGTAATTTTATATTGTCCATGAACGCTGAAAAAATTAACTTCTATACATTGGACTGGAAACCATTGATCACCTAATTAAGAAGAGAGCGGGAAGCTAGAAAATAACACAAATAATCTTAATGTATTGGCAGCAATATCAAATCAGTATTGCACTCCTATTCTAGATCCTGAAAATATACCAATACTATGCATCGTTCTCACCTGGAGAGTGCACTCTCATTCGTGATAAGTTCAACAAATGATATGAGTGATTCAGCCAAGTGTCATTTATTGCTGAAGTATCTCATGTCGAAAACATGAGCCAACGGATTGTAAAAAAATGGCACATAGCAAGAAGCATCGGTCGCCTGCTCCATGTGTCTTATTTATGTTTAAGCAGATAACTGAGTGATAACAGAAAGTATTCTAACAATTTCAATCTTCGAAACTCGGTTGGAATCCTTTGATTCAAACATGACCTGTAATTAACTGTTGAAGTATTGAATATGTCGACAAAATCTAATACAACCCTTGAATGGTTCCCCAAGACTTCTTAGAGAATCCAATATTAAAGTACTAAATCATAGAGCTAATTAGGGGGATGAATCATTAGATGACATTTCGTAAATTATAGAGGTCGAACTAAATTATAGTTAAGTCAAAATTTCTCTAAAGATTTGACCATGTATATATCATATTGTATAAAGACTCTTTAATTAGTAGCTCATCAGTTTGAGAAATCATATAGAATATTACCTGTTGTCTATTAGAAAGGTAAATAAATTCTGCTAATGGAGAGATTGAGTAATTTTCCTAGAATTAGTCCCCTCCGTCCCTATTTGCGCCACTACAGCCGCATGTTCCACCACAAAAAAGTGGGGACGGGATTGAGGGAAGAGAGGCACAATCAAAGAAAGTGGGCTGGTAGGAGCTCACCATGGCGTCTCAGCCATGCTTGTCGTCACTTCTCAAGCCGCAATCGTGGTCTTGGCCGCTGCTACCGCCGACGTTAATTCTCAAGACTCGTTACCCTGTGGCTCCCAGCTTGCTTCCGAACTGGTCCATCACGCAGGCAAACCCAACCCTACGGGAAACAAAAGAGTGATTAGATCGATCTAAATTGGTACGAAACGAACTGGTGATACGTCTCAAACGTATCTATAATTTTTGATGTTCCATGCTTGTTTTATACCAATTGCTACATGTTTTGCATCTACTTTATATCACTTTTATACATTTTTTGGGACTAACCTATTAACAAGATGCCGAAGTGCCAGTTCCTGTTTTCTGCTGTTTTTGTATTCCAGAAAAGCTAGTCTGGAAATATTCTCGGAATTGGACGAAACTACACGGGGTGCCTATTTTTCCAGAACACACCTGACGGAGCGAAGGAGCAGCAGAGGAGGGCCACCAGGAGGCCACACGCACCTAGGGCGCGGGCCCCCCTCTGCCGCGCCCTAGGGTGGTGTGGGCCCCTCGGGGGTCCGCAGCCGCCGCCCTTTCGCCTACTTATTCCCCCCGACGCGAAAACCCTAAGTACCTGAGCAAATATCCACGAAAAGTTCCAGAGACGCCGCCGTCGTCAACCCTAGCTCGGGAGGGTTCAGAACCTCTTCCCGGCACCCTGCCGGAGAGGGGAATCGTCACCGGAGGCTTCTACATCGCCATGCCTGCCTCCGGAGTGATGCGTGAGTAGTTCATCCTTGGACTACGGGTCCATAGCAGTAGCTAGATGGTTGTCTCTCCACTTTGTGCCATCATGTTTAGATCTTGTGAGCTGCCCTACATGATCAAGATCATATTATTGTAATGCTACATGTTGTGTTTGCTGGGATCCGATGAATATTGAATATTATGTCAAGTTGATTATCAATCTATCTTATATGTTATTTAAGATCTTGCATGCTTTCCGTTACTCGTAGATGCTTTGGCCAAGTAGATGCTTGTAACTCCAAGAGAGAGTATTTATGCTAGATAGTGGGTTCATGTCTCCGTTTAACCTGGGACAGTGACAGAAAGTTCTAAGGTTGTGGATGTGCTGTTGCCACTAGGGATAACCTAACGATGCTATGTCCACGGCATATGTGTTTGTTTACATTACGCACTTTACTTAATGCAATTATCCGTTGCTTGCAACTTAATACCAACGGGGGACTCGGATGACAACCCGGCGGTGGATTATTAGTCATAGATGCTGTTGGATAACGTCTATGTATTATGTCGTAATGCCCAATTAAATATCATAGTAGTCAACATGTCATGTATATGCATTGTCATGCGCTCACTATTCGTCAATTGCCCAGCTGTAATTTGTTCACCCAACATGTTAGTTATCTTTTATGGAGAGACACCACTAGTGAACTGTGGACCCCGGTCCATTCTTTTACACTGATTAAACAACCACAAACTGCAAACTGTTCCTTTTTCATTCTCTGCAATTTAATACTCATTTTCCACACCATACGTTTAATCCTTTGTTTTCAGCAAGCCAGTGAGATTGACAACCTCACTGTTTCGTTGGGGCAAAGTAGTTTGATTGTGTTGTGTGCAGATTCCACGTCAACAGTCCAGACTCCCTGCACAGCTATTTTTCTGGCGCCGTTGACAACCTTCTGAAGAGTTGCTGCTCCTACTGGTTCGATAACCTTGGTTTCTTTCTGAGGGAAAACTTGCTGCTGACTACATCATACCTTCCTCTTGGGGTCTCCCAACGAACGTGTGTTTCACGTCATCAAGCTATTTTTCTGGCGCCGTTGCCGGGGAGACAGCAGTCTTCTGCAAGGGGAGTTTCACGCTTCCAATCTCTTTACTTTGTTTTTGTCTTGCTTAGTTTATTTTATTTTATCTTGTTTGCTTTCAATTATCAAAAACACAAAAAAATTAGTTACTTGCATCTAGTTTACTTTCAAGTTATTTTCTGTACTGTTTTTATTTCTGCTAAAATGAGTACTCCTGAGAACACTAAGTTGTGTGATTTCACTAGCACGAACAACAATGATTTCATATGCACACCTATTGCTCCACCTGCTGCTTCAGCAGAATTTTATGAAATTAAACCTGCACTTTTAAATCTTGTTATGAAAGAGCAATTTTCTGGTGTTAGTACTGATGATGCTGCTGTTCACCTTAATAACTTTGTTGAACTTTGTGAAATGCAAAAGCTCAAGGAAGTAGATGGTGATATTATTAAACTGAAACTTTTTCCTTTCTCCTTGAGAGGACGTGCTAAAGAATGGTTGCTATCTTTGCCTAGAAATAGTATTGATTCATGGACTAAATGCAAAGATGCTTTTATTGGAAAATATTATCCTCCTGCTAAGATTATTTCTTTGAGAAGTAGCATAATGAATTTTAAGCAATTTGATAATGAACATGTTGCTCAAGCATGGGAGAGAATGAAATCATTGGTTAAAAATTGTCCCACTCATGGACTGACTACTTGGATGATCATCCAAACCTTCTATGCAGGATTAAATTTTTCTTCGAGGAATTTATTGGATTCGGCCGCTGGAGGTACCTTTATGTCCATCACTTTGGGTGCTGCAACAAAGCTTCTTGATGATATGATGATTAATTATTCTGAGTGGCACACCGAGAGAGCTCCAACAGGTAAGAAGGTAAATTCTGTTGAGGAAACCTCCTCCTTGAGTGCCAAAATTGATACTATTATGTCTATGCTTGCAAATGGTCAAACACATGTTGATCCAAATAATGTTCCTTTAGCTTCTTTGGTTGCTCAAGAAGAGCATGTTGATGTGAACTTCATTAAAAATAATAATTTCAACAACAATGCTTATAGGAATAATTTTGGTAATAGCAATTATAGGCCCTATCCTTCTAATAGTGGCAATGGTTATGGAAATTCCTATAGTAACTCCTACAATAATAATAAGAGTGTACCCTCTGATCTTGAAGTTATGCTTAAGGATTTTATTAGTACACAAACTGCTTTCAATAAAACTGTTGAGGAGAAATTTGGGAAAATTGATGTGCTTTCCTCTAAAGTTGATAGTCTTGCTCTTGATGTTGACTTATTGAAACTAAAGAACATGCCTCATGATGTTAAAGAGAGCAAAACTCTCAATGCTATACAAGTTAAAATTGATAACAATGTGAGGATGTTAGCTGAATTGCATGCTAGATGGGAAAGAGAGGATGAAATTGCTAGAAAGAATAATATTGCTAGAGTTTATACTATTACTACTTCTGAAAATGCTTCAAACTCAAGTGTTAACAAACCTCCTACCATTAATGGCAAGATAGTTGGTGTTGGTAATGTTTCCACTTCTATTGCAAAATGTCCTAAATTGCCTGATAACTCTGAAACTGTCCTTGATAAAGATGCTGAAATTTCTAGCAATAAGGAAGAGAATAATTCCATTACTTTTGATGATAATGACTTTGATTTTGATGGTTGCAATATTTCTGAAGTAATTAAGTTCTTGCAAAAGCTAGCTAGAAGTCCTAATGCTAGTGCTATAAACATGGCTTTTACTAAACATATTACTAATGCTCTATGCAAGTTAGGGAAGAGAAATTAAAACATGAAGCTTCTATCCCTAGGAAGTTAGAAGATGGTTGGGAGCCCATCATTAAATTGAAATTGAATGACTTTGATTGCAATGCTTTGTGTGACCTTGGTGCTAGTATTTCTGTTATGCCTAAAAGATTATATGATATGCTTGATTTAGCACCTTTGGAAAATTGTTACTTGGATGTTCACCTTGTTGATTCTACTATTAAAAAACCTTTGGGAAGAATTGATGATGTTCTTATCATGGTTAACAACAATTATGTCCCCGTTGATTTTATTGTCTTGGATATTGAGTGCAATCCATCATGCCCTATTGTGCTGGGAAGACCTTTTCTTAGACTGTAGGTGCTATTATTGATATGAAAGAAGGGAATATAAAATATCAATTTCCTCTCAAGAAAGGTATGGAACACTTTCCTAGGAAGAAGATTAAGCCACCTTATGATTCTATTGTTCGAACAAATTACAATGTTGATGCTTCTTCACTTGGTAATACTTGATGCATGCTTTGTGCCTAGCTAAAAGGCGTTAAAGAAAAGCGCTTATGGGAGGCAACCCATTTTATTTTTCTGCAATTTTTCTTTTATTGAGTCAAGGAGTTTGTTTACTTCTGTAGCAACTCCTTTGTATCTTTATTTTCTCGCATTGTTGTGCCAAGAGTAGCCTCTAATGATAAGATGATGCTTAATTTTGATTGCTGCGCAGAAACAGATTTTTGCTGTTCACTGTACGAAATTCCTAAAATCACCAGATTGTTAATTAAATCTGAAATTTTTGTGCGTAATCTTTATGAATGTCTGAAACTTTCATTAGTTCAGAGTTTCTCGATCTGAGCGTCGTAAGTGCCTCGAAAAAATTCGTCTTTGCGGACTGTTCTGTTTTAGACAGATTATGCCTTTTTATTTTTGCATTCTCTCTTTTACTAGTGTTGAGTGAAATTCTTTTTTGGGTGGAAGAGCTTCACATAACATCAGTGGCTGTAGCTAATGTTTAAAGTAACAAATCATATTGCGTCTTTATGAACATGTGAATTTTTGATTATGCACTAACCCTCTAATGAGATCTACTTTGAGTTTGGTGTGACGGAAGTTTTCAAGGGTCAAGAGAGAAGGATGATATAATAGGATCAAGAAGAGTGAAGAGCTTAAGCTTGGGGAGGCTCCCATGGATCTCCCCAGCATATTTCAAGAAGACTCAAGCGTCTAAGCTTGGGGATGCCCAAGGCATCCCCTTCTTCATCGTCAAAATTATCAGGTCATCTCTAGTGAAACTATATTTTAATTCTTTCACATCATATGTGCTTTTCTTGGAGCGTCTGTGTGCTTTTATTTTCAGTATTGCATTTTATTTTCAATAAAGCTTGACTGGACCCTAGCATTCTTGATTGGGAGAGAGACACGCTCCGCTTTTTCATGAGAATACTCCTATTCTTCACTTATATTTGTTGAGTATTCATATCTAGCGCTGTTCAGCTTTTAGCTCTTGTTTTCATGTATCTCTTGTCAGAGCTATTAGCTTTCTTTTGTAGAAAGTACTCTCTTGCTTCACTTATATTTGTTTGGAGAGTTGATGAAATAAATTGATTGGTGTTTGGTTGGTTCAGAAAATGTTGCATGTGGTAATTGGTATAAGGAAAAACTTGCTTAATCTTGTAGATCACTAAAATGGATAACTTGATGCTTGTCAATTGTTTTGAGTTAACAAGTAGATCATGATTAAATTGTGCATCACATGAGTTAAGCCTATTAGTGAAGAACTACCGTAAAGCTTGTTGAAAATTTGGTTTGCATCGGTGGTACCTCTAAGGTCTAGATATTTTCTAATAACAGGGTTTGGTTAACAAGGAAGACGGTATGAAGTCTTATAACGTTTGCAATATGTTTGTCATATAAAACTTGGTGTACGGGTTGATATTCTTGTTTGCTTACATAACCTTGCTAGCCTAAACTCTGTACTGAGAGGGAATGCTTCTCGTGCATCCAAATCCTTGAGCCAAAATCCATGCCATTTGTGTCCACCATAACTACCTATATGTGGTATTTCCTTGCCACTCCAAGTAAATTTTTCATGTGCTACCTTTAAATTATTCAAAATGTTATTATTCCCTTTTTGTGTCAATGTTTACTAGCTCATGAGGAATTAGTGTGGTTATTCTTTATTCTATTTGTCGAGTGGACTTTTACACCTGGACTAGTGGCATATACATCCGCTTATCCAATAACTTGCAAAAAGAGCTGGCAACGGGGTGCCCAGTCCCAATTAATTACAACTTTAACCAATTAATTCTCTTCACACTTTTGCCCTGATTCATCAGTAAGCAATGACAAACAGTGAAATACCTGAATGTGTGTAAACCAAAGAGAAAGAGGGATGATCTGCCTTGCTGGTAGAAATAACGTCCTTCATGGGAGCCGCTCTTAAAAGTCCGTTCGACAGGTAGAATACTGTTCTCACCCGCTACCATTCGTTGACAATTAACAAACACCTCTCAAAAATAGATACTCCTCCATGGTATGTGATTGATGGAAGGCACCCGAGGATTCGGTTAGCCATGGCTTGTGTTAGCAAGGTTGGGAGGAGTATCAAATATTTTATGCAATCTCTATATGCTTTCAAAAACCTAAAAGCTCTAGCACATGATTTAATCCCTGCTTCCCTCTGCGAAGGGCCTTTCTTTTACTTTTATGTTGAGTCAGTTTTCCTATTCTTTCTGTCTTCCACAAGCAAACACTAGTGTCAACTTTGTTACAACATGCGTTATATGCAATGTATTGGACTTGTTATACTACTTTGTGTTGACAATATCCATGAGATAAATATGTTGAAAGTTGAAGCAAATGCTGAAACTAAATTCTTCCTTTGTGTTGATTAAATACCTTTTGTTAGAAACTATTGCTTTATGAGTTAACACTTATGCAAAACTGTTTGATGCTTGTCTCGAAAGTACTATTCATGAAAACGTTTAGCTTGTGTGATTCATTGTTTACTCATTATCTATTTGGTAGCAAATTATAGACCATTGACTTGGATCACTTCATTCATTTACATGTGCCTTGCAATATTATATGATCAAGATTATGATAGTAGCATGTCACCTCAAAAATTATTTTGTTTTTATCGTTTACCTACTCGAGGACGAGTAGGAACTAAGCTTGGGGATGCTGATACGTCTCAAACGTATCTATAATTTTTGATGTTCCATGCTTGTTTTATACCAATTGCTACATGTTTTGCATCTACTTTATATCACTTTTATACATTTTTTGGGACTAACCTATTAACAAGATGCCGAAGTGCCAGTTCCTGTTTTCTGCTGTTTTTGTATTCCAGAAAAGCTAGTCTGGAAATATTCTCGGAATTGGACGAAACTACACGGGGGTCCTATTTTTCCAGAACACACCTGACGGAGCGAAGGAGCAGCAGAGGAGGGCCACCAGGAGGCCACACGCACCTAGGGCGCCCCCCTCTGCCGCGCCCTAGGGTGGTGTGGGCCCCTCGGGGGTCCGCAGCCGCCGCCCTTTCGCCTACTTATTCCCCCCGACGCGAAAACCCTAAGTACCTGAGCAAATATCCACGAAAAGTTCCAGAGACGCCGCCGTCGTCAACCCTAGCTCGGGAGGGTTCAGAACCTCTTCCCGGCACCCTGCCGGAGAGGGGAATCGTCACCGGAGGCTTCTACATCGCCATGCCTGCCTCCGGAGTGATGCGTGAGTAGTTCATCCTTGGACTACGGGTCCATAGCAGTAGCTAGATGGTTGTCTCTCCACTTTGTGCCATCATGTTTAGATCTTGTGAGCTGCCCTACATGATCAAGATCATATTATTGTAATGCTACATGTTGTGTTTGCTGGGATCCGATGAATATTGAATATTATGTCAAGTTGATTATCAATCTATCTTATATGTTATTTAAGATCTTGCATGCTTTCCGTTACTCGTAGATGCTTTGGCCAAGTAGATGCTTGTAACTCCAAGAGAGAGTATTTATGCTAGATAGTGGGTTCATGTCTCCGTTTAACCTGGGACAGTGACAGAAAGTTCTAAGGTTGTGGATGTGCTGTTGCCACTAGGGATAACCTAACGATGCTATGTCCACGGGCATATGTGTTTGTTTACATTACGCACTTTACTTAATGCAATTATCCGTTGCTTGCAACTTAATACCAACGGGGGACTCGGATGACAACCCGGCGGTGGATTATTAGTCATAGATGCTGTTGGATAACGGTCTATGTATTATGTCGTAATGCCCAATTAAATATCATAGTAGTCAACATGTCATGTATATGCATTGTCATGCGCTCACTATTCGTCAATTGCCCAGCTGTAATTTGTTCACCCAACATGTTAGTTATCTTTTATGGAGAGACACCACTAGTGAACTGTGGACCCCGGTCCATTCTTTTACACTGATTAAACAACCACAAACTGCAAACTGTTCCTTTTTCATTCTCTGCAATTTAATACTCATTTTCCACACCATACGTTTAATCCTTTGTTTTCAGCAAGCCAGTGAGATTGACAACCTCACTGTTTCGTTGGGGCAAAGTAGTTTGATTGTGTTGTGTGCAGATTCCACGTCAACAGTCCAGACTCCCTGCACAGCTATTTTTCTGGCGCCGTTGACAACCTTCTGAAGAGTTGCTGCTCCTACTGGTTCGATAACCTTGGTTTCTTTCTGAGGGAAAACTTGCTGCTGACTACATCATACCTTCCTCTTGGGGTCTCCCAACGAACGTGTGTTTCACATCATCAAGCTATTTTTCCAATCCCAAAAAATTGCAATGGTAAGAGGAGACAGAGGCGCTGAGGGGAGAGTAGTGAGGAAGTACCAGTTGGTGAGAGGAGGAGAAAACAAACCAAGGCGACTGCCGGAGAGGATGGAGAGGACGGTGGCGGCCGAAGAGGATGGAGAGGACGGTGGCGCGGGGCGCAGGGACTCGGCGGGCGCGCGGCCTTCTCGTCCTCCAACGCAGGGATTCAGCGGCGTGGGCAGGGGCACGGCAGCCGCGGACTCGGCGGCCGGGCGTGCGGCCTTCTCCTCCGGCGCGGCCGCAGGGGCGAGGAAGGGGTCGGCGGCGGCGGCCTTCTCCTCCAGCGCGGCCGCAGGGGCGAGGAAGGGGTCGGCGGCGGCGGCCTTCTCCTCTAGCGCGGCCGTAGGGGCGAGGAAGGGGTCGGCGGCGGCGGAGTGGAGGTAGCCGCATCGGGGAGGAAAGTTGGGAGGAGAAATGAGAAGGATTGCAATTTTAGGGTTAGGGGTTGTATTATATACATAAGGACGTACTCGTAAATTTTGGAAAACGGGAGGGTTTTTGTGGAAAACAACCGCGTGGACCGTCGGATGGAGAAGCAACGACGCGGGATCGAAGCACTGTAGAGTACTGTTCATAGGAACAGTACTCTACAGTACCCGAGCGCTGTGAGGGCGTGAAAATCTCACTCCTTAATATATAGGGGTAATGCGAGCGTGGTGCAATGGGCTGAGCCCACCATGCCCGCACCTCTCGCTCTCGCTGTTGTAGTTTGAGTATCTTTACACCGTAGTAACCCGTCTCAAATCATTCATTGGCGGTAATCCGTTATCCTCCTACCACTGATTACGCTAACAAATCTATCAAATCGCATCACATGTGGCCCAGCGTCCAACAACCTAGCGCTGATCCACACCCACAAGTCCCCAACCAACAAATCGAGTGCGGCAACAAATTCAACATCGTCGCCTGAACTTCGAGATCCCTGCAGCCTCCTAGTCTTCTGGAGCTCTTCCCGCACCGAGCTCCTCGAAGCAGGCTTGCGCCCCGCTATATTAATATAGCAAACACCCGAAACAACCAACATGCTGGGGCCGCAGCACAAACAAAGCCCAAAAGAAAAGAAGAAAAAGATAAGAGAAACAAATGCCAACAATGGCAGATCGACGGAAATTGAAGAAGTACCGCAACCATTGCGCCCTCCGGAGTATTCCCAACACGATCCTAGCACTCCAAATCGCCGCGTATCAAGCAGCACCTTAAGGAAGGAATGCGACGATGATGACGCTGCTGCCCGGACTAGTCCTAGGGTTTCCCCTGATATGCGGATGGAAGTGGGGAAGGAGTACAACCAACGCCCTTCAAGAAGGAAGGGCGACACCGCAGGCGTCACCGCGTCTGTGTTGGATAAGCCGACAGGGATTTCTCCCGACCCCCAAAAGACCACAACCCGGACGATCCTTAGTGCTCCACCCAACTTGTCACCCACTAGCACGCGCCACTGCGGTCTTGAGCTCCTCTTCGTCATCTCTCTGTGAAAACCGAACCGAGACCTAGAGGACGAGAACGGGGAATGCAACGGGAATCGGGGCGGCAGCACCGCAGCCGGCGGGAGGAAACAGCCTCCACCACTTTCGCGGTAACCGACCGGACACGGCAGCAGGGTCATACCAGACCCTCACTGGCCCGGCCGAGCCCAAAATGGGCCCGCAAAGCCCCTGCCGCCACGCTACAGTAGGCTAGCCGCAGCGCCGCCACCAACCATGACCCGTCGCCGCCCAACTCCACCTCCAGGAGCACCGCGCAGCCAGCCGTGCCCGACCCAAATGGGGCCAAAAGGGCCCAGATCTGGGCCGAGCAGGCTCCGGTCGCCGCCGCAAGCTGCAGCGCGCGGTACCAGAGGCAAAAACGGTGTGACCGGTTTGGCCGGTTTGGGCTAGTATAATTTTCTGTACTACATCTAAATTTATGATTGAGTTTGTGAAGAAAAATGAACTAGCTCCCACTTACCGGTTTTAACTGGTTTCTACGGTTTTCAGATTTTCCCACCCCTACCTGCCTCCAAGGAGTGGCGCCGCCGCCCAGCAATCACCCGGGGCCCGCTGCTCCGCCGCCGGACCACTGCATACCGAGCTGCACCGGCGCCGGCCACTCCCGCCCGAATCGGGGCTCCGCGCGCTTGGGGAAAGACAGGGCCGCCGCCGCCGGCAGCTCACGGGCAACGCCCGGAGGCGGCAGCCGACGGCGGCGGCAGGGGGCTGGAGAGGGAGGGGGGGCTTGGAGGGGACGGGGAGAGAAGCCCCCGGTCACCTCACTCGGGGAGGCGACGCGGGGGACGAAGGGGTCGATTGGTCTACTTACCATGAGACATTGGATTCCCTGGTCCCGAACTTGGATTCCCTCCTGCACCGAGCTCCTCTACCTCGTCACTGTGCTACCCATCGACGTCGGGCATTATGATCTCGCATCCCCTCCTTGTGTTTCCGGAGTTCCTCCAACTTCTCGCCCGCCCTCCGGCCAGTTTGGATCCTGCCCCTCCGCCTACAACCCAAGCAGTCGCCTACGCTAATGGCGGTGTCGGCGGCGCCCCTTTGCTCTTCCCTTCCGCACCGTTGGCATCCTTCCCACGCTCGGCTCCGTTTCCATCCACATCCGTCCATCGTCCATCCCACAGTCCTCCAACAAGGCTAGCAACCCGTCGCCCACCAAACTAAGGCCGTCGCTGACAAGGCTAACAACAACGGCTTCACCAGCCCATGGCAGCCTTGGAACTTGTGCTTGCTCTGCCACGCAGCCACAGGCTCCGTGCTTCCCGCGTCGAGATCGGATGGCGTGCCACAGGTCCACGAACCCCAACAACGCTGCGTTCAGATTCCCTCTGGGAAAAACTCTTTCAGGGAAAGGCTCGTTCTTTGCACAAGGTAGACTGGATCACCTCCATCGTGTCATTTGACTTGCAGGGTATTATTGTCAATATCTTCTTGTAGGGTGTTTAATTTACCGGCCTCTCATCATAAATAAATTGTGAATTTTAAAATGTGACTGTAGATAACTTATTGATCTACTTTCTCTTTTCTCCCAAAATTTCCTCAAGAGAACGACCGCTATTGACCTTACCTTCTGCCTTCTCGAGTATTCACCATCTCTGGACTGCAATGTTATAACTTGTTTTTACGGGGCAAACCCACAATTTGAGGTAAAAAGGAAAAGAAGGTGCCACTGATGGTGGTTGTGATGGCAAAACTGAGGAAGCGACAACTTGGTTACTGTGTCTACTAAATCAAATATGGATGTGGATGGTGAGTAGATCCTCCCTACTTTTCTTTACAACGATTTGTTAGATTTCTGAATCCTACATTCTTTTCTGCTGCCGCACAATATATCACAACACCAACCTTGATGCATCTTAGGGTGCATGTTCTGAATTACTTTGTGGATCCATGTGGTATCATGTCCAGTTTACCTGATAGACTATGCATGGCAGTCTATATGATGTCAAACTATCAGTATATTTATTTCCCTTAAAATCCAGTGTACCTCTATTCATACTTTTCAATTGATATGATACTTGCATTCAGCTTCATTCTTGAAGCCAGTGTGTGCATCTAAATTTCAGGAGATGAGGACGTCGCTGTTGGGAATGTTTTGGAGATATTAATGAGTTTAATGTGCCAAGGAATGTTAATGACATGTCCAGCCATTGGCACTGATTTGCCACCGGGTAGCACTGGAATACTAGAACCGGAAATGTGATTGTGGACGCTGGGAGCTAATTGCAGCTAATACATCAAAACTACACCTCAGATGATAGTGAGGATGATGACCACACTGATGCTTCCAGCAACCTTGTGCTATTGTCTGAACATAATGAGCCGAGTTAACCAAGTGATAAAAATCCTGAAATTGAACATTGGCGGGTTACTAATGCAGAAGAAAATGTATATACAACGAAAAATAATAAGCTCAAGGATGAGAAAAACCCAATACACAGTTCAGATGTGCTTGGGCATCTAATGAAAGAAAGCTTAAATGGCAGTGAGTCTGTTGGAGTGCAAAGGAGTGAAACGCACGGGTGGTCCAAACTAAATGAAACGAAACTGTAGCCAGTCACCTCAGGCTAGGAGGAGTTGTAGGCTTGTAGCCCTTCGGGGGGGAACTAGCGCAGTCCATCCCCAAGGTACTGGATCTTGTATCATTGTTTTGTATGTGTATTATTTGTAATATTGTGTGTGTTTTCATGATTTACCTATTCCTTTTCAATGGAAAGGGCCACTTCTACAACTTGTTAGAGTTATATAATGATACATGTCATCAATCATGGCCAGTGAATACTTCTACAGCTTGTAGAAGTAGGTTAGCTAGCAATTTTTATTAGCTTCACCTTCAGGTCTGCATGGACAGTATAGTCATGGTTCAATGGTCCAGAAAATAATGTTGATGAGTATTAAGCTAGGTGGATCTTTGGGTAGTCGCATGTGCTTATGACTTGCAGTTATTGTTTATTTCTACACATGATTATTTTCTAAGATTTGCTCGTGTCATTTATCTGAACTAATTTCTCTTCCTAATGACACCAAGGGTACATTAAGTTAGATTTTTGGTAGGAAATGCATATGGCATGTTATAGTTTATAAGATTTATACGTTGAAATATGCACCCTTATAATTTTCCCTTCATTATTCTTCTATTTCAACCAAAGTATGCACGACATACGCATGTTTCAGTCATTTTGTGTCACCAGTAGCGACGGCATGCTTAGTATGTGCTATGTATTTGAAGATAAACTGGTAAGCATTTTCCTTCACTCTTCCCATTTCAGTAGTGCTTTTGTTTATTTTGTACATGATTTTTTTCTCATAGATCTCAAGATTTTAAGTTTGATATGAACTAGATGCCACACGGCGTTGACCGTGGGGAGGGAGGGATACTATTATCTTGAATTGCTGATCATCTTATAAATTGCAGACATCTGGTATCAATCAATTGTTAATATATAGTTTTTCACGTATGTGCCCGTGCCCCATGGTCAAGCTACAGGATTTTATTTTTGTAATATGCAGTTACATGGCCAAATTAGATTTCTGTAGCCCGTAATGGATGTGGTTTAGAAGTTGGAAGAACAAGGAGGCATAACTTGTTGGTTGCAGGATCACGGGTTAACAGGATCCATTAAGCACAATATATCAGTATTTTTTTGTTATGAGAGGGTAAACATGATGTTTATGGTTATTGGTTATTGTTTTGGAGGAAATTGTTTTATCATGTCAATTAGCATATGTTACATTCATATCAAATTTATACTTTGCTAAAGGATACACATCTGAAACCCTAAGTTATGCGATCAAAGTACATTATGCCTGAATTAGTCTGCTTTGGGGAACTAAATATGCAATTTGAAATTTGAATATATAATGCAAATAAGAAACTGTATATTGGCATAGATGCGTTCAAATAGTGTATGGATTAATTGAGCAAAAAACTGTATATTGACATAGATGCGTTCAAATAGTGTATGTATTAATTGAGCAAGCACTGATGAAAATTAGCAGGGGTTAAGAGACTTGGAACATTCCAACGGCTACACAATTTCTTCGAGCTTGGCGACTGCAGCAGTGAAAGGTGGGAAAGCGAGGCGAAGAGGAAACTACTTGCCGGCATGGAAGGACAACAGAACACTGAGGACGAGCTCACCATTGCCTATTCTAGACTACTGGTCGGCTTGGCGACAGAGGAATGGTAGTGATGCGTCGTCGATGGAGGTCTACGTCCAGACTATCCATCTCCATAGACATGGAAGACTTTAACAAGGTGAGCTGCGCTCAGGAGCACGCCGCCATTGGGTTTGCGCTCAGACTTTCCATGGGTAAATTGTGTCTTCTGGGCCGTGGCATGTTTAGGCAAGTAACTGTGACTATTCTACAGTTAAATTTGTACATATTACGTCACCCTGCAGAAATCTGCATAGCGAAACACAATGAGAGAAGTTATTAAAAGGTCATTTTAGTTAATCATGTTTAAATTTTAGGTTGATTTTCTCAGCTATACATCATATTTGTTTATCTTTACATTCGTTGCTGTCACAAAAGCTTATTCGAACTGTGGAGGAGCATGACATGTATTATACTCTTAGAAGAGGAAAGCCATATAAATGGATAGTATTACCTTTGTTGACGTGGAAAAATAAGGATCTTTCATTATTTGTTAAGAAACATTTAATGTCGTCGTCTCGTGTAATAGGTGAGAATTACAACTAATATACTCCCTCTGAACCGTTAAATGTGTCGTGGAAAATGTGCATACAATGTACAAATATATAGTTGTGACATTCATTTAGATTATCAGAGGGAGTAGTACAATAATTATCACCTCCCGCGACAGCCAACAGGCGAGGACCATTTCATACATATGCTGAAGTTTACAAAACATGCCCAAGCGATGGTAAGATGACATGACGAACTTATGAAGCGGCATACAATGTTAGAGCAAGAGCGGACAAGAGAATGAAAGTTGAGGCGAAACAGGGCATGAGAAGGATGTCGTTTTGTTTTCTTAGAAGAAAAGGGAGGTTAAGAAGACATAAAAACTCATGTCAAAAGAAGAAGACATAAAACTTGTCGATGAGGAGAGTTGGAGAGATCATTTATTTCGCTATCGAAATGGAAACCACATGTCAATTGACACATATTTTTGAACTATTGTTTGATTATTGTGTCTATAGCTTTTTGTTCCGTTACAACGCACGGGCATTCAACTAGTATTTAATGAATGTACTGATGTATATTGGCCATATTTGTTCTAACTACTCTTATTACTCCTTCTCAGTCACCTTTTGTTCCGCGCGCCCTCCGCGCCGCTCTCTGCTGGTGCTTCAGTCTCACACTCTTCGAAAGCGGTAGAGGATTCCCCTCCACCGAAACCACAACCCGCTCTTCATGTCGTTGTCCATCTGAACGCGCATGGGGACTCCGGTTGCACCGGTATCGCACGGATGAGCTATTGAGTCGCGATGGTCGCCGTTGGCCGAGGCCAAGGTCTCGGGGAGGATGCCATCACTCCAAGTCCGCTAATTTGGTCATCGTCTGCTGCATATATTAACACTCTTCTGACCAATCCGTTGAAGATGTCACCAAACTTGACACAACTACGTTCTCTGCATATCACATATCAGAACGAGGTGAAGTACCAAAAGAGATTATTCATTACCATTAGAGCAAGAATATATAATGAAATCGTTTCTATAAGGACATAGCTTTAAAAGTATTTCAAACATGGTGATAGAATATTCAAAATATAAAAGGGAGACGTCGATCAAAAATCCAGACTTATGCATTAATCTTGACTTGAATTTTTTAGCGTAAACCTTGATTTAATTTAGGAAATACGCAAATATATTTGGTGGCTATCAATGAGTTGCAGGAATCATTATCCCATTCACTTGTTTGAATAAAAAAATATCTACTTCACACCTGCTTCGCGAGTTGTAGAAAAAAACAAGAACAATCGACAATAAATCGTAGGAAGGACACAAAGCAGGCAATCATCTCAAATTCCTTCTTCTTTCTGATACAGAGCAGACAACAGTGTATAAACGAACCATGCACCAAAAACATTCTTTATGCAACAGAAAACCCAAATCGTTTATAACTTTTACATTCCAACAATCTCTCCACGTCTCTTTATGCAACAGTTCTTGAGCTTTGGCATCCAACAAGACCGATTCAGATCTCCGACGACCCCGACTGCATCTCCTGGAAGCCTTCTGCTAACGGCCACTACTAAGCTTCCTCTGCCTACGATCTCCAGTTCTTTGGAAGAATCTGCCAGCCTGATTTAGAGATTGTTTGGAAGATTAAAGCTGAAGGAAAGGTGCATTTTTTCCATCTGGCTGCTGCTTCAAAGCCGTATCTGGACTGTTAATTGCCTGCAAAAGCCAGGATGGTCTCATGATGAGGCATGTTGCCTGTGCGACCAAACTTTTGAGTCCCCATCCCACTTGATCATCTCCTTCCCGTTCTCCCGTCTGGTTTGGCATGAGTTCAGGCTCTCCCACCCTGAGATGGCATCGATCGACCTTCACTTCTCCAACATTTCATCGATCGACAGAGCAGAGGATGAAGAACAAAACCCTGGTCGCTTGGAACATCTGGCAAAAGAGGAATATACACATTTTTCAGTCAATGCAGGCTTTTGCTATCGAGGTTGCAAGACTGATCAGAGAGTAGACTGAGCTCCAACGAAAGAGTAAATGGCACTGGCGGTCACACAACTCGTCCGCTATGTGCACTTAAGTCACACAACTGGAAAATGGGATTTTTTGGTCACACAACTGGATTTTTGGTGCACGCAGGTCACAAACCCCACATGTCAGTCCGTTTTCCTTCATATATAATTCTATAAGCTCCAAATAGGTTGTGTGTTCTTCCATCACAACAGTTTTTAATTTTTTGGTTTTTCAATTTTTTATGGATTTTCGAGTTTATAAGAAAAACAAAACAAAAATAAACTAAGTAAAAGTAAACTAAACAAAACACAACTAAAAAGAAATAAACTAAGCACAAATAAACTAGACAAAAGTAAACTAGACAAGACAAAATAAAATAAAAACAGAGAGAGAGGTAGAGTGTACTCCCCAGGTGAACTTATGAGTAGAGCTATGCTCCCCGGCAACGGCGCCAGAAAATAGTCTTGATAACTCACAAGTATAGGGGATCGCAACAGTCTTCGAGGGAAGTAAAACCCAAATTTATTGATTCGACATAAGGGGAGACAAAGAATACTTATAAGTCTTAACAACTGAGTTGTCAATTCAGCTGCACCTGGAAAAGCGCTAGTAACAGGGGTGATGTGAAAGCAGCAGTAATATGAGAGCAATAGTAACAGTAACACAGCAGCAGTAACACGGAGGCAATGGCACCAGAAAATAGTTGATACTACTTCTAATGACATATAGGACCAGAGAGCAATGATGATGACAAATGGACCAGGGTTCGCAGCTATCTACACTAGTGGTAACTCTCCAAACAAATAACAGGTGTTGGGTGAACAAATTACAGTTGGGCAATTGATAATTGTAAGGGCATGACAATGCATGCTTATGATAAGATAAGGTTTACTGTAGTATTTAATTGGGCATTACGACAAGGTACACAGACCGCTATCCAGCATGCATCTGTGGCTAAATAATCCACCTTCCGGTTAGCATCCGCACCCCTTCCAGTATTAAGTTGCAAACAACAGATTATTGCATTAAGTATTGTGCATAATGTAAACAACACATTCATCCTTAGACAAAGCATTGCTGTTTTACCCCTAGTGGCAACAACACATTACAACCTTAGAACTTGCTGTCACTATCCCAGGTTAAATAGAGGCTGAACCCAACTATCTAGCATAAATACTCCCTCTTGGAGATATAAGCAACTACTTGATCAGGGTAACCACAAGTACCGGAGAGCATGCAAGATCTTAAATAAACAATAGTATGATAATATGATGAACAATCTGGTCATAATGTAACAATTCATCGGATCCCAACAAACACAACACCAATTACATCATATGGATCTCAATCATGTAAGGCAGCTCGTGAGATCATTGTATTGAAGTACATGGGAGAGAGAGTACCAACTAGCTACAGCCAAGAACCCGTAGTCCATGGAGGAACTACTCACAAACCATCATGGAGTCGAAGTGGAGGCGGTGGAGTCGATGGAGATGGCTCCGGGGTCAATCCCCGTCTCGGCAGGGTGCCCGAACAGGAACTTCTGACCCCCGAAACGAGGTCTCGCGATGGCGGCGGCGCTGCGGAAGTCTTTTTGGAGTATTAGATATATATTTAGGGTTTTCGCGTCGGGGTGAATAAATAGGCGAAGGGGCAACGTCGGTGGCGTCCCGAGTGGGCCAAACCATAGGTTGGCGCACTCTCTCTCCTCGCCGCGCCGCCATGTGGTTTGGAGGCCGTGGGCCTCCCCCTGGCTTGCCCTTCTGGCTCCGTGTGTCCCTCGGAAAAATAGGAGGTTTGGCTTTTGTTTCGTCGAATTACGAGAATATTGCCCGAACAGTTTTTCTGGAACCAAAAACAGCAGAAAACAGGAACTAGCACTGTGGCATCTTGTTAATAGGTTAGTCCCACAAAATGTATAATAATGATATATAATGCATATAAAACATGTGACAATGATACATAAAACAAGCATGAAACATCAGAAATTATAGATACGTTGGAGACGTATCAAGCATCCCCAAGCTTAGTTCCTACTCGTCCTCGAGTAGGTAAACGATAAAAAGAAAATAATTTCTGAAGTGACATGCTACCAACATAATCTTGATCCAATAATAATGTAAGGCATGTAAGCTGTGATCAAATCATTCAAAGCCAAATGTATATAGTTGATATCAAAAGACAAAGCAAGAGTCAAACAAGCTAAAAGTTTTCATGAACTATTGCTTCAAAGACATGAAACCGTACAAGGTTCATTAAAGATGATTTAAGTATCCAGCATAGGAGTTCTATCCTTCAAACCAAGCATCAAGTAAATTTTCATAACATAGAAGGATTCAGCCAAGTAAACATAAACATGAACGTCATGAATCAACTGTTTCGAAGTCTACTCAACCGTGAGCGCAAGCATTTGGTATTGGCACCATGATGTTATGGCAAAGAGAACATTAATGGGGGTTTGGAAGGCCAAAGGAAGAAAGTCTCACAAATCTATAAGTGATCATTAGACAAGAGGAAGTCTTATGATCGAAGCTATGTAAGGAGTAGTGATTGCCATGCAACGGATGCACATAGAGCTATATGTGTATGAAAGCTCTCCAATGGAACTAGTGGGGGTGCATCCAACTTGGTTGCTCATGAAGACCTAGAGCACTTTTGAGGAAGCTCATCATTGGAATATACAACCCAAGTTCTATAGTGTAAATTCCCCACATAGTTATACTAGTAGAACATGAAAACTCTCTCACATGGAGTATAGGTGCTAAATGAGCACAAATGATGACTATGAATACTGCAGGTGCTATAACATGAGCACAAGTGTGGATAAAGGATGGTAATGTTGCCCCCTTTTTTCTTTATTTTTTTTTTCCTTTTTTTCTATTTTTTTTTCTTTTTCTGTTTCTCTTTTCGATGGCCACATAGCACTTTTCACTTTCAGGGGCAACATTCTAATATGACAACACACTTTTTGGTACATATAACTCATAATGAACAAAACATGATGTATGAAACTATATGCCTCTGCCAGTGTAGCAGGATATGCAATGATCTAGCATAACATGGGTAAACCACACATCAGCTGTATAGAATCACGCAAAGCAATATATGTGACAAATGACAACAAGTCATGTAATGTAAATGGAAGTTGCATGGCAATATATCTCGGAACAGCTATGGAAATGCTGTGGTAGGTAGGTATGGTGGTTGTTTTGAGGAAGATGTATAGGCTTATGTGTAGGAGAACAAGAGGAAGTCCTCCCACGGGGTTGGATGTACCGGCGAAGTATGCACAACTCTCAATGTGAGCAGAAGGCAATGCACAACACCGAAGAGGCTAGCAAATTTGGATGGTGGAAGTGCCAAAAACCGTAGCTTAACATTAGTCAAAAAGAACTCACAAGTTTATTGCAAACAACTAAAAGGTTCAACATTAAGAGCATGATTAAAATTCACTCCAAGAAGGGCCGTTCACGGCGGCACAAGTACCCCGTTAGATCCCTCGACCTTCAGCACAACTTAGTTATTACAATGAACTTTCAGACATGGAAAGCTATCAAGTCCAACTACACCTTCAACAATTTTATTAGAGTTTGTAGTACGGTACAAGCTTAAAGACAACAATCCACTAATGATTTTAACTTAATTAACCAGCAAGCTTTACCATCTAAATACCTCAAAACGTTTGCAAAGAATCAGATTATCAAAGTTCAATGATCTACAAGATTATGCAAGTTTTTCATTATACCACTACCACATGCAAAAATTTCTGGACCAACACATCAACCAAGCAACTCTCAAAACAAATATCAGTGAAGTATGAGAGTACTTTCTATAAAATAACTAATAGCTCTGAACAAGAGATACATGAAAACCAAGAGCTAGAAGCTAAACAGTGCGAAACTGAATACTCAACGAATATAAGTGAAGAATAAGAGTATTCAAATGAAAAAGCGGAGCGTGTCTCTCTCCCAAACAAGATAGATAGGATCCGACATTGATATGATCAGAGAATAAAACTAACAAACTAAACACAAAGACGCTCCAAGAACAGCACATATGATGTGAAAGAATTAAAATATAGTTTCACTAGAGATGACCTGATAAGTTGATGATGAAGAAGGGGATGCCTTGGGCATCCCGAAGCTTAGATGCTTGAGTCTTCTTGAAATATGCTTGGGTGCACCACGGGGCATCCCCAAGCTTAGGCTTTTCACTCTTCTTGATCACATTATATCACTCTTCTCTCTTGACCCTTGAAAACTTCTGCCACACCAAACTTCTCATAAACTTCATTAGAGGGGTTAGTACTCAAAAAATCTTTAATCCACTTTAGTTCTGTAGTGACACATTGCAAGAACTCAATATAACATTAGCTACAGCTCTCCACGTCTAGAAAGCCTTATTTAAAGTCCACAAGAGACAATGCAAAAAACAGAGACAGAATCTGTCAAAACAGAACAGCTAGTAAAGACGAATTTTTTCGAGGTACTTCCTTTGCTCAAATCAGAAAACTCAAAACTAATGAAAGTTGCGTACATATATAAGGATCACGCATGAATTTTTTCAGAATTTTTCCATTTTTCTGGAGTTAGTATAGCTCAAAACAGTGGACAGCAAAAATCTGTCCCTACGCAGAAATCCAAATCTAGCATCAACTTTCTATTAGAGACTTTACTTGGCACAACAATGCGATAAAATAAAGATACAAAGGCATTGCTACAGAAGTAAACAGCACCTTGACTCAAAAACAAAAGAAAAATTGCAGAAGTAAAATAATGGGTTGTCTCCCATAAGCGCTTTTCTTTAACGCCTTTCAGCTAGGCGCAGAAGATTTTAATGATGCTCACATGAAAATAGAAAATGAAGCAAAATGAGCATCAAGAAGCAAATTCAAAACACATTTAAGTCTAACCCACTTCCTATGCATAGGAATCTTGTACACAAATAAATTCCTAAAGTACAAAGTGACAAGCATAGGAAGATAAAACAAGAGTAACATCAAAACTTTCAGCATATAGAGAGGTGTTTTAGTACAATGAAAATTTCTACAACCATATTTTCCTCTCTCATAATAATTTTCAGTAGCATCATGAATAAACTCAACAATATAACTATCACATACAACATGCTTTTCATGATCTACAAACACATAATTTTTATCAAGCTAAAAAATAGTGGGATTAAAACTTTCATACCCACTTTTAACCATTTTATAACAAGATGATTGATCAATCTCAAAAGATATGGGACTCCTAGATAAGGTCAAGACCTCTCCAATCCCATTTTTATTAGTAGTACAATTAATATTATTAAGTAACATAGGACCATCATCTAGAGATTTATCATAAACATTTTCTAAGCAAAACTCTTTAGTACCATGCATTTCGATATCAGCCACAAATAAAGGATTATCATAGGATTTTTCGAAATAGCATGGATTATCATAAATAACAGTAGCATAATCATTTTCACAAGTTTTACTTATAGGAAAAATTTCAAGAGAATCAACAGGAACATAATATTCATCCTCCTTGGGTAAGCATGGAGGGCAATCAAATAGTGTAAGAGATGAAGAGTTACTCTCATTAGAAGGTAGGCATGGGTAGCTAATCCATTCTTCCTCCTTCTGTTCATCACTCTCCTCCTCTTTTTCATCTAATGAGCTTTCAGCTTCAGCAGTAGTTTCTTCCACAGGTTCCTGAAAATTGTGAGTGCATTCTTGTGCATGAATGAGTCTCTCTTTATAATCAATGATATAAGGATTATTGCTGTAATGTTCTATGCAATAATCAAGGATAGAAGAGACATAATCTTTAAGGTCCTTACAAGCAATACAAGTTTCATAATTTTTAGCCATGAAGATTCTATCTCAGAAGCTCCCATAAATATAACAAATTCTTCTACTTATTCGAATCCAAGATGAATATAGTTATTACAATGATAGTTCACAATTAAAACTTCTTCACTAAAGGCACATTGGAATTTAAGATGTTTAGCATCCTGTTTAGAGCAACAGTTTATATCATGGCGTTTAAGCAAGATTTTAGCAATTGTATTCAACCTTTCTAACACAGCACTCATGACTTCACCCTTTCTTGATTCTCTATACTTCATATATAATTCTATAAGCTCCAAATAGGTTGTGGGTTCTTCCATCACAACAGTTTTTAATTTTTTGGTTTTTCAAATTTTTATGGATTTTCGAGTTTATAAGAAAAACAAAACAAAAATAAACTAAGCAAAAGTAAACTAAACAAAACACAACTAAAAAGAAATAAACTAAGCACAAATAAACTAGACAAAAGTAAACTAGACAAGACAAAATAAAATAAAAACAGAGAGAGAGGTAGAGTGTACTCCCCATGTGAACTTATGAGTAGAGCTATGCTCCCCGGCAACGGCGCCAGAAAATAGTCTTGATAACCCACAAGTATAGGGGATCGCAACAGTCTTCGAGGGAAGTAAAACCCAAATTTATTGATTCGACACAAGGGGAGACAAAGAATACTTATAAGCCTTAACAACTGAGTTGTCAATTCAGCTGCACCTGGAAAAGCACTAGTAACAGGGGTGATATGAAAGCAGCAGTAATATGAGAGCAATAGTAACAGTAACACAGCAGCAGTAACACGGAGGCAATGGCACCAGAAAATAGTTGATACTACTTCTAATGACATATAGGACCAGAGAGCAATGATGATGACAAATGGACCAGGGTTCTCAGCTATCTACACTAGTGGTAACTCTCCAAACAAATAACAGGTGTTGGGTGAACAAATTACAGTTGGGCAATTGATAATTGTAAGGGCATGACAATGCATGCTTATGATAAGATAAGGTTTACTGTAGTATTTAATTGGGCATTACGACAAGGTACACAGACCGCTATCCAGCATGCATCTGTGCCTAAATAATCCACCTTCCGGTTAGCATCCGCACCCCTTCCAGTATTAAGTTGCAAACAACAGATTATTGCATTAAGTATTGTGCATAATGTAAACAACACATTCATCCTTAGACAAAGCATTGCTGTTTTACCCCTAGTGGCAACAACACATTTACAACCTTAGAACTTGCTGTCACTATCCCAGGTTAAATAGAGGCTGAACCCAACTATCTAGCATAAATACTCCCTCTTGGAGATATAAGCAACTACTTGATCAGGGTAACCACAAGTACCGGAGAGCATGCAAGATCTTAAATAAACAATAGTATGATAATATGATGAACAATCTGGTCATAATGTAACAATTCATCGGATCCCAACAAACACAACACCAATTACATCATATGGATCTCAATCATGTAAGGCAGCTCATGAGATCATTGTATTGAAGTACATGGGAGAGAGAGTACCAACTAGCTACAGCCAAGAACCCGTAGTCCATGGGGAACTACTCACAAACCATCATGGAGTCGAAGTGGAGGCAGTGGAGTCGATGGAGATGGCTCCGGTGGTCAATCCCCGTCCCGGCAGGGTGCCGGAACAGGAACTTCTGACCCCCGAAACGAGGTCTCGCGATGGCGGCGGCGCTGCGGAAGTCTTTTTGGAGTATTAGATATATATTTAGGGTTTTCGTGTTGGGGTGAATAAATAGGCGAAGGGGCAACATCGGTGGCTGACATGGGTATGCCTATCGGGTACCCTACCATGAGGGTACCTGGTGCACGTATCGACTAGGCCCAACTATCAGAGCCTACATGAAGCCCATGAAGGGAGGCCCACGAAGATGGAGTATCCTCCAAGTTTGGCGAAACAATAGTCGGTTTAGAGTTTCCTTACTTGTAAATCGAGTCGGTTACGAACACCCGAGACCCAGCCTATTATTTAAGGACTGGGAGGGCCATCGAACCAGACCACGTACTTTCAGAGCCACCAAAACCCTAGCGAGATCGACATCTCGCCGGGACTCTTGTAACCATCATATTCACAAAGCAATAACAGACAGGCAGGACGTAGGGGTGTTACCTCCACACGAGGGCCCTGAACCTGGGTAAAATCTTTGCCCTGCTTGTCAGCCGACGATACTTCCAGCTCTACCACGTTCTCTCCCCCATATTCATAACCTAGGGACCTTAACCATGGGTCTTGATGAGTCTACCCCTCGTCAAGTGGCGCCGTCTGTGGGAAAGAATAGCGCTGGACTCGAAGTTTCGCCGGTCCCAACAGCAAACGGCAAATCGCCGATCACACCAGCAAACGGCAACTCGCCGATCTCATCTGCAAACGGCAACTCGCCGGCCATGTCAGCAAACAGCAACTCGCCGATCCAGGCGACACACGGCGACTCGCCGATCCACTCGAAAAGCGGCAGCCTGCCCGCTTCACCTGCAAAAAGCGCATCTGCTCTTCCAATGAATTTCAATCCGCACTCGCCGGAGCTTCAGGAGGCGTTTTCCGGCCTTGAATCAGGTTTGAGCTTGACTGTTGGAGCATTCAATTTTTTCGTAAACAATCTTGGCACGCAGGACTCGACAGATCCGCAACAACTGGCGCTGGGCGCACTCGAGGCTCCGTCGACTGCGCTCGCCCCGTCGTCGATTCCTGAAGCCTGCTCGCCCGCAACAACCATGTCGACCGGCGAGATCGACAGGTTCATGATGACGGAACTCCAAGGCGAGGAGGCAGAATCAGCATACCGCACAAGCAACGTCGACTTCAACCTACCACTCGACGAGAGTTTCGACTGCGGGATCTCCCTCGATGACTTCTACGAGCCCGCGATTCATAACGACAGCAACGTCGACTCGGAGATCTTCACCAACACCAACCTCGACTCAGAAATCCATAATGGCTTCGCCAACACCGAGATGAGCATAGGCGATGAGCACATCGACAACGAGATTCGCCTCGAAGATCTACTCGATGAACACACTGGCTCTGACATGAGCCTCGACGGCGACGTCGAGTCCATGACTGGAATCGACAGCACATACACCTGTCCACGGGTCACGCCCCATCAGGTCTACGTGGCCTTCTCCGCAGAATCATCCGCAGACGCAGCCGCTCGCAGGCCTGCACAATTCCCATGCACGGTAACCATGCCGGATGGGGTCACAACCTTGACAATCACGGAGGAGATGGCAGCAAAAGCAGATAAAGTCATAAAGGAGTGCACAATGATGCCACCAAATTCCACCCCAGAGGAGATGTTGACCTTCCAGTACTTCAACTGGCAGGAGTCAATTCGACTGCAAAACTACCGAGCGACGCTCGAAGAGCGCAAAAGGCAAGCCAGCCTCTCGAGTGCCCGAAGAAGGGAGCAATCCCTCGGGTCCACAATGCAACCAACCCCACGACCTAGGTCGCGGTTGGCAAGCCTTCCAGAACATGAAAGGGTAGCAATCACCCGTAACCTGTCGTTCATGACAGAGGACGCTAACGGAATCCCAGTGCCCAAAACTGCTGCGGGTGCATTATTCTCCGTAGGTGCTTACCTCAAGGCAATGCAACCTCCGGCGAATGACCCTAACGCAGCCCTGCATCGCCAACAACTCAAATCGCTAGCTCTAGCGGCACAGGCTATACAGCCAGAAGACAAAACTCCAGCAAGGAATCGCGATCGCGACATAGTCGACTCACGACACGCAGCACATCATCGCAGTGGTCGCAGCCACCACTCGGATGAAGGAAGGAGAAGCACGCGCCGGCACAGGTCCAGCAGAAGCAGATCTCGAAGATCCTATAGCAGCGATTCATACTCTGATCGCGAACCAGAGCCATGCGGAGCATTGTGCTTCACTCGACGCATCCGTGAGACGCGGATGCCCAAAGGTTCAAGTTGACAGGCGAACAACCCAAGTACAACGGTCGCCAAGAACCTTCCGGGTGGCTAGAAGATTACAGACTCGCCGTGGCATGCCAGCGTGGCACGAACACCACGGCGATGCAGTACATACGACTCATGCTCGAAGGAACTGCCCGCGACTGGCTCAAGGCGCTCCCTCCATCATCATACGACTCGTGGGACGATTTCCGCAGAGACTTCATCAAAAACTTCGAGCCTCTATGTGAGCGCCCGAAGACATTCGAAGAATTAAGGCATGCACTCAACGATCAGACGAGTCGTTGAGATCATACATACGGCGGTGGACCGAAATACGCAATTCGGTTGGCAAAGTGTCAGAAGACAGGGCCATGGATGCCTTCATACAAGGTCTCGCCAGGAAGGACTTCAAAGAGGCACTGGTCGTGAAAAGCCAACCTCCCTGGCTGACCTCATCAAAGTTGCGACTGAGTGGGCAGATGGAGAGGATTCTGTACGCAGATCCCGTGCTTCCCCACCACGCGACAACTACGAAAGCGGCAGTCGAGGCCGCAGAGATTCATACAGAGAAGATCGCAGGCGCAAACGTTCCAAACGTCCTTACGACGATAACAGACCCGAGTTCATGGCGGCTGGATACACACAACCCGGGAAGACCAAGATAGAAGCAATCGACGCTCGGATGATCGACGGGACAGTCGAGATCGCGAGCAGCGGAGCGACAGCTACAAAAGGCAAGAATGGCGCAAACGCAGCGACGCAAAACCCGAGCGGTCATTCGAGGAAAAGATGGACGACTGGTGCAGATTCCACCTCTTCAAGGGGGACGACGGAAAACTACGCTCCAATCACACCCTAAGGAACTGCAGGGAATTCGACCAAATGGCGACTGACTACATGATACGACTCAAAAGGTACGGCCCAGCACCTGCTCAGCCCACGCCTGCACCCGCACCACAGCCGAACGCTGTGCCCGCTCTCATGGCGCCACAGCCGCCACCGCAACCACCACCACAGCCTGCTCCAGGCGCAAACCTCGCAGGTGCCATACAACCCGTACTACGGGCGGAAGATGATCAATATCCACAGCCCCACGGGCAGATGTACATGATACAAAAGGGTCGCCCCTCCAACAGGCAGCAAAAGCTAATCACTCGACAGGTGAACATGGCTGTCATGGCACCTCCTGCCGTGCCCGAATTTCTGAAGGGATCGGAAACCATCATAAGCTTCAGTCGAGAGGATCATCCCCCAGCTGTAGTTCGACCAGGGCACGCGGCTCTGGTACTCGACGCGCAAATAGGAGGCTACGCCATGACCAAGGTCTTCATGGATGGAGGCAGCGGCATAAACATCATCTTCGCGGACACGCTCCGCAAAATGAACAGGTCAGTCGAAAACCTCCCAAAATCTTCAAATACCTTCCACGGTATTGTTCCTGGCAAAGCAATTAGCCCAGAAGGCACCATACAACTCGACGTTACGTTCGGGGACAAAAGCCACTTCAGGACAGAGTCGATTGAGTTCGAGGTCGTCGACTGGAAATCACAATACCATGCTATTCTTGGTCGCCCGACGTTTGCTCGATTCATGGCGGTGCCACACTACGCGTACCTCACGCTGAAGATGCCAGGACCAAAGGGAGTCATCACTGTCCGTGGAAACTTTCAAAGGTCCGATGCTTGCGACCGCGAGTTCAGCAAAATCTCCGAGATGTTCGGGGTGGAAGAATCACTCGCCGACTGGCGATTTCCAACGACCGCACACTCCTTCCGGAGCATAAGAAGTTGGCAGTCGACAGATCCTTCAATGCTACAAATGACACAAGGTCGCATCAGGTGCACCCGACCGATCCGTCCAAGACAGTCAACATATCTTCGAGCCTGCCTATCGCATAGGAAGGCGCGCTCGTCGAATTCCTCCGTGAGAACTGGGAAATATTTGCGTGGTGTCCAGCCGACATGCCAGGTATTCCCAGGGAATTCGCCGAGCACTCTCTCCAATTGTTTCCAGATGCAAAGCCAGTCAAGCAAACGATGCGTCGAATCTCCGGCCCAAAGCGAACCGCAGTCGAATCTGAAGTCGACCGGTTACTCGCAGCAGGATTCATTAGGGAAATCAAGAAATCACAATGGGTGGCCAACCCCGTACTCGTAGAGAAGAAGCATACAGACATCCTTCGGATGTGCGTGGACTTCACAGCGCTGAACAAGTGCTGTCCAAAGGATCACTTCCCGCTACCCCGAATCGACCAGATCGTCGACTCCACCGCCGGATGCGCACGACTCTCCTTTCTGGATGCTTACTCAGGTTATCACCAGATAAGGATGAAGCAAGAAGACGAAGAAAAAACGGCGTTCATAACCCCACTCGGGGTCTACTGCTACACAACTATGCCCTTTGGGCTCAAAAACGCGGGTGCAACATACCAGCGCATGATGCAGGACTGCCTCAAAAAGCAAATCGGACGCAACGTCCAGGTCTACGTGGATGACATTGTCATTACCACAAGGGAAGAACACACACTACTCGACGATTTGAGGGAGACGTTCGCAAACCTCAAACGCTTCCATATCAAGCTCAATCCTAAGAAGTGCACGTTCGGCGTTCCAGCCGGGCAGCTCCTAGGGTACCTAGTCTCTGCCCGTGGAATCGAAGCAGACCCGGAGAAAATACAGGCCATCCTCACAATGCAAAGGCCTTCAAAGCTTCACGATGTGCAGAAACTAGCAGGACGAGTAGCAGCGCTCAGTCGATTCATCAGCAAACTGGGTGAAAAGGCTCTACCATTCTATCGACTGATGAAGAAGGCGGACAAGTTCGAGTGGACGCCAGAAGCTGAAGCAGCCTTCACAGATCTCAAGCGGATCCTCACAAGCCCTCCGATCCTCGTCGCACCTAAGGAACGGGAACCACTCTACCTGTATGTCTCGGCTACAAACAGGGTGGTGAGCACCGTACTGGTAGTCGAACGCATGGAGGAGGGGCACATCCAAAGCATACAACGTCCAGTCTACTACCTGAGCGAGGTTCTCTCCATATCAAAACAGCGGTACCCGCACTATCAAAAGCTGGCATACGCTGTATTCATGTCCTCAAGGAAGTTGACACACTACTTCACCGAGCACCCGATCACCGTGGTAAGTAACTCAGCAATCGGTGATATCCTCACAAACCCCAATGCAACGGGTCGAGTCGCAAAATGGCTCATCGAGCTGGCTCCAAGAGACATCAAGTACGAGCACCCGAAGGCTATCAAAGCACAAGTCCTACCCGACTTCACAACCGAGTGGATAGAGGCCCAATTACCTGGAGCACCAGACGTGTCCAATTCCTGGACCATGTACTTCGATGGGTCCAAGAAACACGAAGGCGCAGGCGCAGGCGTCATCCTCATATCACCAAAAGGGGACAAGCTACGTTATGTTTTGCAGATGGGATTCAAACTACCCTCCAATAACGAGGCTGAATACGAGGCTCTGATCCATGGCATGCGGATGGCAAAAGCACTTGGGTGCACTCGATTGATGATCTACGGCGACTCCAATCTCGTGGTGCAGCAAACAATGAAGGCCTGCGACGCAATCGCGGACAACATGATCGCTTATCGCGACCTGTACAACACACTGGAGGGCAGCTTCGAGGGCTGTGAGTTGAGGCACATAGGAAGGGAAAGTAACGAAGAAGCAGACATGCTAGCCAATCTTGGCTCAACTGGCGCACAAATTCCACCTGGTGTCTTCCTCGAGCGCATCGAACACAGATCTATCAAGGAGAAACGAGAGCCTCCTCCGTCGACTACGCCAGCCAAAAGCAAAGTGCCTAGCACAGAGGACCCCCCAGTCGAGGTATCTCATTGAGCCAACTTGGACTCAACCTTTTCTGGCTTACATACTCCGTGGCGAGCTACCAGATGACATAACCGAGTCCCGACGCGTGACTCGAAGATCAAAAGCATACACCGTTATCAACGGCGAGTTATACAAGCGCAGCATATCAGGTATGTTCCAAAGATGCATCGCATTCGAAGATGGCCAAGCCATACTTCGAGATATTCATGCAGGTACCTGTGGGCATCACGCCAGCAGTCGATCACTCGTAGCCAAAGCCTTTCGCGCAGGGTTTTACTGGCCTACAGCACTCAAAGACGCGGAGGACATAGTCAAAAGGTGCGTCGGCTGCCAGAAATTCGCAACAAGGCCGCACGCACCCGCATCGGCGTTGAAGACTATACCGCTGGCCTGGCCTTTCGCCCAATGGGGGCTCGATATGGTTGGGCCACTCAAAAAATCATCGCATGGCGGGCATACTCACCTACTGGTGGCAGTCGACAAGTTCACAAAGTGGATCGAGGCGGTCCCCATCACAAATTCGACTGCTACTACGGCAGTCAACTTCATAAAGAGCATCATCTACCGCTTCGGTGTCCCAAACAGTATCATCACTGATAACGGCACAAACTTCACGGCTGAGGAGTTCAAAACCTTCTGCAAAGAGCAGGACATTACGCTCAACTACGCATCCGTGGCGCATCCACAATCCAATGGCCAAGTCGAAAAGGCCAATGGACTTGTGACGAGTGGGATCAAGAAGCGCCTCCTGGTGCCACTCAAAAGAGCTGCGGGTGCTTGGGTCGAAGAACTACCATCTGTGCTATGGAGCCTACGCACAACTCCCAACACTTCTACGCAGTTCACCCCATTCTTCATGGTCTATGGTGCAGAGGCAATTCTGCCATCAGATGTAAGGTTCAATGCGCCACGAGTTGAAGCATACAATGAAGAAGACGCGGAAGAAGCACTCGAAGACGCAGTCGACTTGCTCGATGAGGCGCGCGACACGGCCTTGGCCCGCACAGCTGTTTACCAGCAGGACCTTCGCAACTACCACAGCCGTCGACTGCGCACCAGGTCCTTCGTCGTTGGCGACCTGGTTCTTCGACTGAAGCAAAAGAAGGTGCACAAGCTCGCTTCCCCATGGGAGGTCCCTTCATCATCACGGAGGTCCTTGGTGGAGGCGCATATCGACTGAAGCACGCGAAGACAGGCGAACTCTCTCATAATCCTTGGAACGTTGCGCATCTGCGCCGTTTCTACGCATAAAGTGCTCACAGTCATACAATGTAATAGGCTATATGTCGGATGGCTGCAGGTTTCAGACGCGCTCTTTTCCTTACCAGGGTACCTAAGGGGACTGGAAGGTTTTTAATGAGGCGGCCTGCAGCCTAACATTCAAAAGAGGAATAAAATCAATGTTCCTTCGACTTCTTTGTGGCTACTACCCGCATAATTCATACCTTAACCGCACCCGAAACCCTCGGGGGCTGTGTTATCGATCAAATGAGCTCTCGCTCTTGCAGAAACACAATGCCTTAGCCGCACCCGAATGCTCGGGGGCTGCGTAACAAGGATCCAAACAAAGAACACAAAAACTCTGCAGCCGCACTCGAATACTCGGGGGCTGCACAGTCATTGGTTCACAACCAACACATATTTCACAAACCCCGCTCGACTGACTCGGGGGCTCGACAAAAAATCAAAGTATACAAACTATACAATATACAAAGAGTCAAAAATTACACTCGGGGGCTGCCCCCTATACAAAAATTGCACTCGCAAACTATTCTAATCCTCAGGCTCGTCCTTTACGGGCAGCTCGGGACCGCAAAGCTGTTCGCGAGTGCACTCGATTAGTGTCTCCGCAGCTTGGATCGTGTCATCCAGGTCTTTTTGTTCGAGAACCTCTCCGGCTGCAGGTGTCCGCAACACCAACCTTGGTTTTCGACTACGCATATACGCCATTGCAGCGTTGGCTCCAATCACAAGTCTCTGAGACAGCAACTCTCGAATGGGATTTGTTTGACGGAAGATGTTCAACAAAGCACGAATCCCTTGTGGTTGTGGCCCCAGGAAAAAGAGTCTCGTTCAGGCGAATAAACGCTGCCCGGCATAACTCCAGCAGTTCAGCACTTCGCCAGACGCGATCCTTCAGGGTGGCGAGTATGCGGGCATGGTACCTATCAAGCCAAAAGTGTTGACGCCCAGTCGTAGGGTCGTCAACCACGCTATCCAGACGCCCTTCCACGCGAATCTTTTCAGCCTGGAAGTTGTCGACAAAGCCTACAAACACGGGCGCACCAGTCAGATCAAAAGGACAAAGCTACGCAAAAAGCTTGTAAACAGAGCAAGACTCGAACTTACACTCGAGTTGCCTGTTCACAAGATCCATCTCCCCGAGCACATATTCCTCGCGTTGGGTGGCCAACGCGGGTCTCGCCCTCAATCGATTCAGCTCAGCCTGGGCGTCCTTCAGATCTTGCTCCATTCTCACAAATTTGGCCTTCATATACTCCATCACCTTGGCATCATTTACCACCTGACCCTGGGATCGGGTGGTGATTGGAGCCTGCGAGGAACTAGTCGCAGTAGCAGGTTCTCGTGACTGTTCAAAGAGCATAATCACAAACACAAAGTTTGTGTCAGAAGCTAAAACTCATGTCATAAGCATACAACTCTTCGAGTGAAAGACATTAGCAAAAGACTATTTGCATAAACAAGGTAGCACAAACAAAGCGCAGACTCGCGCAGTTCAGAAGGTATCATTACAAGGCATAAAAAACAAAAGGGTACAGCTACCCTAAACCTAAGATTCGATTTCCTAAGCAGACGATTGGCAGTCTCGAGTGCCCGGCGCTCCATGGTGGTCATAAAAACCTCGGCCAGTCGCGCGGCGGCTCCGCTCACCCCCTTCAGAGAAATGGGCTTCCCATCTGGCTTCCGAGGGAACGCAGACAGTGCTGCCTCGTAGTCGCAATCTATCCCATGTCCCATAAGAAGCTTGATGGTGGACTCGGATCCGCGTACCGTGTTGGCGCGAGCGAAACCCGCCATGGTGGACGTCCCGGGGCCAAACACGTCGGCGAAGTCGTCCGCCGTCGACGGCACTACGCCAGTCGGGAACACCACCTGTATACAGCGCCAAGTGTGCTCGTCGATTTGGCGAGTGCTCTTTCGCCTGGTTGCATAGGCGCCTAAGCCGCCCACAGCCTGTTCCAGCGAAAGATCGTCACTCGCCACGTCCGCAGAGGCCGGTGCGCCAACAGCTTCTGCACAATTCAAAAAAGGCAAAAGTCATTTCATGACACTCGACAGTTATATCGTCATATCAAAAGGAGAAAAGATTACTCACCTCCCATGGCCTGCGCGAGTGCCGCGAGCTGGTCAGCATATCCTCGCTCGCGTGCAGCGGCTGAGTTGGTGGCGGCAGCCAGCTCTTTCTTCGACTCTTCGCGCTGCGCGGCGATAGCTCCTTCTTCTCGCCTGGCCCAGCAAAATCACGTGCATACTCGACAAAAAAGAAATTCAGCAAAACAAAAGCAAAAAGGAGAACTCACGACTGAGCCGCTCTAGCTCGGCGCGCATGGTGTCCCTCTCCTGCTCCACCTGGACATAAGCCTTGGCGGAATCTGCCAAGGTGTGGTAGAAGGGCTGCGAGCACACGAATTCAGCAAAAATTCAAACTCTCACAGACCTACAACTAAACGGGTCAAGCAAAAAGCTACTTACGTGGTTCATCCACGGCTCAGGAGCCGCGACTGATGTCCCGACATCTGGAGTTGCCGCCTTGGCTGTCTCAACGACAGCATCAGTGGCCATTGGCTGGGCAGCCTCGTTTCCAGTCGGTGCATAATTCGAGTGCTCCAGGGTTGGAACATTCTCGACTGGAGGAGTCCCAGGCTGATTGTTTTCAGCGCTGTGGGCAACACAACAAAGCAAAAAGACGGTCAGCACAAATATGTGACAGCACAAAATTCTCATATCATACTCAAAACACACCTGTGTTCCTCATCCTCCTCATCTTCGGAGTCGCCAAAAATTGGCCCCAAAGGCTGGGGTACCACTCGACTGAAGAGGAAGAGTTGAGCTTGTTGAGCACGCACGCAAAGGAGCGGCTTGGAAAACAGGTGGTGAGCCTGATTCCTCGTCATCCTCCAAGCCCTGCCCCTCGCGGGTGAACTACAGCAGAAGGCGCCTTCTTGGCCAGTCGACGCCGCTTCGGTGGCGCGGTATCGACTTCTTGGTCAGAGGTGGCCTTGTCTTCAGATTGGACCTCTTCTGCTGCTTCCTCCTCGACCTCCTCCACATGTGAAGTGGTGGCAGAAGGGATGGGCGACTGATCCCCTTTCGGGTCCACCACCTGTGCCTGTGTTTCTTCAGTCTCGCCATTTTCAGGCAGAGGAGGAAGGGAGGCAGCAGTCGAGTGACCCTGCATAGCATACATCACAAATTGCAAAGTCAGAATCAAAAAACACATATCGTAGAAATACGAGTGGCAAACTATTAAACTACAGACATACCTCAAGCAAAGGGTTTTCCGTCCCGTATGGCGTGACGGGACAATCGATGTTGCAAGGGTCGGCTGTCGTCAGGCTGGTGATGTGGCGCACGTGCGTCACAAGCTCGTTCCTTGACAGTTCCTCTGGGCTCATCCGAGTGGAGTCACTCGCGCCCTCATACGCCCACATGGGGTGCGCTCGGGCACGGAGTGGCCACACTCGCCTTTACAAAGGTGGCGATCAAGTGAAGGCCGTGACCTTGTCCAGCATCCGTCGATTCGAGTCAGCAAAGGGCGCGCTTCCTCCATTTCTTCGGCTGAGAGCTGGTGATCCCACGCCTTGGTCCTGACGTAAGCCGCAGTCGAGAAGGTGGCGACTCCGTCTTGCTCGACACTCGCATAAAACCACCCTTTCCTCCAGCCTTGCGCGGAGTCGACGGTCTTCAGGCGGAAATAGCGGGTGTCGCTGCGCACCTGGATGCCGCAGCCGCCCACGGGGTAGGTGCGACCACCTCCTCTGTTGGGTCGCACCATGAATATGGTCTTCCATAGCGCCCAGCTGGGTGCGACGCCAAGGAAGCACTCGCATAGCGTGATAAAACACGCAATATGCATAATACCGTTCGGGGTGAGATCGTGGATCTGCACCCCGTAGGCATAAAGGAGGCCACGAACAAAGTCGTGGAGGGGAAGCGAGAAGCCCCTGGACACAAACTCCGCAAAGCAAACGCGCTCGTTGGCGCGTGGTTCGGGGCATACCTCCTTGGGCGATGGAGCGCGGACGGCGAGTTGCTCCGCGGGTGGCAGATATCCCTGCTCGCGGAGCTTGAGCAAATGGGCGTCCTTGATGGTGGACTTCGCCCAATCCCCGCTGTTCTTCTTCAGGGCAGCGGTGGACGCAGATGTACCCGCCACGGTCTTTTTGCCCTTGGCCGCATCGGTCGCGGCAGCGGCAGCAGCACCACGCTTGGAGCCCCACCTTTCGCCATGGCAGCAGTGGAGGGTGTGGGAGGCAAAGAGCTTGGGCGCAGAACAATGGAGGTGGGCGCGAGGAAGAAGATGAGACGAGGGGCGGCGCAGGGAGCAAATGGCAAGTAAAAAACTCTGCCAGCGCCGTCCCCCCTATTTACCACAGATCGCAAAATGATCGTAACCGTCAAAACAGATGCATACGCTCCGCGCGAAATCTGGCCATACACGTGGCAGCCATGGAGAGCAACCGTCGCCGGCCACTCCGCCCACTACGCACGAGAATCCAGGAAACCATCATCACGCCCCGTGAAAATCGCGCCAGAACGGTCAAATCAAGTCCACGCGGCGTCATCCCTGGTCAGCTCTGCAGAAACGGGCCCACAAACAGGGTCACGTCTTATCAAATCACCAAGCACGCCACCGCTTGTCAGAGATGGCAGTCGCAAAATGCGTCATTGCTGACGTTGTTTCATCCTTCAGAACTGGCATAAAAGTCACTCGATGATATCTTCGGGTGGTCTCTCGCATAAGTCTCGGTTGGTTTTTAGCAAAGTCATAGAGGCCAGTCGAAATTCTTTCGACTGCATATCATACTCCCATCGGGAGCGTATCAAAAAATTTCTTTGACTAAAATGTGCAGGGTAAAAGATTTTGAGATTATCCTCCATTGCAAGCAATAAAGCACAATCTCGGGGGCTACTCCCATCGGGAGCGCTGTCGCGCACCCGATAGAATAATGGCAAAAGTGTCAGTCGACGAAACATTCGACTAAGTTCATAAGCAAAATCACACTCAAAATATTCCCGAGTTGATCCGACGATCCTTGGATGCTGCATGCATAGTGCAAAGGTAAGACCCACCGATCAGTCGAGCTGGGCTAAGGACCGCTCCAGCAGCGTTATCCTTAAATTTTCCGTGTCAGCAGACATGATGAATTATCCCCGACGGACGCGTTGGGTTGATTCAAAATTATACTGCAGTTCGATTCCGTAAGACCTCAACGGCTGTTTCGAGTCTGTCCAGTTTGTTCCAGATTCGAGTCCGGGGACTCGAGTTTGATTGAAAGCTAGTATGGTTTTGCCACAAATGGTAGTTAACTGGCCCCGATCCGTCGTGTGTGCCGGGCCTGCTAAGCTAATATCCCTTGACTATCATAAGCAAAAACTCATAGTCGATGAAACACTCGACATAGCCAACATGTGCTATTTCATAAGAATTCTAAATACAGATGTAACGTGCATGATGTATGAGTCCATGCCCGACTCTTCGAATCAGACAAGTACTCGGGGGCTACTGACATGGGTATGCCTATCGGGTACCCTACCATGAGGGTACCTGGTGCACGTATCGACTAGGCCCAACTATCAGAGCCTACATGAAGCCCATGAAGGGAGGCCCACGAAGATGGAGTATCCTCCAAGTTTGGCGAAACAATAGTCGGTTTAGAGTTTCCTTACTTGTAAATCGAGTCGGTTACGAACACCCGAGACCCAGCCTATTATTTAAGGACTGGGAGGGCCATCGAACCAGACCACGTACTTTCAGAGCCACCAAAACCCTAGCGAGATCGACATCTCGCCGGGACTCTTGTAACCATCATATTCACAAAGCAATAACAGACAGGCAGGACGTAGGGGTGTTACCTCCACACGAGGGCCCTGAACCTGGGTAAAATCTTTGCCCTGCTTGTCAGCCGACGATACTTCCAGCTCTACCATGTTCTCTCCCCCATATTCATAACCTAGGAACCTTAACCATGGGTCTTGATGAGTCTACCCCTCGTCAGTGGCGTCCCGAGTGGGCCAAACCATAGGCTGGCGCACTCTCTCTCCTCGCCGCGCCGCCATGTGGTTTGGAGGCCGTGGGCCTCCCCTGGCTTGCCCTTCTGGCTCCGTGTGTCCCTCGGAAAAATAGGAGGTTTGTCTTTTGTTTCGTCGAATTCCGAGAATATTGCCCGAACAGTTTTTCTGGAACCAAAAACAGCAGAAAACAGGAACTGGCACTGTGGCATCTTGTTAATAGGTTAGTCCCAGAAAATGTATAATAATGATATATAATGCATATAAAACATGTGACAATGATACATAAAACAAGCATGAAACATCAGAAATTATCCAACGTATCACCGGGATCCGGCTATAATACTCGGTTCTGTAGTAGTGAACACATATGGAAATCCGGTTGTTAATTGCACATTTCTTGTGAAAAAGGGTAATTTGTATCATATACTAGTTGGATTTGCACATTTCTTGAGAAAAAGTGCAACTTATATTGGAAATAGGTTGCTTTTATTCAAAGTGCACATTTATGATGGAGGGAGGAGACGTTTCAAAAAATAAGATACAAAGCCATCTTGATTTTATTATAAGATCACACATGTTATATATATGGTGCTATTTGCTATCTTGAGTTACTTATTTACTGTTTTCTACATGCTCTCTAGTTTATGTGTATAATATGGTCAAATTTACGTGTAAATCTCCAAGAGATATACGTTTCGGAAAAACAGGATTAAACAACAAATATTCTTACATTTAGCACACTTCGTTCTCCTACTTCTACCACTGCACAAACAATGGTCATATCTTGCATTGATCTTGTGTATACTTGCCTCTCAAACGCGGAATACGATTATAGGAGTCAACAATCAAAGAACATAGCTTAATCTATGAGTTGGGAAATTCAGGTAGGGGACTAAGGGGAGTAGCACCTTTATCAAACGGAAGACGATAGGCGTCCACAATGGACTAAGGGGAGTAGCACCTTTGTCAATTTCTTTTTTGCGAGGAAAGGTACAGTACATCAACCAAGAAACTGCCCAGAAAACAAAGAAATTACAACGAGGTCCCTCTGGACAGTGGCTTCGTCTTCACCGAGAAGGACGCCGCGCCGGCGAATCCTGCCGCAACACCTCCATGGCCTTGAACTGGGAGGCTCCCCATCACGAGCAAGAAGTCGAACACTCCTCGGTGCCGAATCACCTCCACCCTTCACGATGGTCAACGCCACCATCTTGGTCATCAGCACCGCACCCTTCAAGTCATCAGACGCCGGATCCGCCATCCCTCGGACTCCGGCGAAGGGATGACCTCCCGAGCACTCCGAGGAGCCGCAGACGAGGTCGGAGCAGCAGATCCGCGGCGGAGCTCCACCGGAGCCGCACCGACAGAGAGGTAGACCACCGGTGTCGCTCAAAGAATCGCCCGATTTACTGTGGATGGGGAACGTGCAAGAGGTCCAAGCTCTCTCAGCACCTTTGTCAATTTCTGACGTTAAGGTAGCAAATTAAAATATTAGCTCGCGTGAAGAAAAAAAAACAACATATAGAACACAAATTTGGTATAAGGATGAAACAAAATGATTAAATGCAAATAACGAGGAATACTCTTTAGAGAGTTGATGGATTACATAGTGATGGCATCACCTTTCAATGCCACCCACCAATTATCCAAAATAAAACATGCCTTTTGGGTAGCTCTTGCCACATCAATCCGTCATTTCTCAGATTAAACGATAAGTTTCATATATATTGCTTAACGTTTCTAAGTACTTGAAAAGTTATGGTTGGATAAGTGAACCAAAAAAAAATCATAAATAAGAACTGGAGATCGCGAGTAGAGTCGGTTGTTGCACAACCACACTCGTTTTGCCGTCTTATGTCCCCTCGCCGGAGGCAGATATTGCAATTTCACTAGAAAAAGTTTTGTCTTTTGCCATGATCGATTTTTGCGGTAGAAAGCCTATTTTTCATGGCTAAAGGGATTCTGCCACACCTACAGTGCCGTGATAGAAGTGGCCTGGCAGATCTTTTGACACAACCCCGGAAAATCGTGGTAGATGGTTCGGCCGTTCGGGCATCAACCACGAAAAAGTCTGCTGTGGTATATGAATATAACAGACACGTGGCAATCGCCGTTAAAATCAGCGTATTGAAATATTGGTGCTCACCCTTGTAATGCTCGTTGTCAATCTGTCATACTATGGAGATAAAAAAAACAACTGCAACAGATCCATTCAGAAGGTGTAGGAGTTATCTAGTTTAGGGCTTTAATGACATATTTTTCCTATGCATCTTAGCAAATCCAAATATTAGGACGTTCAGATCATATACCTTCTCCGCTATCAATTAAGGTCCGACCTGACAAGGTGACAACAACATATTATACGACTTTTCATTAAGATATAACCAATGTCACAATAGTGAGGTGGTATCAGGGTTACCTCGCCGGACGACGGTTATCAGCGGCGTAAACACGAGCCCTTCATGATCTCCAGTAATTCTTTTTTTTCTTTTATAAGTAGTGCAGATGGGAATGATCTAACGATGATTCTTTTGTTTCCACCCGAAGTGTGCAACAAGGAACTTCTCACACGTGCTCTCGACGAAATTCTCGTTCCAAAAGAAAGTTTTGACACGCACATTGGACCGGGCCGTCAGTCCACAGAGCCTGCTTCGCTTCTGGGCCGGAGTCGCGTGCTCGGCTTCCGCCTTGCCGTGCCGATAGCGCATTCGTGGCCAGCGCGTTAGCAGCAGTATATATATCGATCAGGCACAGCCTAGGTTTAGTTCCATCCTTCCTTCCTCCCCCAGTCCCTAAACCCGCCGCCGCCGCTTCCTCGTCTCGTCTCCGATCGGGAGGCGGAAGCGTAGGTGAGACTCCCGTAACTTCTCCCTTGCTTCTCCGGTTGCTTCGTCGTTGCGTCCGGCCGTGCTAGCTGCTACCTAGCCGATCGATTTCGCTGGTTCTAGTCTCGCTGGCTGTGCTCGAGTTTTCCTGGTTTGGTTACTAGTCGATTTTGCTGGGCTTAGTCGCACGATGCACTCCAGTTTCCTGGATTCGTTGTTAGATATGTGCGTGTTTTCCCAGTTCTTAAACGTAGCAGATCTGCTGTTCCTTGTATTCAGCTCGTCGTTGACCTCCTGCAATCCACCGATTTCAGGCTGTCCTCTCTAAAGCGTAGCAGATGTTCGCCTGTTATTTGTAGTTTAGGATGTGGTAAACTCGCGTTAGTCCGTCCTTGTTAGTGTGGATCTGTCGCGTCGGTGGTCTGTTGGTGTATATTTGTCGATTTTGATGCACCATCACGGGGATTGTTCGAGCTTCAGGATATTGAGCTTGCTTATTAGCATGGCTGGTCGATTTTGTTCTCTGTTCACGCAGTTTCAACATGGAGTAGATGGAGATAGATATCACTGTTTGCTTTGCATGTTTAGTTTAATTTTAATGTGTAAAAATGGATGAAACGTTGCATCTGTGCTTGCTTTGCATGTTTAGTAGTTAGTCCCCATGTCTTACTGATTACTTAATAGTCGTCGGATACTTGCTTATATGTAACATAACTTTGTGGTGTATGTACTTAACAATCATTTCTAGCTTTGACACTTGGAAAGTTATTCGCCAATCTATTGATTTCCAAGTTTTACGGATCTGGAAGTACCATAAGGTTAAGATTGTTAAATCCATAACTGATTAATTAATAAGTAGTTGGTAAATTCTTGCTTATTCCTGAAACAGAACATTATTTCATTATTTGTTAAGATGGTTATGCTAAGGTCTTTGTTACAGTTGCCTGTCTTATCTGTGCACTTTCTATAGTTAAAGTTTTTAAACACTGTCTCATTTGCTCTTATGTATTAGTTTGACTGGTGGTGTTGAGTGTTAGTAAAGAAATGGTTATAGTTTTCATAACTTATGGGTGACCAACAATGCTAAAAGCACTTTTGTGTAGTCAATTATGGTTATAACATTTTCCACGTTTACTTACTCAAACTGATTCTTGTTCGATTCTAATAGCTTGCTATTCTTTGAGCAGGAACTTATATTCCCAGAGTGACATTCAAAGGTAGTCAAGATGGTGAAGTTTACAGCGGAGGAGCTCCGCAACATTATGGACAAGAAAAATAACATCAGGAACATGTCTGTTATTGCTCATGTCGACCATGGTATGTGCCTGAACGGTGAACTGTTGTATCTAACCATCTAGTTTATGCTGTTGACTTGTTGATGTATATTTTATAGTCCTTTTCTTTTTATATTTGTTTAGTTTAATTAGTTGTTGAGCATTGTTTTGTAATAGTTAATTTCATCCCTGAAAATACCAGTTTATCTTATTGTGCGACCTGGAGTCTGCTAGTACTGCTCATTATATAATTGTTCTTCTGCATTTAATATGCTTAAATGAATCCATTAACTTATTGCCCCAGGTCTCAAACTACCAAGTTAGTGACATGCACTTCTGTAAATACCTATATTCATTTAAACTTTTAAGCACTGAATTTTGTACTCTTAATCTAAATCACTAAATGTCTGAATTATCTTATTTTTATCTAATTATTGTTCCAGTTTATTGTATTGTTATGTCCTACTTCCGTCTTAAATGTTAATTTGTTCAATTTGTTTATTCATATAACATGTGTCATACTGTCTTTAACATGCTACTTTTTATTTTGTGAATACTTAAATTGTGTACCCTTCTTACATATTACTTGCATGATTACAGGCAAGTCTACACTTACGGACTCCCTCGTGGCAGCTGCTGGGATTATTGCCCAGGAAGTTGCTGGTGATGTTCGCATGACTGATACCCGTGCAGATGAGGCAGAACGTGGTATCACTATCAAATCCACGGGTATCTCTCTCTACTATGAGATGAGTGATGAATCCCTTGCCAGTTACAAGGGTGACAGGGACGGCAATGACTACCTGATCAACCTCATTGATTCACCCGGCCACGTTGACTTTTCTTCTGAAGTCACAGCTGCTCTTCGTATCACTGATGGTGCTTTGGTGGTGGTTGACTGTATTGAGGGTGTCTGTGTCCAGACTGAAACTGTTCTGCGCCAGGCTCTTGGTGAGAGGATTAGACCTGTCCTTACCGTCAACAAGATGGACAGGTGTTTCCTTGAGCTTCAGGTTGACGGTGAGGAAGCCTATCAGACTTTCTCCCGTGTCATTGAGAACGCCAATGTGATCATGGCAACATATGAAGATGCGCTTCTTGGTGATGTCCAAGTGTACCCAGAGAAGGGGACTGTTGCATTCTCTGCTGGTTTGCATGGGTGGGCTTTTACTCTTACAAACTTTGCTAAGATGTATGCATCCAAGTTTGGAGTTGATGAATCAAAGATGATGGAGAGGCTGTGGGGTGAGAACTTCTTTGACCCAGCCACAAAGAAATGGACCTCCAAGAACACTGGCTCAGGTACCTGTAAGAGAGGTTTTGTTCAGTTCTGCTATGAGCCAATCAAGCAAATCATTGAAATCTGCATGAATGATCAGAAGGATAAGTTGTGGCCTATGTTGAAGAAGCTTGGTGTGACCATGAAGAATGATGAGAAGGACCTGATGGGCAAGGCTCTGATGAAGCGTGTCATGCAAGCTTGGTTGCCTGCCAGTCGTGCTCTACTTGAGATGATGGTGTACCACCTGCCCTCTCCCTCGAAGGCTCAGAGGTATCGTGTTGAGAACTTGTACGAGGGCCCCCTTGATGATATATATGCAAATGCTATCAGAAACTGTGACCCTGACGGTCCTCTTATGTTGTACGTTTCCAAGATGATTCCAGCATCTGACAAGGGCAGATTCTTTGCCTTTGGTCGTGTATTTGCTGGGAGGGTTGCAACTGGGATGAAGGTCCGTATCATGGGTCCCAACTTTGTTCCTGGCCAGAAGAAAGATCTGTATACCAAGAGTGTCCAGCGTACTGTTATCTGGATGGGAAAGAAGCAGGAGTCCGTTGAGGATGTTCCTTGTGGAAACACTGTTGCTTTGGTTGGTTTGGATCAGTTCATCACGAAGAATGCAACCCTGACAGGTGAGAAGGAAGTTGATGCCTGCCCAATCAGAGCAATGAAGTTCTCTGTGTCCCCTGTTGTGCGTGTTGCTGTTCAGTGCAAGGTGGCCTCTGATCTTCCTAAGCTGGTTGAAGGTTTGAAGCGGTTGGCCAAGTCTGATCCTATGGTCCTCTGTTCCATTGAGGAGTCTGGTGAGCATATCATTGCTGGAGCTGGTGAGCTTCACCTTGAAATTTGCCTGAAGGATTTGCAGGATGACTTCATGGGTGGTGCTGAAATCATTGTTTCCCCTCCTGTCGTCTCGTTCCGCGAGACTGTTCTGGACAAATCATGCCGTACTGTTATGAGCAAGTCCCCAAACAAGCACAACCGTCTCTACATGGAGGCTCGCCCGCTGGAGGAGGGATTGCCTGAGGCCATTGATGAGGGACGCATTGGCCCACGTGATGACCCCAAGGTGCGCTCCAAGATCCTGTCTGAAGAGTTTGGGTGGGACAAGGATCTCGCCAAGAAGATCTGGTGCTTTGGACCTGAGACCACTGGCCCCAACATGGTGGTTGATATGTGTAAGGGAGTGCAGTACCTGAATGAAATCAAGGACTCTGTTGTGGCTGGGTTCCAGTGGGCGTCCAAGGAAGGCGCGCTGGCTGACGAGAACATGCGCGGCATCTGCTTTGAGGTCTGTGATGTTGTCCTCCACACTGACGCTATTCACAGGGGTGGTGGCCAGGTCATCCCAACGGCCAGGAGAGTCATCTTTGCTTCCCAGCTCACTGCCAAGCCAAGGCTGCTGGAGCCTGTCTACCTGGTTGAGATCCAGGCCCCGGAGGGTGCACTTGGTGGCATCTATGGCGTCCTGAACCAGAAGAGAGGACACGTGTTTGAGGAGATGCAGAGGCCAGGTACCCCACTCTACAACATCAAGGCTTACCTCCCCGTCATCGAGTCCTTCGGTTTCTCGGCCACCCTCAGGGCCGCCACATCTGGACAGGCTTTCCCGCAGTGTGTGTTTGACCACTGGGACGTCATGAACTCTGATCCTCTGGACCCCGAGACGCAGTCTGCTACCCTCGTCAAGGAGATCCGCAAGAGGAAGGGGCTCAAGGAACAGATGACTCCTCTGTCTGACTTCGAGGACAAGCTCTAAGTTTCTTTTTGGAGGTCGTTTTGCTGCTACTAGCTCTTGCTGTTTAGGAGAGCTGCTTATTTTTATTGAGTTTGTCGTATTGTCGGAATGATCTATCTGTGTCGTGATATTGGTACTTTGGAGACTGTTTTGCTGTCGTTGGTGATGTAACAGATGTTAAAACCTAGATTTAAATGTCTGTCGTCCACTTATCTCTGTCTTGTGTTTGCTTCGGTTTCAGATTTTAGTTTTGCTTTGTTGTTGGTTGCTGTAGTCTTGATTCTGTTGATCTATATATGGAAGTATGGATTAGTTTTCTTATCTATGTGTTGCCTTACATCAATTTTTTTTCTTCGTTTGGTGCTAAACATATAAATCAAATTTTTAGGCATATGATTATGGTAAATCAAGTAGTTACTTCTCCGTTCCTGTTAGGTGCTGTAACGAGTTTTTTGAGTTCTAAATTTGGCCACCAATTCGATCAATGAATCATGTTATATCGTTGAATTACTTCTGTGAGTCTGTCTTAGTGTTGGACTGATCTATCTGTCGTAATATATGTTACTATGTTTTGCTGTCTGATCGAACAGATGTTCTGATTTGTTAGTATTTATTGTTACTGTCTTGCATTTGCGTTTGTTTCAGATTTAGTTACTGTTCATAATCTTGATTATCTTGGTTTTATACTTGATAATTCGTGCCTGCTTGTAGTTTTGTTATGTTATATGCTATGTGTTCTAGTCAAGTAGTCGATGTTCTGGTTTGTTTAGTACCTAGATTTATTCTCTTGATTTTTTTTCGAACTGTAACTAGCAGAGCAGTATCGTATGGCAGTTGAAGGTTACAGTCTAATATTATGCTTGATTGTTTTCTTTCATAGATCTTTTGTAAAGCGTGACCTAGTTATACATGTTCACCTGGAATGATGATTCTCAGTTCTACGTTTTATGTGAATATGAACAAAACATCAAAGCGGTGTGGAACATATCAGTGTTCTTGTACGTACAACTCAAATTGTGTGGCTCTACCCAAATATGATTGTTGAGTAGTTGGACGATAGGCACACAAAAATCCGAGAGGGAATTCATTCACAGGTCGCAGTTCATTTGTTCAAGAAGCTGCACAATTATGCGCAGCAAAGCCGGTGTGAACGAAATCATGTAGGAGAAGCAACCAAACACATTCAAGTTTGACAGGTGAATGTTGCGCAGAGGCTTTTAACTGAAAAAGAACTTGGCCTTGAAGGCACTTCACCTTATAATAAAACATGCAGTTGCCTCCCCTGTTCTTTATGATCATCTTGTAGACAAACCACTATCATCCCATTTTTGTTTTGGCAAAAATTGCATGGGGACTTCTCCAAATTAACCAAGCATGTCATACAGGCGCATGAACCATATGGATATAACACCAGTGAACTCATTTTCAATTTTTATGGGAGGCGGACGTCCGCCCCCAGGTCGCTAGATGGTTGAAATATAGCTACATCCCAAGGAAGCCTCGGTCGCTACAATCTAAAGATGATGCTCGATGCATGGCAGACTAGGGATGCAGGCGGACGCGGATGGTTCGCCTTGTCCAGCGGACGTCTGCATCCTGGGTTCTACATGTATGGCAAAAATGACCATTTCTCACTGTGAGAAATTTCCCAAAAAAAGGGAGACAATGTACAAGCCCCGTTCGCATGATCTATGGATGAAATGACATCTTTGCCTGCGGGAAACGAGCGTCGGAACTAGCGGAGCAAGAACCGAACAGCAGCAACAGCATCTCCTTTGTGCTCCCGGAGCGTCCTCTCTGCAATCTTCTTGTCCAACTGCACATTCAGAGATGGTTTAAAAGGGGTCTTCAGACCATTAGAAAGAGAAAATATGTGAATGTTTTAGATGCCACCTAAAGCTCGTTGGCAATAATCTCAACATCAGTAGGGTTGATCTTGACAGCATCTAGTTCTTTATCCCTGGTGAAATAGCAAAAGAAAAAAGCGTCGATTTTGTTATAACAACTTGAGTTGTGAACAACATTTTCAGGAGAACAAGGTGAACCCATTTATCTATAAAAACAGGTGTATTGTCTTCATTCCACGTTGGAGTTGACCAAGTCCCTGGAATTTCGCCAAAAGAAAATGGATCATGGAATATAGCAAGCTTGAGCGCACACATTCTGAAGTACAAAGGATCTAACTTCCTAGATGATCGTGCTATAATTGTTTCTTTTCCGTCCTCTTACCTTTTCTTACATCAGGTTGAAAAGCTATGAGATGACAAGATATTGAGGGAGCAAAACAGCGACTGGTCTGAGTTGCTGGTTTGTTCTCTACTTCATACAGTGCTAACCTAGCCTATTAAAGGCCGATAGAGAGCTTGTGCTCCCGGGCACCAGTGATCCTGGCGTTTTCAAAAAAATCACTGGTGCTCGGGAGCAAAAACACTTTTCCAATCAAAGGCTGATTATAAAATGAAGCTAAAAATTGTAGGTGGTAAAGCTGTTATTTGAACTGAGCTTCACATTCAATCTTTCTATGTTGAGTTGCTAGTAACTTATGTCGTTCACTACAAACAAGTTGTACAATTAATAAAAACTAAAAACAGAACAGTACATTGATGTATTGCAAGTTTCTTGAGAATAAAATAATAACTATGAGTATTTCTACACCAACCTCGGTCTTATGGCATTCCGGTCGGCCTCTTTAGATGAAGCAAGAGCTGCCATGGCCTGTAAAAGAAAGAAAGATATCAGCTTCACCAATATGGCACTCCTAAGAATATATCAATTGAACATACACATCTCTACGGTTCTACCTTCTACATCTTCTAGATATCTAGTTTCCTGATACATATGTTTTAGCACAGAGTTATTATAAGAAGGCGTTATTCAACTGCTATTATGTCTCTCTATCAAGGCCATTTATATAGCCTTGAAAATCATTTTATAAGAAGACTTACGGATGTGCTTAAAGGTGAGCTGTATATCTGCCCAAGCCAGCATTTTCAGAGGTGATATGTATCCAATTGTTCTCCAGAATATATAAAAATGTGAGTGCCTTCAGAATTGTAAGTTATCCGCGTGGCATAAAACTAATGGAAATACCATTCAGGTCCCCATAATTTGGATAATATTACAGTTAAGCAATAATAAATTGATTAGCAATCTCGAGTTGCTACAACTGAATCTCTAATACATCAACAACATGCTATCGTCTTCAAGATTTTAAAGAGAAAGGAAGGTTTGTGCATACAGACAAAACAAACAGAACTAGGGATTTTTTATGGTGAGAGCTGCTAGCAAACCACGATCTGATGTAATGATACCTTTGATAATATTGGTTTCACCTTTTAATAAAACATGCAGCTGCCTACGCCTGAGACAATCCGTCACACAACGTTTCTGAACATATTGTACACAAATTCATTTCCATTCTCTCGAAAATAGCATCTGGGTCTTCAAATGAACCAAGCATCATGGTTTCGTTGTGATACAGGAAAAAATCCTCTCAACAGGAAGACAAAAGTACAGAACGTTGTATGTAACAAAGCTTTCATAGTTTCAACTTTGCACTCAACAAACAGGAAACACATAGTATGCTTTAACTAATGGACAATAATTCAGAAGACAATTGAAGTGGTTCTGACGGAAATTTACAAGGGCAATCGATAAGAGCTTTGGGTTTGGGTTGGAGCAGGACGTACGGACTGGACGCGGGATGAGTTGAGCTGGCGGTCCTCCGCCACCGCCTCGTATATCTGCCCAAGCAGCACTTTTCAGACGCCATGCTAATATGTATTCAATAGTTTTCCAAATTATATGTAAACGTGGGTGCCTTCAGAACTGTAAGTCATATGTGCGACATAAAACTAATGGAAATACCACTCAGGTCACCATAATTTGGATAATATTGCAGTCAAAGCAATGATAACATGGTTAGCAACCTTCAGTTGTTACAACTGAATATCTAGTATATCAAGATTATAAAGAGAAAACGAAGGTTTTTGTACATACAGTCGTACTGACAAAACAAACAGAAGTATGAAAAACCTACGGTGAGAGCGGCTAGCAGACCACGATCTGATGTCTTGGAATGGTAGATTTGATGATATAACTGGTTTCACCGTACAGTAGAGAGAATATGGTGAATTACGGGATACCTATATTTTGTACTCGTGTCTAATAACAAAGCTTTCACAGTTTATACTTTGCAAGGTTTGCATTTCAACAAACAGGAAACACACAGTACGCTTAACTGATGGACTAGGATTCAGAAGACAATTGAAACGGTTCTGACGAAAATTTACAAAGGGAACACATTAATAATCGGTAAGAGCTTGGGGTTTGGGTTGGAGCAGGACGTACGGACTGGACGCGGGCGGAGTCGAGATGGCGGTCCTCGACGTGGTCGGTGAGCTTGCCCAGGGCCTTGCTCTGCTGCTGCTGCTGCAGGTCCTGGGAGTCCGGACCGGCCACCTCCCCGCGGAGGCGCCCTCCTCATCCTCAGCCGCCGCCGCCGCCTCGTCTCTTGCCGAAGCCTGGGGGACGCGGTAGTCAGGGACGAACTCCGGGACGATCTCCTTACCCCGCAGCAGCGTCAGCGTAGCGCCGTCCAGGTCGAAGGGCTGCCTGCGCATGGCGGCCTCGCGGTCCGGGGGCGTGCGGAAGCGCACCGCGGCGTCGCCATAGCCGCCGGCGTGGGCGAAGACCTCGAAGGTCTGCGGCAGGTCGAGGGCCAGGGTGCGGAAGACGCGGCGGACGAACGGGCACGGGTCGGAGCCTCGGGCGGGATGATGTACGCGTACGCGAGCCGCATCTCCAATGCTGGCTGGAGTACTGCAGTGGTGGTGTAGTGTTTGGGCGAGGTGGTCTCCAATGCTGGGAGCAAGGCTGAGGAGCGGCGGTTTGGAGAAATGTCGATTGTTTTTTTTAACACTCAGCTGTAGGTCTTAATCTTTTTATAATCTTGAGAATATTGGTCTTTATCACAAGCATAAAAGTTCTATATTGAATACCTCCTCCAAAAACCTTTGCGTGAAAAATACGAGGAGGTTAGTGTGTACATATGTTGATAAAACTCTTTTAAACCCACTGGGAAAACAAGAAGAAAAAATGGTGCAACATGTAGTGGTCATTGTCTTGTTAGTAACCCATATGAGAAAAACATAGAAGTAAAATCCATAAGCTAGTGTAGATAAAAATAAATATGTTTTGTACATTTTATTTAGAAAGCTCCGGTAGGGAAAATAGAAAGTACTCCCTCTGTTCCAAATTAATTGACTTCCATATATCTACATTTGGATGTACATGTCTAGGTATATGGAAGTCAATTAATTTGGAAGTCAATTAATTTGGAACGTTAACATGTCTAGTTACATCCAATTGTAGATATATGGAAGTCAATTAATTTGGAACAGAGGGAGTACTTGCCTAGTGGCAATTTTTGATCTAGGTACATCCAAATGTAGATATATGGAAGTCAATTAATTTAGAACGGAGGGAGTATAACATAGGATCTTTCAAGTTGATATTTTCTCCCGTCAAAATCGGAAAAAAAATGTGAGGAAAAATAATGTTTGATATTTTGTTAAAACTCCGTACAAAATCTAGTGGAAAAAATAACAAGAAAATGATAAACGTATACTAGTAGTTGTGTCTTTGATAACTTATAGGAGAAAATCTCGAAAGCATAAAAATCCATTTGTAAGTTAGAGGGCAATTAGTAATATGTCCCTACATACATGCATTTGACAAACTCTGGTGGGGGAAATAGGAGGTATGACATACATTTTTGTGTTGATATTATCACATTAAAAGTCTTGACGAAATCATGAGAGTAAACTCTAATTCAGGAAGAGACTCCCCTGATCCTTGCAGTTTAGGGGCAATATAATGCTCAGTGATATTGTTTTTGTGTAACATGTTTGCATTTGAGCAACACAAGTATTATTATCTTTATAGATAATAGTTGGTGATTCAATGAAACTAATACCACATGAATGCTGTTTGTGGTTTATCATTCCGTGAAGTCACATGTATCGGCGTGAAGCCTACATTTCAGATTGATAGGTGGATGTAGCCATGAGAGTCCGTTTGGAAGACACCAGTGGAACAACAAGTCCACCATGTAGGTATATGAAGCCGCCTGAGATCTGGCGTTTATGGTGATCTGATAAGTAGCAAGTATCGGTGTATCCGATGATACTGAAGTTCCAATTACTCTGAATAAATAGGCCAGTATATTTGGTGCCTTGGAGATATCAAAAGATACTCTTGTTCCTAACTATCCACAAGGGCTAGGTAAAATGGCACTGAGATATGAAACATCAGGTCTTAGCATCGCCTCTCCATATTCTATGGTATGAATGGATCTTCTTTGCATTTAGAGATTGAACAACCACAAGAGTTTTAGATGGATATGACTTGTCCATATTGAATTTCTCCTATAATTTATGGATATGGGCAAAAAGGTGTACCCGTTTCATGAGTGAAGGTGCTTGAATTGTATCTAAAGCAAAATTTGTTTGTTTACTTATAATCTTCATCTCAAATTCCGTCTCTAGATGATTACGCGCTTCAACAATACCTTGTGTGTTGTCATTGATATTATAATAATCAACATTGATTTGATGAACACCATGCCGAGGGTTTCTCGAGAACACGTGTGAGCAATTACCATTGTTAGAGGAATCTTTTTGTTTAAGGAACTCACTAAGTCAATTGTACCTAATTTGTGTCGACAACTGTAAGTCATGTACTGACTTAATGAGTTTACACTATGCATTTTGCGATTTTTGTTTGAATTCTAAAATTTGATGATGGGCTTCTTCTTAGTCGCCGGCTTAATCCTTTGTCGCCATGTCATGCTCCTGTATAGAGATAGAGATAGAGATAGAAGGAGGAGGGGGGCAGAACAGAGACATGGGAAACCTGCGGGGGAGGTAAGAGGTGAGCACACCCTTTCCAACCGTCAGTGTTCGCCGTTCCCTGTTGCCGCACATGAGAGAGGAAAAAAAACATGTCAAGGGAGGAGAACCCGCCCGTTCCCCGCCGCCACAGATAGACCCAAAGGGGATGCACAGCTTACAAGCAAATATCCATCGTTCGATCTGTTTGTTTGGTTTTGCCGGGTCGAAATCTTGGTGCCGTCAGGAGTGTGGCGTGGTATATACCAAGTAAATCCCGTGCGTTTCCATTGTTTACCAGAAATTCGGTCAGCGTGTATGAATATTGAAGTTGGACAGTAGAAACATCAGGCCATGTTAAGCTGCGTCTGCGTGAGAAAAAACAAAAGACGAGTAAAGAAAAAGCAGGGCCTCTGGCTACGTTTTGTGCAGCAGCAGCAGCCCATGTTCCAGCACTTCGCTCAGGGCCCAAGACGGGACGCACCTAGCAGCCCACGCACAGCAGGCCATCTCGACAAGCTAGCTAGCAGGTTCGCGTCGCGCGCACGCAGCAACGAGGCAGGGGCGGGGAACTCGCTCGGTTTAGTCCCACCTCGCCCAGCCGAGATCATCGCGCGGGAGAGGCAGCTATAAGAGGAGGGCGTGGTGCGACCTAGCTCCATACTTACCTGGACGGGGTCGACGGGGGATCAGGAAGCCTCGTGGCCTAGATCAGTGGCTCACATTGCACCTGGTGAGAGCGTTGGCCTACCATCTCCCCAAGCGGGAGAGTGGACGTCATAATTTGTGCTAGAGGGGGTACGCGTCCGCGCGGCCCCTGCCAATTCTAAGAAATTAAATTTTGGTCCCTGGGTTTGTTCTCCGTTCGTAGTGCTGTCTCGCTCTTCTTTTGCTTTTGTCCTTTTGAAAGGGCAAACATTGATGCTAGGAACTATCTCAAGGTCAAATGCATCTCAGGGTTCGCCTGTTTAGTTTTAGCATCATTGAGCTCACATATTGCGATTAACCTTGTCTAAAACATAATCATTCCTGAAACAATGCCCCTACTCACACATTGTCCAGACTGAACACACACGCCGTCCCAGCACAGAACCATTGGAAACACATGTTCATCAATCATCATAGAGTAAAACAACATTTGGTTCCCGGTGGCAGATGCGTCAGCACTCTGCTTACATAACTTGCTTGACACGAGCACGGTCTGACAGTAACATTGTAGGAAAAAAATCTATAGATATGCCTAAGATTGAGACAACCCCTGTTATTTCTGATCATCTTGTACACAAAGCAATATCATGCCACTTTCACGAAAATAGCATTAGGGATCTCCAAATTAACCAAGCATGTCATACAGGGACATGAACCGATTGGATGCAACACGAATGAGCTCCAGTTTCAAGTTTTATGGGAGCACAGAAACTAGTTTAAGCAACCATGGAAAGATAAGTTTTACAATTTTGGCAAAAATGACCGTTTCTTGGTGTGATACAGAAAATCCCCTAAACAGGAAGACAAAGTACAAGCCCCATTCGCATGGTCTACGATGGAACGGAATCATTTGCTTGTGGTCAACATGTGTTGGAACTAGTGAAGCAAGGACCGAACAGCAGCAACAGCATCGCCTTTGTGCTCCCGTAGCGTCCTCTCTGCAATCTTCCTGTCCAACTGCACGTTCAGAGATGTTTTAGAAGGGGCCTTCAAAGCATTAGGGGGAAAAAATAGCTGCGAGTGCAGGTTTCAGATGCTACCTCAAGCTCGTTGGCAATAATTTCAATATCTGTAGGGTTGATCTTGACAGCAGCTAATTCTTTCTCCCTAGTGAAGAGTAAAAACACCGATTTTGTCAGAAAAATCTCATGAGTTGTGAGCAACATTTTCATGAGAACAAGGTCAACCAATTTTATTTATAAAACGAGTGTACTTCATTCCCCATTGGAGTTGATAGCTCACAAGTACACATAATATCGCCAAAAGAAAATGGATAATAGAATATTTCAAGCTTGAGCGCACAAATTGCAGAGTACAAAGGATCTAACTTCTACATTCAATATTTCTATGTTCAGTTGCTAATAACCTCTGTCGTTCATCAAAAACGTGGTAGTTGTACAATTAGTAAAAACTAAAAAAGAACAGAACATTGATGTATTGCAAGTTTCTTGAGAACAAAATAGTAGCTATGAATATTTCAACACCAACCTTAGTCTCATGGCATTCCAGTCGGCCTCTTTAGATGAAGCAAGAGCTGCCATGGCCTGTAAAAGAAATAAAGATATCAGCTTCACCAAGGTGGTAGTACTAAGAATATATCAACTGAACGTCTGAACATACACATATCTCTATGGTTTTACCTTCTACATCTTTTAGATATCTAGTTTCCTGATATATATGTTTCAGCACGGAGTTATTATAAGAAGGCGTTATTCAACTGCAAGTAGGTATCTCTTTCAAAGCCAATTTATATAGCCTTCAAAATCATTTGATTAAAACTTACGGATGGGCTTAAAGGTGAATTGTATATCTGCCCAAGCAGCACTTTTCAGAGGCCATACTGATATGTATTCAATAGTTCCCCAGATTATATAAAAATGTCGGTGCGTTCAGAGTTCTAAGTTACCTGTATGACAGAAAACTAATGGAAATACCACTCAGGCCACCATAAATTGGATAATTTTGCAGTTAAGCAATGACAAGTTAATTAGCAACCTTCAGTTGTCAGAACTAAATCTCTAATACATCTCACAAAATGCTATCGTCTTCAAGATTTTAAAGAGAAAGAAAGGTTTGTGCATACAGTCATAAAGACAAACAAATCCTTCAGCTTCTGACCCAAGTGGAACATGACCCAAATTCAGCAGATCATCGCATCTTTGCTTGGGGGAGTGACAAATTTTCATCCAGAAAATACTATCAGTTCATTTTTGCACAGTCTGCCCAAAATGTCACTCTCCAATCCATTTGGGATTCTAAATGTCTGCCAAAGCTTAGAGTATTTCTATGGCTTCTTTTACAAGACCGTCTAAACACCAAAGACATAATGCATCGGAAACATTGGCATGTGGAGGACGGCCCTGAATGTGTTCTTTGCGATCAATCTGTTACTGAGACTACTGATCATCTCTTCTTCCAATGTGAATTCGCCAAACAATGTTGGGAGTCCATTGAAGTGAAATGGGATTACAGCATGGACACCTGGCCTCGTGTGGCTGCTGCCAAGATTCAATTCAGAGGTCCATGCTTCATGGAGGTATTTGCTTGCGCATCGTGGAATATATGGAAAATGCGAAACGATCTAATCTTTAGAGGAGTGCAGCCAGCGTTTGGGAGATGGAAGATCAAGTTCCAGGGAGACATGTTGCTTCATCAGCACAGGGTCAAGCCAACTTTGGTATTGCCACTCTTGGAGTGGACTAGAGACATATTTGTATAGTTATGTTTTCTTCTTTTCAATTTCAGCCGCCATAGATACTGTGCTCATTTTTGAGGGTCTGTAACCGTCCATCTGATATATAAAAAGCCACACACCGTAGGGGCTTCCCCTACGGTAACCCCCTCAAAAAAATAAAAATAAAGACAAACAAACAGAACTATGGAAATTTTATTGGTGGGTGGACAAATTATGGGGAGCTGCTAGGAAAACCACGGTCTGATGTCTTCGGATGGTAGATTTGATAATATTGGTTTCACCGTACAATAACGAGAATATGGTGGATTACTGGATGCATATATTTTATCTAAGAAAGCTTTCATAGTTTGAACTTTGCACCCCAACAAACAGGAAACACATAGTATGCTTAACTAATGGGCCTGGATTCAGATGACAATTGAAATGATTCTGACTTTTTTGCGGGGAAATCGAAATGATTCTGAGTTGAAAGGACAAAGGGAACAATAATAAGACTATCATCCAGGCATAGACTAGTTCTGCACGGAGGATTAAGCTGAAACATCCCATCCCTGCAAATCAGGAGAATTGACACAAAACTAACTCGAGACAACGATTCAGCACGCCTTCATGGCACCACCAATATCCAGATCCTCCAGCTCGTCGCTCCGATGCTTATAACAAGCCAGCAGATCGCGAATCTACACCTAATCCTCACTAATGACGCTAAGGGATTCGTGAATCCATAGGAAGAGCGTGCTGTAGGAGTTTGAGAAGGACGTACGGACTGGACGCGGGAGGAGTCGAGCTGGCGGTCCTCGACGTGGTCGGTGAGCTTGTCCAGGGCCTTGCTCTGCTGCCGCAGGTCCTTGGAGTCCGGCCCGGCCTCCCCCGCGGGGGCACCCTCCGCCGCCGCCGCCGTCTCGTCGCTCGCCGAACCCATCGCTGCCTAAAACCCTAGCTAGAAAAATTCCCCTTCTCCCTCTGTCGTGTGTGCGGCTGCGCAACTGAGGAGGGCCGTCAGGGTGCGAGACTGCGAGGGGGCTTTCCTGTTTTGTTTATCCGCCGATACTGCCTCGAGATTGGTGCAAAGGGGATAACCTGGTGGCTGCTCGCTCTTTGATCAGTCATTAACCGGCCAATATATATATCGAGTAGAGATTTGAGTGATATCTTTATTAACAAATTAAAATCATATTTACAAGATTTTAGAAAATACTGCATGGTGTAAATGATCTATTCAACAAACGTGCAAAATCTCTATTTGAAATACTTTAATTCAATGACAAGTGTGTGGATTTAAATATACACACTTTTCAAATCTCCAAAATATTTTTTTTTGTCATTTTCGTGTAGTTCGGAATATACAGTATTTCAAATCAAGATTTTACACGCTTGTGGGATACATTATTGACAACATGCAGGATTGTTTTTAGTTTTTTTAAACTTTTAAGTATGATTTTGAATTTTTAAATAGAGTGAGCAGTGGACTTTGGGAGTCAAAATGACTTTCCGCACTAGATCGATGAAGAATATTTTAAAATCCGCTTTTTGACCATGATTCACCAGCCACTAAATTTGTGGATCCCAATCCAGGTGGCTCGCTTGATTGACTAGTACGCTCGATTTTAAAGAGAACAAAAAGGGTATAATAAAAAAGGAAAAGGGATTCGACTTGGATAGAAAATCTGCTATGATACTAATGACATTTTGGAGACGCTTTAAATGAATGGCATATGGTTTTTAATATAGATATACACCAGAGAAATGTTGACATGATGGTGCCTAATTTTTACAATTCTTCCGAGAGTTTGATCTCGTAGTGGAATATGCTGCTAGTTTTTATTGGCTTGGCACATCTAGTAGGAGTATAACAAATCCGATGCTACTATCCGATGTGTTTTTGTCTTCGATTAGGGAGATCTATAATAATTCGATGGTTTTTGGCAAAAGAAAAGACGTCATGTGTTAACACTGGGTCGATTTTGGATCAAATTTGCACCGCACGACAAGATGTAAACTATCTCGCCCATGAGGCATGTGTCAATGCATTGTATCTTAGCACATAATCATAGGTGTAATAAATAATTAAGAAACAACTTGTCCAATGCATTGTTTTTTATGGGTTGAATCTAATTTAATGATTTTGGGCTCATGCATGCATGTGATTGGGCTAGCACAATTTTTTGCCTATGCCACGTGCAAATGTTGTATGTTAGCTAAGATACAACCACGTCCCCTCTCTTTATTAACTAACATGCCACATAAGCAAAATGCATATGAAACCGTGCTAAGAGATTTGCATTGGCATAGGCCTGAATTTGCACCCTCTCATTCTGAACAAGCGTGTGTATGACCAGAGTTATTATCACCTCATCAAATGATAACGACTCGAAAAGAAAGGTGGAACAGATGACGAAACGAGCGTGCTTTCGGACATAAACAAACGTCACGGAGAAACGAGGCCGGCCGCCTCCTATGCTACCGTACTCAGAAAAGCGCATCACTAATAACCGGCAAATGCTTGAGGGACCGTACGTAGACACAAAGTGGCGATGAGATAAGAATGTCTCTATCCATACCGCAAAACTTAACCTAATAAAGACTACTTTGTCGCGGAGGCCAATCTGATCGCAAGGCCGCTTCAACTAATCCTCCACGACGGCCTACCAATACCAATGTCAGTCTGGCATGCCTACAAGATGAGTTTTTTAGTCAGAATCACAGCAGGAGCACGACTGCTTCAGCCGTCTGTTTCCATTTGGAAGGGCTCAAATCCACGGCCTGACAGGCGGTGCTCGGACGGCAACGGCCGGCGTCGTTTTCACCGAGGCCGATCCACGGCAAGCTAGCGCGCATCAGCAGGCACGGCGCCACATAAAGATAAACTAATCGAGCGTGCCCCTTCTTCCGGGCAATGAAAATGAAGCTAGTGCAGCGCATTGCGCACGGCTATAAAAGGGCTTCTTGATCGCATTCCCGTTCGGCATCTCGAGTTTGGGATTAGGCAAGCTAGCTGACTCCGGATTGTAGCAAGAGGCTGAACTGATCGATCGATCGATCCGGGGGTCAGGAAAATGCCGACGACCACCATGGAGGACTTGCCCGCCGACGTGCTGGCCTGCGCGCTGCGCCGCCTCGACGGCCCGTCCCTGGCCGCCGTGAGCTGCGCCACGGCCGGCCTTCGAGCCCTCGCCGCGGACCCCGAGACGTGGCGCGCCCTCTGCCTCGCGCACTGGCCGTCGCTGGCAGAGACCCAGCAGCACAGTACCATACTCGCCTCTCCGCAGCGCCTCTTCGCCGACGCCTTCCCGTTCCCGTCTGACGCCTCAGCAGCAGCAGCAGCCGATCAGTGCCTCCCCAGCGAGCTGGTTTCGGCAGTGGACGTCTACCACAGGGGGGCGCCCATCTTCTCCCGGACCGTGGAGACCTCCACGTCCTCCTCCTGGTTCCTCACGTCGCCCTTCCGCGTCGACGCCGTGGACTGCAAGAACCCGGTGCCCACGACCTCGACCTCCATCTCTCCCGCGGAACTGGAGCTGAGCTGGATCGTGGTAGACCCCCGCAGCGGCCGGGCGGTGAACGTGTCCAGCCGGCGGCCGGTGGCCGTGGACAGGCACTGGTACACGGGCGAGACGCTCGTGCGGTTCTCGGTGCTGCTCGGCGGGTGCAAGTTCGAGGCCACCGTCACTTGCTCGGAGGAGGCCGGCTAGCTCCGGGAGATCAGCCTCACCGTCGAGGACGCCGACGGCGCGGCGGCGAGCGGCGAATGCAGCCTGCGGCTCCTTGCGACGGCCATGGCCGGGCCAAGAAAGGGAGGGGAGAGGGAAGGAGAGGAGGTACGAGGAGTTCGTGACAGACAAGAGAGGGAGGAAGGAGTCCAAGGCCAGGCGGGAGGTGCTCGTCGACTTGTGCTGCTCCGCCGTCAGCGCCGTCGCCGTGCTTAGCTTCCTCGCCTCCTTCGTGCTACGGTAGATAGGCTACCGTGCCAGCTCCGTGCGTGCGATCTCATCGCTCAATGCAGGGAAAACACCAACACAGATTCTCCCCAGATTCTTTCGCTCTTCAGAGAGCTATTTTTTCAGTATATATCAAACTGTATGGATCAAGATACACAAGTTCACTCTTTCTCTTGGTTAATCAGGTAGCACTGTACATTTTTTTGAGGGGTCAGGTACGGTACATCAAATTTCATGCTCAACCAAACTATAGATTTGGGCCATTTTGTTATTTTGGCCCAACAAATCAGAGGCCATGTCGAAAGTAGTTATGGCCCATTAACAACCATGTAAAGCTGACTATTTAAGTCCCAAGGCCAAATAAACCAATGACAACAATTCTTAGCGGAGTGGCACATATACACGTATAATATACAACCAGTAAGGACCATTTCTAACCCGCATAGCTAGCTAATTTACGTGCATCACTAATAGTAACCTATTTCGGTTAGAGTTTGACAGTTGCAACCGGAGTAATGCATAAATGGTCTAGAGAAACTAATCAAATATTGCATCAGCCGTAAAATTTTAAAATCAATTATAAACCTTGAAAGTTTCAACGATAATTAAATCAAGTGTCACGGTTGCATGAAAAAGTTCTACTCGACTAACAAATCAGTGTTCAAACATGATTTTTTTACGGAGCTTGCATCGGCAGTCATGTAACTTTTGGCTTAGTACGAGAGTTGATGATGGATCTTTAAGGTGCGATGTCGTTAGGGACAAATGTGTGAGATGTCGTTGACCTTTAAAAAAAATCTGGAGGATGTAGTCAATAACGTATCTTACTACGAGTGCATTTTTAAAATATTATAGGCTACACAAAAATAACAAATCCGTACATTTGAAAATGTGCATTCTTCACCCTACTAAAATCTGTCAAATACATTTGAAAATGAGGTCATTTGTGGCGTTTGAGTTTGAAACTCACACCCCTCCAACGAGACGTACATCCCTAAAAAGGAGGAACTCGGGAATACATCATCGTCCGCGTGCCTCGATTATTTCTATACCCGAACTCTTTACTTATGCACTTTACATTGTGATAGCCTCCGTGCTTGAAGTCTTGCTATCACCTTGTTACTTGTCTTGCTTAGCATAAGTTGTTGGTGCACATAGGTGAGCCTAGTATATTTATGTTGTGTGCTTGTTAAATTAAAACACCTAGTTTTATTTCGCATTTATTAAGACTAAACCGAAAAAGTTTTAAATCGCCTATTCACCCCTCTATGCGACATCCTTGTCCTTTCAAAATGTATTTGTCAACGAAAATTTTAGACTCACCACTCTTTTGGCCCCACACTATTTTGCTCTGTTATTGTGGCGCGACCCATCGGACTATCAAAGGCCCAGAAAATCATACGCCAAATTTCAAGCCCAGCCAAGCTATAGATTTGGCCCAATTTTGGCCCATTTACTTCCATGTAGAGCTGCCCATTTAAGTCCCATAGGCCGAATAAACCAATGAGAACAATTCTGAGCGGACTCCTTCTGCTTCCCTCAAGAAAAAAAAACTTAGCGGACTGGCATATGCTGCTATGGACCATTTCTAATCCGCACTGCTAACTAATTTAGGTGCATCGCTAATAGGAACCTATTTTCGGATAGAGATTGACTGTTGCAGCCGGAGTAATGCACAAATGGTCTAGAGAAACTAATCAAATATTACATCAACCGTAAAATTTTAAAAAATAATTACAAACCTTGAATGTGTCAACCATAATTAAATCAAGTGTCACAGCTGCATTAGAAAGTTTTGCTCGACTGCCAAATCGGTGTTTAAGCACCTTTTTTTACGCAGCTTGCATCGCCAGCCATGTAACTTGTGGCTTACTACGAGGGTTGATGATGGATCTCAAGCCTGGGTGCGATGTCCTTGACCTTTCAAAAACAACCTGGAGGATGTAGTCAATGATGTATCTTACGAGTACACAAAATCATGGTGCATTTTTTTTAATATTATAGGCTACACAAAAATAACAAATCCATACATTTGAAAATGTGCATTCTTCACCCTGCTAAAATCCGTCAAATACGAAATAATTTCAAATTGAGACGTTTGTGGGATAAATCATTTGAAAATTGCAGGCCGCGAGCCCACGCACGAGGCGCAACGCAACAGTCCAACAGGGCTGACCGCATCGCCACATCGTGATGACACGGCCGGAGCCCACCACCCCGGAAACCAAAAAGAAAAAGCGATAGAGAAAAACGACGGCCGTCCAATCCAATGCCCCTGCCCTGCCGTCCTCCCCGCGCACCAAACCAAACCACACCCGGACCACCGCCTCCTCCTTCCTTCCCCACCCGGCGGCCTTTTTCTATTCGCCTTTTTCCTCCATTTCTCCTCCTCTTTCTCGTACGCACCCGATTGCGACCTCCCCTCCTCCACCCCCACCCACGCGCTCCCATTCCCGCCGCCGCCGCCTCGGGGACGCCCCGGTCGGCGATGTGGCGCTGCGATGCTGGGCCCGCTCCTCAGGTTCCTCTCGGCGTGCGGCGGGGCCTGGCAGACCTCGCCCGCGCCCGTCCCCTCCTCCTCCGACTCTGCTGAGGGCCGCGACGGCCTGCTCTGGTGGCGCGACCTCGCGCGCTGCGCCGCCGGGGACCTCTCCGCCGCCCTCGTCCAGGCCAACCAGGTCCTCGAGGACCAGTGCCGCCTCCACTCCGCCCCGCCCCTCGGCACCGTCCTCGCCCTCCTCGACGGCCACGCCGGACACGCCGCCGCCCGCTTCGCCTGCGACCAGTTCGTACCAAACCTCCGAGGTCAGTCACTCTCCCCACTCTCCACCGCAATCCACTGTATCAATCCAATTCTATTCATCATCTAGCCGCGCGAACCCAACCGAACGAACCTAGGTCGTCTGATCTCTCTGTGTGCGCGCGTGCAGAGGCCGCGTCGGGCCCGGGGGGCGTGACGGAGGCCGCCATCAGGGACGCCTTCGCGGCCACGGAGGCGGCCTTCATCGCCGAGGTCTCGCGCCAGTTCGACACCCAGCCGGACGTCGCCACCGTCGGCTCCTGCTGCCTCGTCGGCGTCGTGCACGACCGCACGCTCTTCGTCGCCAACCTCGGCGACTCCCGGGCCGTCCTGGGCAGGAAGGTCGGCCGCGGCGAGATCGTCGCCGAGCAGCTCTCCAGCGAGCACAATGCCAACGTGGAGGCCGTCAGGGAGGAGCTCGTGGCCCTGCACCCCGACGACCCGCAGATCGTCGCGCTCAAGCACGGCGTCTGGCGAATCAAGGGCATCATACAGGTCGTTCGGCTTTTAGGTTTCGTGTTCGTCGCCGTGTTTGAAAGCAGCATGTTATATGATCGGCGCTCTGACGATGTTGGGTGGGTTATGCAATGCAGGTGTCCCGATCGTTGGGTGATGCGTACTTGAAGGACGCAAAGTTTAACACGGAACTGATCAAGCCCAAGTTCAGGGTCTCTGAGCCGTTCAGCACACCTATAATGAGCGCCGAACCGTCTATCGTCTCACGCAGCCTTCAACCAAGTGACTGTTTCGTCATATTCGCCTCGGATGGCTTGTGGGAGCACCTGAGTAACCAGGAAGCCGTGGAGATCGTTCACAACAATCAACGCGCTGTAAGATTCATCCCAAACACCATTTTCATCTCTTCATATTTCTTTTGGCTTTCTGTTGTTGCCTAAGATGAGCTTTAATGACCCAATTGTGAAATTCTAGGAGTTCTGTTTTCCATTAAAATTAGGAGTACCAGGGAATACTCAGTGGAACTCATTCCTAGCCTCTTTATTACATTAATTAGAGGAAATGTGTAGCAGGGTGTACCGTTTCGTCATATTTCCATTTACATCTAAGCAATGGAGTATATAATTTGTGTATTAGAAATCCAGATGATGCTGTGATGTTTTTGTCGACGCCAGCATGAATAGTTAAGTACTGCCAGGGTACTCACTGCAATAATTATTTATGTTTGCTGGTTATGGTAACGTGCTGGATGTGGAGTATTTACAGGTGTGCGGCTGTGTCAGTGGTTTTGGATTCTCACAGTTACAAGGCTGCAAAACTTTCAAGTCAAGGGTTTACGCTTGAATGTTTTGAGTTAGAATCATCCTATTGCTGTAGGAAGCTTGAGGCATCCCTTTTGCACTCACTTAGACAAAACTTAGCTGTGTCTATGGCTCATTGCCCTCCTGTAAGAGCATCCATGTCATGATAACTCTTGTAATGATGTAAAGCTTCTACTGTACTATAGTAGGTCCATACTCCATATGGACCAAACCAATAATAAAATGTGACTGGTTACATGGAAGGAATAACAGTTCTGGGCCGTTCTTCAGTTTGGGGATTCATAACTTGTGTTTTGGCCTTATATATTTGTGTTTACGTACCCTGGATATTGATGTCTCACAAGCTTGCATTTACTACTATTCCATACATAATGTTAATGCATATATGTGCCATGGGTGAAAGCTACTAAGTAAACTTTTTGGATACTTTTTTGCCAAAAGACAATAATTGTTGGATACTGGTGACAGTTTGACATGTTAGTTTTACAAAATTAGTAGAAGTTGGGTCACTCAGCATAGCTGCAAGATTGAGTTTGGTTTCTCAGCTTTTAGGTAAATAGTTAAAATCTTCCTAGATATATGGTGAATTTTCATTTATCATGACTGGCATACTCTCTCTTTGTTCAGGGAAGCGCGAAGAGGCTCATAAAAGCGGCTCTCCAAGAAGCAGCACGGAAACGTGAGATGCGTTACTCAGACCTCATGAGGATCGACAAGAAAGTCCGCAGGCATTTCCACGACGACATCACTGTCATTGTCTTATTCTTTAATCATGATCTATTAGCGAAAGGAAGCGCCCAAGTACAGCCCCTTTCCATCAGATGCCCCTTAGATAACTGATCATGAGCTAGTTCTTCCGTCTATGGATGCTCTGTTTCTGTCAGCAGAACTCGCCAGTGAGTTAGCTTCGTCAACCAATCCTCGATGGACAGTGCACACCGCAACCGGCCTGCAGCACTTGTTTCATTCTTCTCCTTTTTTTCTTTTCTTTTCTCTTGCTCCTGCACATAAAATTTGACTACTTGTTAAATTACCAGTTTCCCCCTAAATTATCGGTTTTCCCACTCTCAACGATGTCGGATAAGTGTGGATATTCTTCAGGCCTGGAGATTTGCCTAGAGCTTATGAGGGAACCTTTTTTCTAGAAAGATGTTTATGAGGAGGGAACCTTTGTTAAGGATGTTGTAACCATAAATCGATTCATTCTCCCGCTTACATAATCTGGTTTCTTCTAGATCTATTTTTTTTAGCTCATGTACTGGCACCGACCGCAGTAAGCTCTTATATGCATAGCATGATCAGGGTTTTCAATGTATCCTCTACCCCTGATTGAGTGGATTGTGCTTAACTGTTTGCTGCACTTCACTTGAGACTGCAGATATTCAGATGCATAATATACGATATGCTGTCAATGATCTGTTCGTCGTTTCGACCAGCGTGGTCTATCAGGTGGCGAACTAATGTTTGATAGCTTGATGAGTTGATGTGTTGGAGATGTTAAACCTGACGATCCACTAAAATCTGAAGTTGATGTAAGAGAAATGATCTGAAGTTCTCAACTACTCCCATCTTGTGTAGGGAAAAATTACCTTGTGGTAGAGAACAGATGCTCCAAGTGACATCTTTTTATTGGGAAAATTTTCAGAGATACCATCGAGATCATCAGGGCTGCCAAAATGGTGTCACCTGGACCTACCTGTCATTGACGCACGCAGAGAACCCCGCGCTCGTCTCCACTCTGTTTTCGTTCTCCAGTCTTCCCGCCCTCCTCCCCTCCCCTGCCTAGGGTTCCATGGAGCCAGCCGCCGGCTCCCCCTCCGCCGACGGGGGCGCCTTCCTCGAGTTCGTCGACTACGCCATCTCCGTCCTCTCATCCTCCTCCGGGGGCGACGGCGACGAGTCCCCCGGCGCGGGCCCGGCGCCGGCGAGGCCGCCGTGGGGGTGGACGGTGGCGCAGGTGCTCAAGTCCTGCCGCGCCTACTCCAGCGGCGTCACCGCCGCCATCCTCCTCTCCGACCTCTTCCAGGTCAGTCAGATTTCCTGCCGCCAGCCCGCCATTTCTAAGTGTGGTTACTTGTTCTAGTGATCAGGTTTCTCTGCTGACTGAATCGCGCTAAGTTCAGTATTAGCACACATTTTTAGCACTGATTTTGTGAAGGATTCAGTTGATGTATTATACTCAACTACGCAAGGACATACACAAGAAAATGTTAATGTGCACTAAAAAGGGTATAATAATCTGTATACACACCCGTATAGAAGGAACAGGTGCCCTGTCTGTCACCTTATAATTGCCGGATAGGTTGTAGTACTACATAATGGCTACTTACTTGGCTTGGTGGCTGATTGAGTACCGGTTGCTGAGTTTTGGACGTTGATATTGGCCATGGCAGCTGCATGCACCGTGCTTGTTCACATATATAAACATGTTGCAATCTATCTTCTCACATTGTATTTTATCATCATTTCTTCTGCCCATTGGATTGGAGGTTTCTTTGTGTTTTCATGAAATAGACAGATGCCTTAGAGGGTTAAATGTTTGCTGCTTTTCATAGTCCTGGACAGAACAGCGTAAATCTCTTACTGCAAAGAAGAAGGTTGAGGTGACTAGTCTTCTAAACACAAGGAGTAAAAGGCGGAGGCTTCCCCGTACTATCACAATCGACTCCATCCACGAGAAGAACTTCCTTTCTCCCAAGAGTGTCCTTGAAGCAGTCGTCATCGATGTTTTCGTTCTTCCTGGTATACTCGAGCACTTACACTCTCCTTCATCGAATGAAAAAAATGTAACTGCTAGCAATTCCTTGTTTGTTTTAGTGTAGTAGCCTAGTACTTCTGTTGGATGTCTCAGTAACTGAACATAAGTCCAATAAGAGATCAGAATACCCTTCATGCTGCTGGCAGCTGTGAAGCACATGAATGAGCTGGTGTTCCTGAGCTTTCCCTGTCAATTGTTCTTGTACAGAAACAATGCAATCCTCTGGCAAGTCTGCCTCCTTGCTGGCATCGGCACACCTGCATGCTTGGTGGGTGTGCCTTAGCGTGGAACTCCATGACCTTTAGTTTCTTCTCTCTATTCCCATGTCTATATGCTGTAAACTCTAGCTCTTAGGCCCCTCTCAGTGAAAATTCAGGTGGGAATCTCTCCCTCCTTGCAAGTTGCAACCATTCAAAAAGGGAGTAAAAGCATCCCCCAATTTTCACAACGTCCATGATTCATGGTGTTATCCGTTCATTCAATAATATCCATGAGTTAACGATTTGTTGAAATCAGTGACCATTTGAAATGCCACTTTGTACATGACTTCGACGCCTCCTCAATTGTGTGTCATTCTTGTAGGTACAAACATATACATGCTTACCTTGGGAGACATGTGGAGTACATCAACTATTGATCTGTATCTACACCGAAGGTAGGTCTGACTAACTATTAGTTTATGTTCCTTTTTGTTAGACTAATGCCATGGTAAAAGTCAGTAACAAATACATAAAGAAATGTAGAATGGACGAGGCTTATTTTTCATTGGCCCGATTCGTTCATCTTCATATGCTGATTCACAACTTTTACTCTAGGTACTACAATTATATAGGACAACATTGTATCTTGAAGAAGGGTCGAGAAGTTGTGCTCACAGGATGTTGTCTTCGTACAGCCGTGGAGGGATCTGGCCGCGCTCGTATTTTGCCAACAGAATACATGGTGATATTACTAGATGAGGTGACCATCCAAAGCTTGTAGGTGTATTAAGAAAGTTGTTTGTTCAGAACATACAGGTTAATGCAATTTGTCAGAATATGTGCTCCTTTTTTTCAGTTGCAGTTTGACTCCTGAGATGACTCCTCATACCCTGCTAATTGACTAGGAATTACATTTTTTTAATATAACGTGAAGCTATATTATCACCACTTGTAAGATCAACTGCAATGTTTCACTTCTGTTACTGTATAGCCAAATAGTTCAACCTTAAGCTGTTATAAAATTAATTTTTATTTGCTCTGTGGAGTATGGAATGTTGGAGTTCCATGCACATTATTAAATACCTTTGATTTATGTAGGATCAAGATGAAGATGCCATGCTACTTGCTGCACAGTTTTGCACATACTCTTTCTCCTCTATGAAGCAAGAGGAAGGTAGAAATGATGTTGTATACTCATTTTATGCCAGGTAAAATAAGATATATTACATCACATTGGTAATCTCCTTAGATAGTGTGCTTCCTTATATTGTTTCTAGTAGAATTAATTCAGTATGACTGTAGCTTTTGCGTTAGTTTGTAACTATTTCCCTTCTTGACTTCTTGTTACACTTCTGTACATGCAAGATTCTAGCAGAAACAAGCTTGTTTAGTATTTGGCTGCGTTAAAATAAGCTTTCTTTTTAGCCAAAGATGTTTGAAGGTAAAAGATAGCACTGAACTTAATTTGGAGGCTTGCTTACTCTTTTGTGCTCAACTCTCAACTATTGGCATGTCCATAACTGATAACAGCTGAAGGTTCTTTCCAAGTGTTATATACCGTGGAATCACTCAAAACGTCAAACATCAATAGTTTTTACTGGTGAACAAACGTTGACAACGGGGAAGGATCCCTCCATTGGCATTGTTAGATAGATGACACCTCTCTGGCGATTTTTTAACCGCGGATAGCACCCGTTTAATCCGAGCGCTTCACCTGCGATTCAAACCCAGGTGGGCCGGCTCAACACCCTGAGCTCTAGCCACCAAACCAGCGCATGGTTCTCTTACTGGAGAACATGTAGGGGGGAGTTTTGGTTTACTGGTTTAAAGCTGTATATATTCATGTTTGCACTGTGGTAAAAAAACATCACTCTCCTTTGGTAGTAAGAGTAAAAAGGAATAGATTTGCTACTCCTGATGATAAAACTGAATTCGATGAACCATCAACATCGACTTGTTAGAGAAAGGTTCAGAACATCACGTCCTTTCATTCTTGCAGGATTGAGAAGATCGAGTCATTGGAACCTTTTAAATGTACAGAAAGAAAGCAGATTGTACTTGTAGAAGATGGTGGTGAGAAGATTAATTTTATCTTATGGGGAGAGCAGGTTTCGCTTGCAAATCTTTTCAGGTTCATTTCGCTCAATACAAGTACCAGCTGTCTCAGTCCAGTTATAGCAAGCTAAATATTTTCTGAACTTTCAGTGTAGGGAGCATGCTTGCACTGGACAGTCCTTTTGTTGCAAATTCTGAAGAGTCTCAGGAATTATGCCTTGAGTACGGTAGTGCAACACAGGTTTACTTGGTGCCGATTGCTCAACACGAGGAACAGGTTGGTTGGAATATCTTAGTGCTACTTCTTTCTGCACTACCATTGACCAAGACAGAAAGATTATGTGCTAGGTACTCCACACACCTACTCAAATAAGGAGCCAAGGACCTCGGCTGTCGTGTGTTCCCATCGATAATATGGCTTCACAAGTAACATTACCACGTGATTTGCATGGTTCAGTTGACTTCACCAAATATCCATTTCGAGTATGTAACCTTATCTTGGTTCATCACAGTTTATTTTCAGCTTAGCCTGATTTCTTTGTTTTGTATCTAGTTATATATAATGTGTGAATCCTAACATTGGTATATGTAACTTAACATGTTGAATTTACCATAGTTAAAACCAAGGTTATAAGAAGCACACTTAAGCAGTTTATTTTCAGAAGATAACATTTTCCTGTCATTGAGTTGCTTGCAACCCGAACACTTAGCAGCTTAGCCTGATTTCTTTGTTTTGTATCTAGTTATATATAATGTGTGAATCCAAACATTAGTATATGTAACTTAACATGTTGAATTTACCATAGTTAAAACCAAGGTTATAAGAAGCACACTTAAGCACACGCTTAGGTGCCGAGCGGAGGCAAAATGCTTAGCGCTTAAACATGCACTTAATTGTGCTTAGCGCTTTAGTCCTTCGGAAAATGGAAAAGTGGAGCCAAAACGCTCAATCAGCGCCTAGCGCGTAATAGAGATAGAAACTAAAAGAATTTAATATCTTATTAATTGTCACCTGTCATAATTTGGTTAATTTCTGTCAGTTCTGTTTATATGCATATTGTACTTTCATTCCATGTGCACATGCAACATACGCAGCACCATAAATATAGCTCTGATCTGATGTTTCCCTTTGTTGAACCTGCTTTGAAAAAATAATACTCGACTTTCCACGAGTTTCCACTATCGTTTTGGTGAATCTTTAGATAAAGGAAAACCATTGGAAACCATTGCTTACAGTCTGATATAACTCCTGATATATCATGTACCTTTTGCACATGTAGTAACCTTGTGCAGTATCTTTCTTCTGGTAGTTGTCTGACATGCCTCATTTTTAGTCGTATGTAAGTGATCTTCATGCTAAAATGGTGGGGTTAGTCTGTTTGGCACCGTAACAAGTGTTTGCAAAGTAAGCACATCTGGGACTACCTTCTATTTGGAGATAGAAGACGCAACTGGAGTTGCTCTGACAAAGCTTAGCTTTACTGGACACTGGTAACTATCTGTAGTTGCTTTTACTGTTATCGTTTGCTGTGTCAACTCAATTGGTTATTCCACGCATTTGAACCCATTATATTGTATCAATACCTCTGCAGGTCATTAGGTAGAGTTGGAGTTGGTCATATGGTATACATCTCTGGTCTGACTTGTACCAAGAATAAAACAAACATGTAAGCATCATGTTCCTATATCACATCTATACGCATCTCTATGTCGTATTAATTGCCACAGTTTGTGCAAACTTTGTTTGATGGGTTATTATTTATCAACAGTCTTGAAGTCTCATGGCGTGAGAAGGAGACAGGATCTCTGTTCGTTAATTTGAGCTTGCTGCCAGCGCTGCTGAACTCAACATGCCTGCATAATTTATCACTCTTGTCGGATCTTCCCCATTCAGCAAACAGGACACATGTAACTTTTCCCCACTACACAACTACTGCTATGAGACCTCTTCTAGAGCATTTTCAAGTTTAGATGTTGACAATACTTTTCAAAACAACCACTCTATCACCCTTAGCATGCTCCAGTATGTAAACATACAATAAAAGCAGTCCCAGAGACGTCCTTTCTTTCAAGGAATCATATACCTTCTTTTACCGATGCTTCTAAAATTTCAACTGCATTCTTCAGTTGTTTAATTCGTTGTGCTAACATCCTGTGATTGTTTGATATCTTAATGTACAGATATGCCGTGTTCGACTCGACCACATCGATTGCAACAGTTTGAAGCTGTCGGCGTTCCACAATCTCTGTGGCTATGTTGTGGATGAACAGCCGGATGGACTGCACTGCCCCTTCTGCAAAGTCGGCTGCCACAATGGGTGCACACATGGCTTTCAGTTGCACTTGACCATTGCAGACGACAGCGAGAAGGTCTTCGCGTGGTGTGTCGGGCAAACGGCTGTAGAATTCCTTCAGATATCTCCTGATGAATATATGGAGCTCCCTGAGGTAGGTATATAGCGCTTTTCATTTAGCATGTCAGGTCTCATGTACAGCCCTGTCAGGTTTGCAGCTCCGACTGAAGTTTTTTTCTGATGTAAACCACCAGGACGAGCAGGCAATGTATCTGTTCACTCTCCAGAACGAGAGCTTCACGGTCGCCATCGCGAACACCAGCAAGCGGGTCGCAGGGTACGCCGACAATGACAAGGCCCTCCCGATGTGGGAGATCACGAGAGCCCAGAAATGCGAATGAGCTCCTCGCTTCGAGACTCGATGAGAAGGATTCGCCCGTAGCCGAGAAGGAAAATATTTCATGTTGCAATGTTAGCCTTAGACCCAATTTGGGTCGGGATCGTGGTATTGCCTTGCCCGTGTCTAGAGACTCGATGACTTGCGTTGATTGTGTTATGTAAGCAGAGTGCTGACGCATCTGCGGATCTGCCACCGGAACCGAATGCTGTTGTAGTCAGTTGATGATCATGTTTTTCTTATGGTTTTTTGCTGGGACGGCGTGGCAACCGAATGCTGTTGTAGTCAGTTGATGATCATGTTTTTCTTATGGTTTTTTGCTGGGACGGCGTGTGGTTTGATCTGGGCAAAATGTGAGTCGCCTTTCCATGGCATTTCTTACAACGTGAGCTTTTAGAGAAAATTCTGCCCTTTTCAACTGAAGAACAAAATGCCAAGAGAACCAACAAATACAAAAGCGAGGACCGAAATGTGAAGAAAGAAACGAAAAGGTACTGGAACTAAAGAAAAATCAAAGCAGCTCTTCGAACAGACCACCATCCCAGGGACCAAAATTTAATTTCTTAGAATTGGCAGGGGCCGCGCGAACGCGTACCCCCTCTAGCACAAATTATGACGTCCACTCTCCCGCTTGGGGAGATGGTAGGCCAACGCTCTCACCAAGTGCAATGCGAGCCATTGATCTAGGCCACGAGGCTTCCTGATCCCCCGTCGACCCCGTCCAGGTAAGGCCCCCTTTGATTCATAGGATCAAAAAACGTAGGAACATGAATAGGAAAAGGAATATGACAGGATTACATCTGGAAACCTACAGGATTGAAAGAGCACCGGAAGATTTCCTAGCTGTCCGTTTGAAATGTAGGAAAGGAATACAAAGGAATTGAACATGCTTTCTCATGCCAGTTGATTAGCTTAAATAATGATAAATGTCAGCGGTGTCTGGTCGAAGTGCTGCAGCGGAGCAAAGTCACACAAGCAGGATTAGCTTTGATTTGTCTCGTTCCTTTCACAGGAATGAAAAAAAGAGGTACGACCAGATTCTTTATTTCCTATGCTTTACATGGGAATCTGGTTGGAAAGGGAAAATTCCTTCAAAATTCCTTTGTTGCATTCCTTTGAATCAAACGCTTCTACAGTGCAAAATCCCATAGGAACACAAATCCTCCATTTTTCCTACCAAATTCCTGTGAATCAAAGGGGGCCTAAGTGATTTGAGCGTTGCACCCGGGGCCTCTTATATAGAGGGCTCCCTCGCGCCGTCCTCCTTCTGCTTCCGAGGTGGGACTAAACCAAACGAGTTCCCCGACCCCTGCTCCGGGCGCGCGACGAGAGGCGTGCTGAAGATGGGCTGCTAGGTGCGTCTCGTCTTGGGCCCTGAGGGAAGTGCTCGAACATGGGCTGATGTTGGACAAAACGTCGCCTCAATCCCTGCTTTTTCTTTACTCGTCTCTCTCTCTTTTTTTTTCTCGCGCAGCCTAAGATGGCCTGATTTTCCTTACTCTCGAAGCTTTTCTGTCAAATTTATTTATTCACGCATAAGAAACACGCAGGCGATCTCAAAAAAAAAAAAAACGCAGGCCCAAGTTTTGCTAAACAAGGGCAAGACATGGAATTTACTTGCAACATAGCACGGCACACGGCTGCTGGCACCAAGATTTCAACCCAGCAAAACGAAACGAACAGATCGCATTGCACCGTATGGAGAAAACGGAAGCTTCAAATCCAATCTGGGATCACAAGTAAACCCAATCTGGGAGAAAATGGAAGCTTCAAATTTGCATGAGACCAACAAGAATTGTGATTTGCCTCTTTGGATAAAAGCATGGTATATTCCACAAGCTGCAGCTGCCTGAATGACAGGGCCGTGTTGGGGATGCTGAATCCAAAGCCGTGAATTCATCTCCTTTTTCTCTAGACTGTGTATGTCCCTCCATCCATGAGCTCCGATCTCCTTAATTATTTGATTAGTCTGATATAATAGAATACGATAATACAATATAATCTCAAAAAAAAAAAAAAACGCAGGCGATCTCAAAAAAAACACGCAGGCCGAAGTTTTGCTTGCAATACAGCACGCCACACTCCTGCTGGCACCATGATTTCAACCCAGCGAAACGAAACGAACAGATCGAATTGCACCTCCTGATTATTCATCAAAGATGGCGGCGTGCATCTTTCGAATCTCCACCGTACAAACGAACTCTATCAAACTTTCTATCCACGAAAAAAAAAACTAAACAGGAGAAGATGAAGCTTCGGCAGAACGCGCTAGGTGTAAGTACTCATGAACGAGCCACGCCCACACCACGAGGAGCCCAGCTACGAGGACAGCGACGAAGCAAGTGCAGCCTGCCACAACGGCGTCGTCGGCGACGGGGACGCCGAGGACGAAGCTCCCCATGGGACTGACGAGGAGTCCCACGACGGCGAGGAAGCCGCCGTAGAGCAGCGCGCGCCTGGTACGCCTCCAAGGGCACGCGCGGCAGGAACAGCTCCACGTGGGAGATGATCAGCAGGGCCAGCGACGTGTAGGCGTACATCGACAGCAGCATCGGCAGCCGCCATGGCACGCGGCTGAAGTAGTGAGGGTCGCCCATGTCGTGTGGGAGGCAGATGAGGAGGGCCGAGTACAAGGCTGCGATGTGGACTTGGTTGAAGATGGCCAGGAACCAGAGCGCGGCGCGTGGTTCGCCCGCGAGCTCTTCTCCGATCGTCCGCCGCGGCGGCGCCATGGATGGAGCTTTGAAGTTGAATGAACTTACTTGCTGTGGCGCGATTGGGTTGGAGTGGACGTAAGCGTGGTCGAGATGGAAAAATACATATAAGCATACGCACGCGTATATGCTTTCCTTTTTTTCGAATAATACGAGATTTGGATCGGCCGACTGTCTCAAAGAAAGGATGATGGATTCATTTTTGGAAGCGCTCGACGCTTAACGGAAAAGAGTTTTTTTTTGCGAAACACGGTACAACTATAGACACTAAAAAATGCGCGCATACATTATACGCTATATACCTACAAATGTACACCCTACCCCAATGACCATCTCTGAAAGATTGATCCGACGGACCGGGTCTTGATATTGATAAGATCATCACATTCTAATCTCGCTATCGACCAGAACGTCGAAGAATATTCCGTCTATAGACATACACATGTCAAATCCGCGACTTAAACTCTAGTGAAATATGTGTACAATGAGTTTAGATCGAGCGTGTAAACCCGATTTTCACATACGACATTTGAATTTTTGGTGATTGAATATATTGTTTGTAAGACCTTGGGATGGACTTGATTATAGTTGAGACTTGTTCGGTTGACAGAGCTGGTCAAGCAGTTCTTCGAACATTCCAACACACTTGTTTTAGGTCACCTGATACGTGGTCATTTAAAGTGAGAACAAAGTCACATGGCGTCAATGGGGGTGAAAGTGCAACCACCTGAGAAATTTGCAATGACGATTAGTGATCTTATTGCCAATTTTTGAGCTGCTAACTTTCTTAAGGCGAAACCGAAAAGAGGCGGTTGGTCTACGAGGTGAATGTCGATACTTTATCGTCGAGGATGCTCTACTGAAGTGCAATCAATTAGTACATCAAACAAGGTTCAGATTCATCCTTAACTCTGATTCTATGAGTTGTGAGTACTACAATATTTGTGGCACAAAGTCATGGAATCGCCGCCATGGTCTTCGATGATTTTTATGATCTATCTCGGGAGTTTGTCAAGATTTAGCTTGAGTTTTTTTACTTCGAAAATAGTAGTCCCAGCCTCTGCATCGTGATGATGCACACATCCTTTATATTAATAAACGTTTAGAGTGTTTTAAAACCCAAGCTCCACTTTTTTATAAAAGTTCAAAATTGCATTTTAAGTTTCCAAAATTCATGAAACAAATCCCAAATGTAGATAGTGATATGATCTACAAGTGTGCAAAATTTTAACTCGAAATTAATTGATTTTTAGTCTGAAAAAAGATATATGAGTGGATCTGGGTGGGGAATAGTACATGTGTTTGAAATTTTGTCCGATTTATCTTTTTGTGTCGTCTAGAACAATACGAATTTTGGATTGAAAAATTTGCACGCATGTAGGTCTCGACATTATCTACATGTAGGATTTTTAAATACTTTTTTGAAACTAAAAGTGTCAATGTTGATTTTTTTAAGCAAGCTACATGGAGTTCGGGTTGCATTTGCACTTTCCGCTTGAGTGTGTGTCTAGAGAGTCAAATTCTCTAGCTCATGGGCTAGCTAGATTGGATTGGGAGTGTGATCAACGTGTTTGGATTAATGAACTCGTTGCATCCGAAACTCCTGGGTGATGTAACTTTGATCGTCAATGAGTAAAGAGGCACGGAGTATAAAGGTTTGTCAAAGAAAAGAAAATTCACACGAGATTGTCTTCATTTGCAATTTCAGCCACTGCATCGTCAAGGACAAGATTCAGACAACCAACGACCCTGATGCTAAGGAGAAACGCTTCGACACATCCAACAGCTGAGAGTAGCTCATAATTAAATTACGTATTTGCCTAGTTCAATTATTAAGTTGTTTAGCCTGTTTAGGGTAGTATTGTAATCTTGCTTGTCTTGCTCTTCGATATAAAGAGCAAGAGGGGCGGCTGGGTGGTCCAAGCAATTAAAAACCCTAATTTTATCTACAATTTATTATTCCTGCAATTTACTTCCAATTTCCTGTTTTTATCGAATCTGAGCACTCGAGCTCCAGTTTCCCCCTATTTAAGGGAATTGCCCATGCCCAGGATTGTCGGTGTGATAACCCGAATATTTGGGTTATTAATTAATTTGGGTAAAATTATATTTATCCTGTAATTAATTTGTTTTGGCTAACATTCTTTGTCTAAAGTATCATGATTAAATTTGATGTATGCATCGAACTGGCTTAGTACGTGTGCTGTAGCTAAGCTAGCTGCTTCCTGGATGCATTGAAGCATCGATCGGTCATGCATGAGTAGTACTAGGCAACTGAGCGCGGCTAATGCCGCGCGCGTGTTTTTGAATTCGAATTTGAAAATGGCGATGTTGTAAAGTTGTCTAAATTTGGAAATCATTGAAATTGAAAAATGCTTTCGTTTTGAAAATGGTTGGATTTTGGAGATTGTTCAAATTTGAAAATTATTGTAATTCAATTTCAAATGTGTTTGCTTTTTTACGTGAAAATACTCTGAAATAGTTAGTATTTTTTTTTTTGAGTCTCTTCACACATTTTAGAGTTCCGTTAAATGTTTAGCAAGTTGGAATGGTTCTACATGTCGTTTGAGTTTCATAATTGGAGGATGTACAGTACATGAGCATTTGTTAAAGTCAATCCATAATTAGAGGAAATTCATTTGGTTTTTGTACTAATATTCTTCAAATTAGAATAGTGAAATGCCATAAATATTTATTTGAACTCCATAATTAGGGAGAATGCAATATGTGAGATATATATTTTTTAGAATATCTCTATTTTTTTTAGCAAATTGAATTTTTCAAATGTGTTGCATGTATTATTTTTGAGAATTATGATATATTTTATCGTAGAAGAAGCAATTTGTCATATCGAGTATTTTCAGATATTTAGAAAATTGGAATGTTTGGATATATTTGAAGTATACATAAACTTTTGTTTCAACTCCATAATTAGGGAGAATGCAATTTGTGAGATATATTTTAGAGTGTCTCCAATTTTCTAGCAATTCGAAATGTTCAAATGTGTTGCATTTTTTTGAATATTTATTTCAAATGTGTTAGCTTTTTTACAGGAAAATACTCTGAAATAGTTAGTATTTTTTGAGTGCCTTCATATATTATAGAGTACCGTTAAATGTTTAACAAATTGAAATGGTTCTACATGTTTGTATTTTGTCGAAATATTTGTTTGAGTTTCATAATTTGAGGTTGTACAGTAGATGAGCATTTGTTAAAGTCAATCCATAATTAGAGAAAATTCATTTGGATTTTGTACTAATATTCTTCAAATTAGAGTAGTGAAATGACATAAATATTTATTTGAACTCCATAATTAGGGAGAATGCAATATGTGAGTGAAGGGGATCGTATGCAGAAAACAAAAAAAAATTCTAACAACGATAACCTTAAACTAGCAGGATCTATACTATGCAGATATAGAAATACGCAGGAGATCAGTTTACATACCCTTGTAGACCGAAAAGCGGGGATCACGCTCCCGCACAAGCGTTGTCGATGAAGCCGACGAAGCCGACCTCAAGGTCGTGTAGAGGAAGAAGACCTCCGAGCGCCACAGGCGTGGCACCTCGCAGGGAATCGCACACGCACGGCGAAGATGACTTCCTCCGGGCTCCGATCAGGGACGAGCAGCGGAAGACTTGGATCGGAAAAACCAGCAGCACGGCGGTATGCTTATGGTGGAGAAACACTCACCCCGTACACGACTCCAATTGCGGAGTCACGATTAAACGGGAGAGAGAGAAATTGGTGTGTTTCAAAAAGGCAAAGGGGCACCATATATATAGGTGGAGGGAGGCCGCCACACCTGCCACCAGGCGGTGTGGGACTATCCCACACCAGCCGGCCAACAAGGGGCAGCCGGCCCCCTAGGTGGGCTCTATTTGGCCCACCTAGGCCGGTTGGCCCTCCCCCTTTTTCTTTTTCTTTTTCTTTTTGGGGTTTTCCCCTAATGGGCCTCTAAGCCCATTTAAGAAAAACAGCCTTTAAAAATTCGAAATTAATTAAATAAAAATATATTTAACTATTAATTACACTAATTAATATCAAATACATTTTATCCAATTTATTTCGGCTCCAAAAACTATTTCGTTGCTCTCCGATCTCCATCGGAACTCTCCCGGAACTTTTCCGGTGCTCTCTTTTATTTTCTCTTCTATTTCCAATCTATTATAAATGTCAACTTCCCTTAAGTGTGTTACCCTATCGGTTTGAGATCTCGCCAGACATAATCGAGACACGCTCTCCGATTAATGACTAATTCGTGGACCTTGGATACCCAGAATTAATCCCTGTGAGATAACGAATAACTTCTGTCGTTCGAACCTTACACGTCGAGTCTTAAACCTTTTGCCTGGCGATACTTAGCATGTCCGAGACTCGTTCATAGATATCATGATACCTAGCTTGATCTCGTTATCGACAACACTACCTTCTACTCGTCCGTGATAATATGTCCCCGTGACCTAGTCACATGCTTGCAAGCTTATTTGACATAATCTCACCGAGTGGGTCCAGGAGTATCTATCCTGCTATGCGGATTGGCAAATCCCGCTCTTGACCCTCATCTCAACATACTCCTTCCGATACCCGAGAGGGACACCGTTATTGTCATACTATATAAGCAATGACGTTTGATGCAATCAAATATCTTCCAGAATAGCGATAAGAGTTGATCTCACGGTCAAAGGCGTAATGACTACGTCCTACAAATATTGGGTATGTCCATCACATCATTCTACAAATGATATGACTCCATTGTCAACTGACACCGTTGTCACATAATCGGGAAACCTCGATCATCGATTGCACAATGGACTAGTCACGTAGAGGCTACTAGGGACCTGGCTGTCTACGTATCACACGTGTATTAATGTTTCCGCTTAATACAGTTATAGCATGATACAAAAACGTATTATGAATAATTGAGATATGATAAATAAAACACTTTATTAATTGTCTTTAGGGCATATCTCCTTCAGTGAGGTAATATGTGAGATATATATATTTTTGAGTATCTCTAATTTTTTTTAGCAATTTGGAATTTTCAAATGTGTAGCATGTATTTTTTGCAAGGATTTTGATATATTATGTCGTAGTTGCAAATATTTAGCAAATTGAAAAATGTGAGCATGCTAATATATCTTAGAGTTTTCCAAAAAAATTGGAAGTCGTTAATTTTTATAAATATTTAAATCTGAAATTTGATCATATGCCATAAGCATTTTTTTGTGATATTTTTTGATATATTTTTTCATTTTTCCCGGTGGATAGATCTAAAGTTATTGAATTTATAACATTATTTATTTTCTGGAATTTGTATAAGTCAGGAGGGCCCATCTGTAAGTAATTTATCATTTTCTGAAAATTTATGCGAAAAGGAAAAAATTCTGACAGCCGGGGTCCACGCTCACGTCGCGCTGACGTCAGCAATGGCCAGGCCTGCCACTGCCGCGGCGGCGAGGACGACGGCGACGCCGCGCCACCGCGAGATGGCACGCGTGGGTGGGCGCGCTGGACGCGCGCGGGCGCGGGTTAGCCGGAAGCGGCAGCGCCGCTGGCTTTAGGTCGCCGGAGCGTCGGCGGCGGCCTGCGAATGCGGCGGGCGGACAGCGACGACGCCGGCGTCAATTCCGCCGTGCGCACGGCATCCCAGCACGCAGCTCTTCGCGAGGAGGGAGAGGCGGCGACGACGAAGCTGGTCGTGTGCGTCGATCTGAGCGGCGAGCGGCGGGGACGCGCGTTGGCGGCGCCGGCGAGCTCCGGCTCGCGCGTGAGAGAGAGAGAGGGAGGGGAGGTCTGTGCACGTTTTTGCGCGCGGCCCCCTGGCGTTTCTGAAATTTGCAAAGCAGTCCTTTGCGGGAGGGGGGTGTGTTTCCGCAAAATGTTGCGCCAAAAACCGTGCGGAAGTGGTGACCGGCTGGCTACCGGTTCGACCGGCGATGACGGGATGACGTGTCGTCTCCTGATTGGAAGAAAATCGAAGGTACTGTAGCTCGAAACAGTGCCGCGCGCTGAGGGTGGCGTGGACGTTTTTTTGCCGTCGGATGGCGCAGTTCGGACGGCCCAGAAAAGCGAGTGACGTGGCTCGTGCGAATCTGAAGCGATTCTTGCCAGCCTTCATATATTGATCTACTAGCACAAAGTTAGCTTGAAGGCAAACCAGGTTCAGACTTAATCCTTAAGCAAGTGAAGGGGGCTACGTGGCTATGTGTGGTTTGCTGGCAGCATCTAGAGGCTGAGTCAGCCATGCTCTCTCTCTCCGTGGACGTTCTGCATGTTGTCTTGGCAGCAGCAACTAATCATTCGCTCACACGTCGGCACAAGATATTTATCGGCTCCAAGGGTCAAGCGGCAGCTCGATCAGATAGTTCTTAGGTGGCGCCGCTGACCAATCCTAAATGGAGTATTACCTAGTACTCTAGCTGCTCCCGAAGCACACCACAAAATCCATCAGTCGATCGGAGCGAGGAATAGAGGCCAGAGAGAAGATATAGTGAGAGAGAGAGAGAGTTTATATTCGGATAGCCTTATCTTCGCTCGCGCGACCAGTCGCGCGGTCCGTGGGACGCGTTGACGTAGTGGTGGGTCCCCCACGTGCTCTCCTTCCTCATCCCCTTTCTTCCTCCTCCCACCACGAGCTCTCCTTCCCCATCCCCTGTCTCTCTCCCGTCCCCAAATTCTCTCCCACCGACGAGCCGGTGTCGGCGACGCCGCGCCGATCGCCAGGGAGGTGCGAAGGAGAAGGCGTCCGGCAAGCCGGGACCGAGCCGGAGACAGGGCCGACGTGGCCAGCCGCGGCGGCGCCGGCGGAGGCTCGGAAGAAACTTAACGGTGGGGGGTGCGGGCCGGGCTTAGAGGGATGGCCTTGGGCGGCGGTGGATCGGCGGTGGGGGGCGGTTGGAGGAGGGCGGAACGGCGAGGCGCCGCGGGAGCGGAGCCGGCCGTGGGTGGCGGTCGCCGGCGGTCTGGCCGGCGCCGGCAGCGGGGGGATGCACACGGTGGGAAGAAGAAGAAGGACGCCGTGGGCCGGCAGGCGGGGCGCGGCGGTCCGGCAGGCGGGGACGCGGTGGTCTTCTTCCTCGCGTCGCTGTCGGAGCCCACACGTGCGCCCACGTGCGGCTGTCGGAGATCGCGCGAGCGCTCGCGCGCTCGTAAGATAGCCACGCCCGTTTATATTTTGTCTGCGTGCGAGTTCGGAGGAGCTGAGAACAGACAGCAGGAGCCAGGAGACGCTGCAGAAATGCAGATGAAATACAAAGAGATTAGAGGACGACGCCGCTGGGCATGGAGATAGGCGACGAGTGGAGGCTGTGCTACTGAGAGCTGCAAATACGCCCACGAGGAGAGGTCGATGGAGGATTACGCCCACGAGGAATCTATGTCAAAGAGAGCTAGCTAGGTCGAGGCATACCATGAAGGAGAGCTGCGCCGCATATGAAGAATACATGCATACATCACTGATCGATGTGATATTTATTGGCATGGATTGATCTCGTTACCAAGGCAAGTAGATGCTCTGTTAACTCCTTTCACTAGTACAGAACGACACATCGGATACCCCTCTATGGAAACGGCAGCAAAAAAGCGACGGTAAAACGAGCCCGCGCGTGGAAAATGAGAGCTTCCGCCCGCAAATCGCGACACATCAGAAACGGTTAAATATTTTCGACCGTTTGCAATGTGAGTACCCAATATCGGAAACGGTTAGAATTCTGTCTCCGTATGCGAACTGATCAGCCCAATCGGCCCATTTATAGGTCCAGTATATAAACTAGAAACCCTACCTCGCTTATCTCGCTTATCTTCTCACCCTTAGCCGCCGAGCGCCCGAGCCTCCCGTGCCTTATCCTCTATCTCCCCCACTCTCCCGTAGAGCCACCTTTCGAGCGACCCGCTGCCGACGACGGCGCCCCAGCGTTGCGCTCCGTTCGCCGCCGAGATCAAGGCCTCGCTTATGCCGCGGAGGGCCCTCACGGAGAACAGTTCCGGCACCTCCGTCGAATCCGGCAACCGCTGCCTCGACTTCTTCTTCCAGGTCGTGTCCAATCCCGATGGACTCGCTGCATCTGGTCAGCGGCAGCTAGGGTGGCCCCTCTACAGCGAGCAGGACAACGACGGCGGCCAGATCCGCGCATCCTCGACAACGGCGTCACGTGGCTTATCCGGCCGGTGAGAGCAGCCCTGCTCATTTTCCCGTGTTGCCGACGAGCTCACAGCTCTCATCTTTTTCTCCAGGTTAGGTCGCATCTTCCGCTCGCTCCACTTTTTCTTAGATCTATCTTCTTTCTTTTTTTCGTGGGGAAGAACTGATTTGTCTTCAATCTGCTGATTACGTGATTCAGCTTGCCGATTCATGAACGAGGTAGATTTGCCTCAGATCTTGGGCCGTTAGATCATTTTAATTGGCAAATACCAAGTAGATCATAAAATAGCATCGATCCTTCGCTAGCGCGGCCGTGCGCGCGTGCAGATCTTGTCGAAGATGCGCTCTCTGGCGCGCGCGGAAGATGCTGCACAGGTCGAACTCGGCAAGACCTGCGTTCCTCCGCGAGTCTGAGGTATGTGCGTTCCTCGTCTCCTCCAGTTGCTCAGTACATGCGCTTTTTTTGGATCGAGGATCACCAAGCTCCAGATTTTCCGCGAGTTCTGATGGACGAGATCTGGGGTCTGGACGAGGCAGCACCGATGATTCTAGATTCATGATTGTAGAAATTTAGTTTCTGTTTAGATCTGCGTTCTATAAATCCGTTGGAGGCCATCGAGTCCCACATATGATTCTAGAAATTATTTCATTTGTTCTTTCTCGTATGTTTTTCTAGCACAAACATTTGCTCACATGCCACTTTAATGATTTAGGTGATCGATGATGGATTTCAGATTTGAAGATGCTGTTTCTGGACTGTTAAGGCGATGTTGTTTGGGTAGTCTAATCTGTCTTGCATTTTGAATCATGTGACTTAGTAGTAAAATGATGTAAAATATTGTGTATTTTGACTTGTATACACTGCGGAAGACATTCTGTGCATCATTTATTGCTACCGTATGCCACCGGCTAGCAGCCGGTGGCCTGGCTTTTTTTAATATTCCTGGCGCTCAAAGGAAACTGTTAAAATAACCGTTGCATATGGACGGGTTCACATCAGTATCGGACGCGGGGCAACGGACCCATTCTCCGTCACTAATGAGGGTTTGCCCCGTTGCCATAGTGTCGCTCTGTACTAGTGTTTCTTCTGTTTCACTTGTATCTGCCTTGCGAATTACTTAATCCCTTTTATCTTGTTGGATATTCCTATCCTTGATACCGTATTTGGATATTGATGCGCATGGTCATTTTCATCCCCGACCATTGTGCTGTTGTTGCACTATTGGAGAGAGATGAGTCCCTCTCAGCCCTGATTGACTAATCAAAATACTCTACAGAACCTCATGAGGAGTCTGAGATTATCTTGTTGAGTATATCTGGTTTGTCTTATTCCGGTGATTGTATCATCTCTTTGGATATTCTGATCCTCTCCACATAATTCCTATTTCGGTATTGGTGTCACGACGGCAAACGCATTGTACCGGTCACAGTTCAGGTATGGGACTGTCTGAGTTCTCCGCGAGGGGCGGCCCTTGAATGGAAAGTGTCGGTGATGGATCCGTAGGAGCGACCGACATGAGTAGGTCAAGGTGTCCGGTGTCTAAGCGGGTAAAATGACTCTGCTCGACTGGCGCATGTGTGGTTCTGGTCGAGACTGTCGATGTCGGAGTACCCCTCTTAAGAGTGTAAAAGCGTGAATATTCACCCCTGTGAGTCCCGGGTAGGAAACCTTGTTGTCATGTGTGATACCGATACATGGTCATTCACCATCCTTAATTCTATTTTTCCTTGGTGAATGATTTATTCCTTTAAATCCAGTTTCGCTGATACTTTTATTCATCTTTTCCATTGATATCTTAATAGTTTCTTTTAAATACAGTTGATGTGTATTACTGTATTTAATCTTGCCTTGTTCTTCCGTTGGATAGTAAAGTATTTACTTGCTGAGTATGATTTATCGTACTCACTCTTGCTTCACTTTGTTTTTTGTATGATCAGAGTTCGCAGCGGAAGAAGTCATGATCGTTCGAGGAGTAGGCTGGACCAGTTGGGTGGGATGCGACTAGAAAATCTATTTACTCTTGTAAATGTAATAATCTTGTAAAAGTAAGTTAAATGAGCGTTTTGAGATCCACGGTGCTGGTTTATGCTGCTTCTCTACGCCTTGCGCGTGTATAGACTTTCGGGTCTATAGGCGCGCGGCGGCTGTCATTCTACATGGCCGGGTCTCGGGGCGTGACAGTCGGGTCCTGACATCGTGGTATCAGAGCTCGCCTCCCTCCCTCCCTTCCCAAACCCACTCTACCCTCCCACACCAAACCCACTACTCGAGCCAAATCCTGCCTATCAAGCTAGAGGTTGTTGGATCACCAGATGCAGTGGTAAAATCCCTCAGTTGACGGCCAATAGCAAACGTTCTCGTTCGCTGTCCGGTGACGCCGTGCAATGGCAGGAGAAATGTGGCAAACTGATGTCGCGACAGACGAGCGAGAGCAAGTCGATGTAATGACTGAGGAAGCAACAGGTGCCGAAGCATAGCAAGCCGCCACAGCCACGCGTGACCATCTCCTCAAGAAGCGGTGACGGTTGAAAAGCGTCTAGACAAGCATCAAACAGAGTCCACAGAGGCAATTTCCGCCATCCATGGTGAGATGGCCAAACTCTAGCTCAGTTGATGGGGTGCAATAGATTCATCTTAAACCTGATGGTATGAGTTGTGAGTAACGAGTACTATGATTTTGGGGGGACAAAGTCATGGAATCGCCGCCACAGTATTTGATGATTCTTATGACCTATGTCCGGAGTTTGTCAAGATTTCGCTTGAGTATGTATCTAAAACAGTGGCAGAGCTGGGCGCGGGAAACGATTTTGAGACAAAAAATGCCATGCTTGGTCTAGGGAGGATTTCCATGGTTGGCCCCCTTGAGCTCGAATCCTGCCTCCGTCCCTGATCTAAAGAGTCAAATTCTATAGCTCATGAACTAGGTAGATTGCGTGGGAGTCTGATCAACGTGTTTGGATTGATTACCCCCTGCATCCAATTCTCGTGGGTGATGTAAATTTGATTGCCAAATGATAAAGAGGTACTCCGTATAAAGTTGTCAAAGAAAAAAAATCCACACGAGATTGTCATTTTATTTGCAATTCAGCCACGTTCTAGGGGCCTCTTGGTAATTCCTTTGTTGCGGGTTCCTCCAAAATGAAAAAGCTTCGCGGGTTCGCCATCTCAAGCTAGGTTTACCGTACACGCTCCCTAGCCTCGCGTCCCCACCCTTCGGCATGGCCGGCGCCGAAGGGCCGACGGCGGCGGGGTCGGATTCGGGCCTGGAGCTCTCGCGCGGGGGTTTCGATTTCGCGTTCAACTCGCCGAATTTCTCCGACAAGGTGCTCCAACTGGAGATCGTCGCGGGCGGAAGCAGCGGAGACGAGGTCGCCGGAGGATCCCTCGCCGGATCGAAGCGCCGCCGTGACGATGAAGGTGCGTAACTGCTGCCACCCCCGCCATTGGGTAGTCGTGGTTTTGTAAATTATATGCTATTTGATGCGATTCAGAAGTTAGCTTATGTGGGGAATTTCGCGGCTCGTTCGCGACGCATGTTTGGGCTATTTTTTTTCTTTCTTTTCGGGGAAGCGGTAGAGGGGAATCCGTGAGTTCTGAGCCTGAGCTGATGTGGTGTGGATGTAAGAGTTACTGAAATTGGAAATTGTCCTCGCCTGATTCAGTACCAAATCCATTGAGACAATGCAGTGTGGTAGCAAAATACGATCCTTCAATCAATTGGAGTAGGGTCTCCCCACAACTCTAGAACTCTCCTGTCTCCATACCATAAGTCCATAACCATGTTTTTTTTTTCCCGAGGAATTCCATAACCATGTTACAACTTTCATTTTCCATGTTCAGAATTTAAAGTCAACATTACTCTGCCATTTTTTTCTTCACCTCGCTGAAATATTAAGGTTATTATTAGCCTTGTTGATAATCGCTTACTTTTAAGTAGTACAAATACAGTGTATGCTGACCAATTTTGGTGTTGGCACATTATGCTGATGATTAAAGGTCGGCCTTGGCATATTATGCTGATGATCAAAGGTCACCCTTGGCACATTATGCTGATCAAAAGTTCGCCCTTGGTTGCGTGTTTTGAAGTACGGGCAAGATGCCCACAAGGCAACAAGCCACAGTATGCTTATCAAAGCACATGGTACTAGATGATCTGCTGTATGGAATATACTAAGTGGTTCTGTGCTTTTCATCTAATTATTGCACAAATCCAATAGTGCATATAGTTATTTAACGTGAAGGTTAAATTAACAACTTACTCTTATCAGACGGCCGTAGACAGATATACACAAACCTCAGGCATCACCGTCAAACGTGATACTCCGCTGCCACTGCAACTAAGCTAAAGTGCTGCCAACGGAATCTTATGTGGCCTATCTTGCAGGATGTCTCGTCCTAAGAAGTTGGGGAGGCTGCAGCTAGTGTCTGAATGACCAGGTCGCATGCCCTGTTGATTTGTTTCTGTTCACACACAGTTAGTGTTGCCTCATCCGAGTCTACCGTCATGATTGTCCATGTCTTCGGCAGAACATTCAGAGGAATGAGAGGCTAAGAAGAATCAGGGTAGATAGAATATTTGATGCTGGTGTGGGCTATGGCTGAGTGTTTCATTTAATCACAACCCTTCACTCTTACTTGAACACGTTTATAGAAAAATTCTATAGTATTATTGGGGTAACATTTAGTTACTTTACTGATTGAGCTACCAGTTTGGGTAGATCCCTGGATGCAGCTAAGTAAGTCTTGGATTTTCCTGATGTTATTTTTATTATTTTGCCAAGTTGCTGAACATTAATTAAATGAATCTGCACCTATAGTAGAACAGAGTTTTCTAAGTATTTTTGATGGCAGAGTACTTGTCTACTGATTCTACTCTGTGCTGCTTCCTGTTTATGTCTCTCCTTTATTTCTTAGTCTGATCTTGATATTTTCGGCCAGTTTTACAAGTAAAGACAATGTATATCAACTCAGCAATTCTTGCTGCAAGAAGTCCTTTCTTTCTCAAGGTAATTCTTAGAGCTTTCTGAAACACCTTTGTTCTATAATTGTTTCATGCTTGCTAATAAGATGTGTGCTACTTAGCTTTTCTCAAATGGCATGAAAGAATCCGATCAGACACATCCAACACTTAGGATTGCTGATTCAGGTAATGTGATGACTCAAATGTAACACCTTCCTCTTATAATGGATTCTAATTTACTATTGTAGCTTTGTTTTTTTTTCAAATAAGAATATGATTATATTTAATAAAGAAAGGATTTTATATCTGAATCTGACACTCGGACTCCCCTCGGCAATGAAATGGCTAGTCCCTTTTTCTCTTTGATTCTACCTTTAAAATGGATATTTTGTCTAGCCTTTACGGACATCTCTCCTCAATAGCAAATGACAGTAGCACACTTAAATAGCCATCTACACACCAAAAAGGCTTTCCTTTTTTTTTTCTTCTTCTGTTTAGTTCTTTATTGAACTAATTCCTTAATCCTTCTGCATTTTGTTTTCATTCTTCTTGAAACAGATGAAAATGCCCTTATGGAGCTTTTAAGCTTTATATACAGTGGAAAGCTAACAACAACTGAGCCCACCCTTCTGCTTGACATATTGATGGCTGCGGACAAGTTTGAGGTCGTTGCTTGCATGAGGCATTGCTGTCAGTTGCTCACAAGTTTTCCTTTGACAACAGAATCTGCACTGCTCTATCTGGATCACCAATGCTCTATGTCAATGGCAGCTGAAGTTCAGCTTTTGAAAGGTGTCGCCAAGGAATTCCTCGCTGACAAATACAAGGATTATAATAAGTAGGTATCCCCATTGGATGGAGCCATCTTTTCTTGCCTTTTAGAGAGAAGTTCAGACATTCATGTATGATATGTACTCAAGGCCTGCCTTGTCTTATTTCAGGTTCCAACAGGAAGTGATGAACATTTCTCTGGCTGGGATCGAAGCCATACTTTCAAGTAGTGACCTACACGTGGAATATGAAGATCAGTTATACTACCTCTTGCTCAAGTGGGCCCGTGTGCGATACCCGGAATTGAAGGAAAGACGTAAGATCTTGAGTTCCCATTTACTTCCACTGGTTCGCTTCAGTCATATGACCTACAGTGCATTTCAGAGGATCTTAAAATGTACCGATAATGACATAGACCATGAGCAAGTAACTAAGCTTATCACTGGGGTTCTTCTGTGCAAAGCTTATCCAGCACACAAGCCAGGTGCTCTTGCAGCATGTGCAACCTCAGAACGGGCTTACAAGCGCAAACATCTGAAATTGGTTGCGTTCGATCAACCCTGCCCACAGGTTATAGCCTACATGGACCTGAAGCGTGAGGAATGTGCCCAACTCTTTCAATCACAACGTATATTCTCGCACCCATTCCATGTTGCAGGTCAGGGTTTTATTCTTCTGCCAAGATGTTGCAAGGATGAACAGAGTGGGTACATATTTCTCCTCTTCTTGTATATCGATCCGGCGCTGAAGGGCTCAAGGTGTGTGACAGTGGATTATGAGTTTGCAGCAAGGACAAGACCGTCACGAAAGTTTGTCAGCAAGTGCAATGCTACTCGTACCTTCACAGATGAGGTGTTAGCTGTTTGCGATGATATCTTTTCGGTTCCATGGTCGACCTTCATGGCTGACGATAACCTCTTCATCGATGGTGTGCTACATCTCAGAGTTGATTTAACGGTGGTGGAGCAGACGGAACCGCAAACTTGATATCTTAGTCAGCAAAGTTAGGTTTATGACTTGCTTGTGACCCTTGCCTAATCCCGGACGTTGAGCAAAGAGGAAGAAAAGAGCTAGCATGGTTCATCAGCAGATCGTTCATACATTAGCCGCTACCAACCAAATGTGTTACTTCTTCATTAACCCTGTTCCTGTTGTAGCCAAGATGTTGATGTTTCCTTTTCCTGCTTTGTCTCCGAGACTTGTAACAGGATACCTGTAGCTGTGGGAGTGTTTTGGTAACGTATTTCTGATGTTCCTTTTGTTGGGTTCAAATAATCAAATTCCTAGTGCATGGCACGTACCTGGCCGTGTGATCTCGTAGCAGCTGGTGTCATTTCGACCTGATGCATGCCAATTTGCTCTTCTTTTCTTTTCTGTTGAACCTAACTACCATTGGAATCTGTCTATACCCGCTCTGATTGTTTGCTGTTTGTTGCTTGGAGATACTCTCGGTGTTTATATGCATAGACAAAGGAAACAAAGCTTTTCCAATAAAAAAAAGGGTTGCGTCGTGATATCTTACTCTACAAAATTATGTTAGTACTTACTTAGTAGACCAGATGCTGCATTGCATCATGGCATAGTCTCAAATGGGTTGGTTGCTTCTTCGTGTGACCGTGTTCCTGTCACTGCCAATATGTTGCTCCTACCTGCTGTTTTCTGCTGCGTTTTGCTACTTGTCTTTTGGAGGTTCATTTGGATAGCAAGTCTTTGGAGTCGGTCTTGTATTTTGGCGCGTCTGTTTCTTTCATAGGATGAATGTTTCTTTCGTTGTATTTTGGAGTATTAGTTCCTAGCTCACGTAGCATGGCCGTTGGTTCAGCTGGGCTGTGATCTTGCAGCGCCTGGGGTGCTCCTCGACCTGAATGCTGAATATGCATCCCATGTTAGCTTTTTAAAGGTTTCTCTTCTTGTCTAGTTCATCCCAGTCATCAGCTTCACATCCCGCAGTCGGATCCAGAGCTGGACATACTGAGAGCAAGCGGACTCACGGCAACAGCAATATCGGCGATCCAGCTGCGTTCTGCTAGCGCATGTCGCACCATGTGCCATTTCCTCATCTGCCTCGGAATTAGCGCAAAGAGATCTGTCCCTATAGATATTATATATAAAGGCTGGAAAGGATCTCCCCCAGCCGCTGGGCCACGTCGCCCCGAAACCATGGCCGTCCGATAGATACTATATATAAAGGCTGGAAAGGATCTCCCCCCAGCCGCTGGGCCACGTCGCCCCGAAACCATGGCCGTCTGATCCGCGCGATCGGACGGCCAGGAAACAGCCACGTCTGCCTCCCTGAGCGTGCTACAGTACCCCATATTTTCTACCAATGGGAGGGCGACACGACACCCGGTGGCGAGCCGGTCGTCCCGGTGGGCGACGCCAATTTTCACAAAAGCCCTCGCATTTCTAGAAATTATCCCGCAATTCACGATTTCTCGCTAAGGGGGACCTATCTGCAATTTTCCAAAATCTCAGGGACCAGCTGGAAAAACACGCGCGCAGTCCCCTCTCTCCCTTCTCTCTCCCGCGCGATCCGCGGTTCACCGTCGGCGCCGGCACGCATCGCCGCCGCTACGCACCTCCCCGCACGGATCCAAGCACGCGGGGAGCTCCGGCGTCGCTTCCTCCACCTCCTCGCCGAAATCAGCGTGTCGGGACGCCGCCACCATTTTGGTCACCGCCGGCGGCTCCGGCGACCAAATGGTCCGCCGCGCCGCCCGTTCGGCTCCCCTCGACGTCCTTCTACGGATCCGCGTGGCTCCGGCCTCGCGCGCGTGCCCGCCTGCCCGAGCGCGAGCTCGGCAGAGCTCGGCCGTGTGCTCTCCGCCGCTGACGTCAGCCCGTGATGTCACTACGGGACCCACCTGTCAAAGTATTATCTTTTTTGTAAATGTTTTCTGTAAATTCCAGAAAATTGTATAAACTTCTAAATTCAATATATTTTTATCTGTTAATCAGAAAAATATGTTTTATATACCAAAATGTTCAGAAAAGTGAGTTCTACCTATTTATGTCAAATTCATGCATGTTTAAACAACTTTGAATCATTCTTATGTAGAAGAACTAAATCAACCATTTTGTCTATTATGGAGTAATATTTAATAGAAACCTGCCGTATGGAACCCATCTGTCAAAAATTTCACAATTACAAAAAATGCAGAAATTTGTAAAATTTAAATCTTTCAAACTATGATTCAGGATAATGCAAATTACATATCAAAATTTGCAGGAAAATAAAACCTTTACCACTATTGCATTCCCTGCATGATTGATCAACTTAAATTCATGTTTAATTAGAAGAGCTAAAATCGCAAAATTGTTTGTGGAAATGACGTCTCTTACTCATTGCAACCCCATTTAAACTGATCTACATATCTTAGGGGTGCATTTCAATACTTTAATTTGTCATATCATCCATATTGTTTGCAATGCATCGACGCCGTATGTTGATTGCTCTTTTCCTTTTCCGATGTTTCGTTCTTATCGACAGAACACGAATTCGGAGTTGCTTCTGAGAGCCCCGGCAGTCCGTGCCTCGCTGCGAACAAAGAAGGCAAGTGTGACCCAGCTTTTGAGAATTTCTACAATATGTTTTCCCTAATTATTTTGAGTCCCATTTTGTGTGGAAATCTCAAGATCATCATAATATCTTCAGTTCAATTGGTTATTTACCTTACACATTAATGACACAATTGTCCATACACTATACCACACAATATACCGACATATTTTCAAAATAAATTTGTTTTCCCATCCTCATGTGTTACTGTATTTTGGGACAAAATTTACGACGCAGTGGCATTCTCCGACAAATTTTGATTTTTCCCGCGGTGACATCCTCGATGTGCACAACAATATTATTTCAGCTCCTCTTTTCTTAATTCCTAACCGTATTCCAACAGTACTGCCCATTGAAAATTCCAAAAAAAAAACAATCTCCTCAACGATAATTAACGAGAAGGACGCCGCGCCAAGTTGCCTAGTCTCCCGAATGGGCTTCCCATCCAGCCATTTATCTCGTGCTTGACGGCTTGAGAGTGTAATTTTGTACCTCATGAACTAGCTTGATTGGCTAGGGATCTGAATATCTGATCCACTATACTTCTACTCCTCCATGATGCAACTTTTATTGTCAATTAATAAAGATGTACTCCCTCCATTTTTATTTAATTCGCGTTCTGAGTTTAATCAAAATCAAGCTTTGCCAAGTTTAACCAAATATTTAGAAAAAATACCAATATCTACAATATATACAATCTATATTATTAGAATCATCATAAAATATATTTTTACATTATATGCATTCGGTATTATGGATGTTGATATTTTTACTGTATTCTATCTCAAACTTGACAAAATTTGACTTTGACTACGAAGTAAATAAAAACGGAGTGAGTATACAGTTGTAAGAAAAGAAAACCAGATTGTCATTTCATTTGCAATTTAGGGCTCTTTGATCCTATGAATCAAACGCCTACCAAAGAAAAATTTCCATATGATTTTAATCCTACACACATCTTATGAAAATCCTTTGAATCAAAATCCTATAGAAATCCTTTGAATCAAAAGAGCCCTTAGCCACTTTCGAGGGTCCTCTTGGCAATTCCTCCATTCCTTCCGCCGTTCCGCGTTCCTCCAAACTGAAAAACGTTCCCGGGTTTTGCAGTAGTCCTCGTCTCGTCTTCTCGAGCTAGGGTTTGCCGTCCACGCTCCCTCGCCTCGCGTCTTCCCTCTTCCGATTTCCAGCGGTGGCGGAGCGCATGGCAGGAGCCGTAGGGCCGACGGAGGAGGGGTCGGAGACGGGCCTGGAGCTCTCGCTCGGGGGCTTCGATTTCGCGTTCAACTCGCAGAACTTCTCCGACAGGGTGCTGCGGCTGGAGATCATCGCGGGCGGCAGCAGCGGAGACGAGGTTGCCGCGGGATCCCTCGCCGGCTCGGAGCGCCACCGTAGCGAGGAAGGTGTGTAAGTGCTGCCAACCCCGCCGTTGGGTAATCGTGGTTCTGTAAAATATACAGTATGCTGTTTGATGCGATGCGGATGTTAATTTCTGTGGGGAATTTTGCTGTTACTTCGCGATGCATGCTTGGGATGATAGATTTGTTTCCATGGGGAAGCGATTGAGGGAAACCCGCAAGTTTTGAGCCTGAAGTCCTGAACCGATGTGTTGTGGATGTGAGTTACTGAAATTGGAAATTGCCCTCCATCTGACTGAATATCAAATCCGTTGAGACAATGTAGCGTCGTAGCAAAATGTGATCCTTTGTTTGGTGTAGGTGCTCCCTAAAACTCTAGGATGGCATCAATATGGATGTTTGTGTGGGGGTATGGCTGAGTTGTTCATTTAATCGCAACCATTCATTCTTACTTGACACGTTTATATTAAAATCTATAGGATACTTGTGGTAACATTTGTAATTACTTCACTGATTGAGACACAAGCTTGCGTAGATCCCTGGATGTAGCTAAGTAAGTGGTTAATTTTCCTGATGTTATTTTAATCATTCTACCAAGTTGCTGATGATTAATTAAATGAAGCTGCACCCATAAGAGAACAGAGTGTTCAAGTTTTTTTAAACAGCAGAGAACTTGTCTGTACATTCTACTCTGTACTACCTCCTTTCCATGTTTCTCCTTTATTTCTCAGTCTGATCTTTAGTATTTCGACCAGTTTTACGAGTAAAGACGATGTATATCAACTCGGCGATTCTTGCTGCAAGAAGTCCTTTCTTTCTCAAGGTAATTCGTAGAGCCTTCTTGAATACCTTTATTCTAGAATCCGTTCACGCTTTCTAATAAGATATGTGCTTCTTAGCTTTTCTCAAATGGCATGAAAGAATCGGATCAGACACATCCAACACTTAGGATTGCTGATTCAGGTAATGTGATGTCTCGAATGTAACATTCTTCCTTTTATAACTAGTTGAATTTCAGCACGGCGGCACGCCGCGCCCTGGGTGGGAATTTCTGTGAATATAGCCTTTTTTTTGTTTTAGTGACATAAATTTTGTAAGTAGAAGTGGTGGCTTTGTTTGTATAATGCATGAGACATGCATGTTCGACAATTGAAGCTTACAAAAATTTAGAATGTGAGCTTTCTAGAGCTATTTGTTCTAAAATGATGAACCATGTGACCTAATAAACATAAATGATGAAAAGAAGTCCATTTGGTCTAATATGATTTCTTAAACATCTGAATTGCATCTCTTGTTCAAAACTCAAGTGTTTCAGTTAAACATAAAAAGTGTTGCTTCAACTCTTACCTTGTCTCAAGAAGGACCTACCTGCGGCATGTCATTGCTAAACTGAAAGATAGTAAGAGGATAGAGAGCACAAATGCACCTAGAGAGCAAGTAAATATATGCAGCAAATAAATGGTGTAAGAAGCCATTCTACTCATCTACATTACCAGAGCAAAAGAGCTCCAAAGTACATAATCAAGAATAATCAAAATTAAGTCATGGCTTGCTATACTACTACACAGACTACGAAGCAACAAACAGATAATGCTTGAAACAAAAGGGACATCCAAAAAAAGGAGAGGAAGAGCATGTGCTTTAAACATGACATCGATCTAATGTGAATCTACCATCAGTTGTGAATCGATCGGAGGGAGTAAATGCTTAAGTTGTTTCCGCTTCGGCCTGCACTTGCTCTCGGAAGGCTGCTGCACTGTCACGAAGTTTCCGCTTGCATGAGACCTACAATAAACCACTTACCATGGTTATAAATATTATGCATGAAGCTGGTAATAATAGATTTAAAATGGAGGAGGTAATAATGGTTTGAAAGGCAAATACATGAAAATACAACTAATGCTAGAACTCATATGACTTAGAGTATCGATTGAGCAAGGGCGGAGCCGATCTGGAGGGCAAGCAAGGGGAACAAACATCCGAAGTAGAGGGGAGGAGGCGAGAGGATAAGAGGAGCGCGGAGAGGGCAGTACCTTGGCAGTGAAGGTGATGTTCTCGATCTGGTAGTTCAAGTTGTCCTCACACTCGATCATGGAGCCCCGGTAGACCTTGCCGGTCTTGAGGTCCACCGTGACCATGTGCCCCGCTGCCTCGTGCAGCAGCTTCACCGGGATCCCCAGGCTGCGGCTCATCTTGTCTCACCGAACAGGTAGCGAGAAAACCCTAGCTGATCAGAATTAGAACTTGACAACTGAGGATTTCATGAATGCTGCATTCATCGTGTCATGCTAAAAAATCTGAGGCAAATCTGATAGGCATAAACTTGACATCATTGACGATGTACATACAAATAATCTCTTCATAATCACTCCATCCATGATGCAGGAAGAGTCTGATGCCTCAATTAATTAGACCTTAACTTCATCTTTCCATTATCTATAAGGTGTTAGCACATAACATCATTTTTATGTACATATCCTGTTATATGAGAACGTTATACATATATGCAAGACTATTTCTTAGAAGGAACAGATAAATGTTACACTTTATTTGCGCATTATGTATATCTATCAAAATCTGCATACAACTTGATATAAACTACTACAACATGCAGTTTAGTATCATGGAATCAGTCAGCACGTACTAAGGTCTTGAAAGTTTCTTTATGTTGCCATATCACATATTAAATACATAGAAGCTCTTAGCATGTACCAGCTCCATACATTATATATTAGAATAGATAGATGTAACAAATATCAACACATCTATGTTCTTATTATCTATGAAATTAATTAAATGAAGGGCATTAAAACTAACCAAGTAGCACGAAAACAATGAAAAAAACTACAAACAGAACTGACAAACATCCCCTTTGTTGCCTGGAATTAACACTACTAAGATGCCTACATAATCGATCTCTACAAAGAGCACAATATAGATTATTTAGAAATCCAAATGATTATTAATTAGTATTACTGGAAAACAATGTAGAGCGGTCTAAAATGTAAGGAGGAAATTTAAACACCAATACGGTTCAATTGTATAGATGGGTTTATAAGCCTAATCTAGTAACAATATGTAGACAGGAAGAAAAACTTTATACATATGTTCAATACATAGTGCTAATTAAAGTTACAATGATATGCAGTTGAAAATAGAGTTTACACAGATAGTAAATATATGTTGCTGAGTGACATACAGCTGATGCATTGTTTATCATTTGTGAACAATTTGGTTGGATGTCTCATTTGGCTTCTGATATTAAAGATTGATATTTATTCCTGTATAAAATATGGAAATATTAGTAGTCGTAATCTATGCTATGGAATATAATAAGTTAAATGAGCCAATTCAAGGACTGTATTAAAAGAAGTTGTAGAGATAGAGAATAACTCAAAACTAACCATCATCAGACTGTAAAGCTTGCCTCTAGGATGCATGTTTTTCCTTATAAAGGAATTCTAATGATAAATTTTGCATTTGAAATGTGGATATCATTTAATTAACATGTGAATTAAATTATAAAGGACATTTAAAACCCCACCAAAATGACGAATATGCAATACATTGATACATAAAATGACACAAAGGAAGTATTCATATGTATAAAAAAATAACAGGAAGTGTAACACCATACGCCGCGCTCTTCGGTATTAACATAAGCAACTTGGTAAACCAAAAAGCTCACCTCCTGTCCAGCAGCATGATTATTACTTATATATCTAAAGAAGTTGTTTATTTGTGGTAAGAGAAAGCAGAAATCAGAGTCTATAGAAGGTATAGAGAGCATTTAATTCATACGTACCAAAGTGAAGAGTCGAGTCAGACCTGCAGGAGCATAAATATTTTTTACTTCAATTTCTAATGAGACAACAAATGTAATTGTTTCTAAAACTCCATATTACTTGTAAGTTCAACATCTGCACCACATAATCATAGTAGTAAGAAACTTTGGAGTTCATCGTTCTCTGAAAATCAAAATTGTTTGAGGACATGCCCTGAAAGAGGTAAGATAACAATATATAAGTAATCTCCACCTTTCCATTCCCTTTTTCAATTTATAAATTACATTTGGAACTTGAAAGCAAAATAGATGAGTGGAATTCTATACAAAACAAAACATAATGTTTTTATGTTGTATTGGAATCATCCTGTAGAGTCATGGACATGAGAGTCTTAATTTCACGCAAGTGCTGCAAATTGCTTTAATGTGCTGATTACTTTTTCATTTGTAGTACTCCCTCTGAGAGGGCAGCTACCTGGATGACAGTAATGATAATGGAGATATATAAATAGGGAACATCTTGATCTCCTTAAGTACATGGATAGCAAAACTGCGAATAGCTAATCTGACAACTTGAGCTTTATCAAATTGAATGGCTAAATTTCAGAAGAAGAAAATTACCTCAATTATTTTACGTAGCTGTATTACAAACAAAGTCGATTAGTAGCGTATTACCAAATGGTTGGCACTATATTTTCAGTCAAATGACTTCATTGCAGTTTCCATGGACCTCATGTGGATGTGGCGATGCATGGGCATATGCAGCTCGTAGGCGTTACTCACTGCAGCTAATTGCAGAGGACCCAGGTCCATGTCCACTTCTGCACGCAGCAATTCACCATGACCGCACCTAGAGGGAAAACATAGAAAATTAAATTGATGGTGGCCGGCAATGAATACTTCATGGCATTCCTACAGTGGATGAATCATGGATGTTGGCGCTAAATCAATGGCCTATTCCAATCAAATTAGACACCGTTAAACCTGAAGCCACCTTCATCTTGACGGTGCCAACTCCTGATTGTCGCAAGAGAAAGAAAAAGCCTCCGGAAGCAAAATGCAGGAATCGTTTCATGCATCTTCTTGTATGTATGGTGTACAGATATTTGCAAACCCATTATTAGCACCTTAGATACATATAGAAAGTCCTGTGAACATCGCCATAGAAAGTAACATGTTTGTGTAATTCAGCACAGAACTGAATGAAAGGGGAAAATGAAAACGAACAGACGGTGAAGAAGAGAACACACCGACCTCGAAGATTCCACAGCTGGTCGAAGGAGTACTCCTGGAACGCCGGTAGCTCGTAGGCCTCCCCTGGTCCTCATCCGCTGCACATAAAAGTAGGTCTAATCAGATTTCTCGAATTCGCCACGGCGCCCACAGAGGAAGACGGTGGAGCAGAGGGAAGAGGGGGTGAGAGGCTGCACGACAGGAAGCGGCGATGAGGAGGGGTCGGAGGAGGAAGAGGAGAGCACGGCGAGCGGGACGCGGGAGGGGTCGAGCGGATGTTGCACGGGCGTCAGTGGCCGGCTCCCGTGTCGGTGGCAAGCGACATCGGGGTCCGCGTCGGTGGTGGAAGGCGGCGACCGCTCTCGTGGGGAGGACTCGGCGGTGTTCTGCCTCGGCGACCAGCGCGTCGCCTCCTCGGCGCGGTCGACGGAGGCCCGGAGCGGGGCCGGGGAGAGGATGCGGGAGCGCAGAGGGGAGGACGCCGGCGTCTGGCGGTGGTGGTGGAGGAGGGGCGGTGGAGCTGCGAGGTGGAGGCGGAAGTGGGAGGCCATGGTGGGGAGAGCGGAGCGGCAGTGGGAGGGGACGGTGGTGGGAGTGGGAGGCGGCCGGCGCGGCGTGAGGCGGGGAGTGGTCGGCGGCGGAGGAGAGAGCGGTGGGAGAGGGAGGAGAACTGGATGGGGAATTGAGGATAAGGAATTTAGGGTTAGGGTTTGGCTTGATATACAGAAGGACCGAATCGCAATTTCTAGAAAGTGTAGGGGCTTTTTTGCAAAGTTACGACGACACTGTTCAACACTGTAGCCTCTACAGTAAAACGGGGCGCCGAGGGATCGCCGTTTTGCCCATCTTTGATATAGTTAGTAATGGATTCTAATTTGCTATTGTAATTGTGTTACTATTTTTGTGTTTTTCGAATAAGAACACGATTGTATAGAATAAAGAAAGGATTTGTATTTCTGAGTATCTGACACTCTAATTTCTCCTCTAGGTAATGAAATGGGTAGTCTCTTTTTCTCTTTGGTCCTACCAAATGGTATTTTGTCTAGTCTTCTTTACGGGTATATCTCCTCAATAGCGAATGCTAGTAGCACACTTAAATAGCCGTCTACACGCTAGAAAGCCTTTTTTTTTTCTTTATCGAACTATTTCCTTAATCCTTCTGCTTTTTTATTTTCATTCTACTTGAAACAGATGAAAATGCCTTTATGGAGCTTTTGAGCTTTATATATGATGGAAAGCTGAAAACAACTGAGCCCACCCTTCTGCTTGATATCTTGATGGCTGCGGACAAATTTGAAGTCGTTTCTTGCATGAGGCATTGCTGTCAGTTGCTCACAAGTTTGCCTTTGACAACAGAATCTGCACTGCTCTATCTAGATCACCCATGCTCTATGTCAATGGCAGCTGAAGTTCAGCTTTTGAAAGGTGCCGCCAAGGAATTCCTCGCCAACAAATACAAGGATTACAATAAGTAGGTGATCTCTATTCGATGGAGCCATCTTTTTTTTGCCTTCTTAGAGAGAAGTTCAGACATTTATGTATGATAATTGATAGGTACTCAAGGCTTGGTTTCTTATTTCAGGTTCCAAGAGGAAGTTATGAACATTTCTCTGGCTGGGATCAAAGCCATACTTTCATATAGTGACCTACATGTGAAACATGAAGATCACATATACTACCTCTTGCTCAAGTGGGCTCGTGTGCGATACCCAGAATTGGAGGAAAGACGCAAGATCTTGAGCTCTCATTTATTTCCAATGGTTCGCTTCAGTCATATGACCTACACGTCATTTCAGCAGATCCTAAGATGTACTGATAATGACATAGACCAGGAGCAAGTAACTAAGCTTATCACTGGGGTACTTCTGTGCAAAGCTTATCCAGCACACAAGCCAGGTGCTCTTGCAGCATGTGAAACCTCCTGTTTCCTTTATCCAGAGCGAGCTTACAAGTACAAACATCTGAAATTGGTCGCGTTCGATCAACCCTTCCCACAGGTTATTGCTTACATGGACCTGAAACGTGAGGAATGTGCCCAACTCTCTCCATCACAACATGTATTCTCGCAGGCATTCTATGTTGCAGGTCAGGGTTTTCTTCTTGTAGCAAGATGTAACGTGGTCGATCTGATTGGGTTGCGCAGATTTGGCCTATTCTTATATATCAATTCAAAGCGGAAGGGCTCAAACCTGTGTGTCAGTAAATTGTGAATTTGCTGCAAGGAAAAAACCGTCCGGGCAGTTTGTGAGCCAGTTCAATGCTAGCCATACCTTCACTGATAGGGTTTTTGTTGGACAGAGTGACCTCTTTTCGGTTCCATGGTTGACTTTCATGGATGATGATAGCCTCTTCATCGATGGCGTGCTGCATCTGAGAGTTGATTTGACGGTGGTTGGGCAGACAGAACCACTAACGTGATCTCTTCTTACCCAGCGAAGTTAGGTTTATGGCTTGCTTGTGATGCCCCCGCGAGAGTAGAAAGAGAAGTCCAAAGATGTTGCTGTTACCTTTTGCTGATTTGCCTCTGAGACTTGTAAAGGATAGCAGTAGCTGTGGGAGTGTTTTGGTACGTCTTTCTGTTGTTCCTTTTGTTGGGTTCAAATTCCTACGGCTCGTAGGTCGTGTGATATTGGAGCAGCTGGTGTGATATCGACCTGATGCATGCCAATTTGCTCTTTTCTTTTCTGTTGAACCTAACTACCAATGGAATCTGCATGTACGCGCTCTGTTTGCTGTTTGTTGCTGTCTGTTCAATTCGCATGGCTAAGCTAAATGGAGCCAATTACACACATGGTCTTCTGCTTACAAAACCAGAAGGCATGCTCGAAAATTATCTGAGGGCGATCAAGTATATTCGTATCTGATTTGTATTCGTATCTGGCACTATCCATGTCCCATACCAATGCCGAATCTAAAGGCGGTGGCGGCGGCGATTTTCCTCCCTCCAATTTCAGCACTGGATCCCCCTCCCTTCTCTTGCCGCTTTGGCGGCAGGAGGGAGGTATTTCTCCGCATAGTAGTTAGGGTTAGGCTTTTTCTGCTGTGGTGCGTCGTCAGGGTAGTGGGAGTGGGAGTGGGGCCCGGGTAAATAAATCTGCCTCAACTCCACTCTCACACCGACGTTGTCCTTCATGGCGACGTCTCGTAATTGGTGGCACTGTGTGCTTGCCGATCTTTCAGATCGGTGACTGTAGGGTTCATGGGTGTCGGCGAGGCGGCGACGGCGACTCCATCAGATGGGTTTTTCCTCCTATTCTGTCCCCATTATTGTGGCGTTGTCTCTGGCGCCATGGTGGAGCGGAGATGATTTGTCTAGAGTGCGTGCAGATGGTGGTCTGCACTGGTCACTAAAGTTTGCAACTAGTTACGCCCGCACCTCATTCCGCATGTCATACTTCCAAGTTTTCAAAAAATGTAAAAAAATCGTGGACATTGCTTATGTTGCTTAGCGTGCATCCACAAATTTTCACCCAAAAATTTGATAATATGTGGCCTGCACACAAAAGACAAACGAGGTGTGAATAGTACACGACACTATTCACTTGTGTTTTCTCTTTTTTGCACAGATTACATATGGTCAAATTTTGGGATGAAAATTTGTGAATGCCCAAGAAACAACATAACTAATGTCCATGATTTATTTCGTATTTTTTGAAAACTCAAAAATAGGACATCCGATAATGGGGTGCGGCCGCAACTAGTTGCGGAATATTCGCTCTCCTCAAAAGTTAAGAGTTAAACTCTGTACCGCTGAACGGCCGACCTCGTCCTGCGACAACTAGGTTACATCACCGTCCAGGGGCGGAACTGCGCCCCGGGCAGCCGGGGCTACAGCCCGGGTCATGGCCGACGTAATACATCTACTAGGAAACATGCCCGTGCGTTGCACCGGGAAAGAAAAATCCACAAACATAAAAAATACAAAATTATCTTTCTTCAAATTACATAACATAAATCTCAGTGCATAAAGCTATATTAATACGTGTAGAAAAGAAAGAACTGGTAGAAGCAGTCCACGAAGCTTTTTTTTTTACGGGAACGCAAGCATTCCATTAAGACACGATAAGGTCGTCGGTCACAAGACGGGCAACACAATCCGGGTAGTTCGACAACCATGTGAACTGGTCTGCCTGTAACTCACCCACACCCATAGCTGCTAAACAATGAGCAGGCCTATTACATGCCCGTGGGCAAAACTCAACACTGAAGTCAATAAACTCCATAATCAGATGATACTTGATATCTAGAAATATATGTCCCAGCTTTGCTTGATCGAATGAAGCCGAAGTCAATGCATGCTTCAGGTTCTGTGAATCAGTGGCGATGATAATACGTCCAATGCCCAATTGATCAGCTATACGGATCCCATTCTCCACAGCAATAGCCTCTGCATGTAAAGCATCACTCACATGTGAAATGCTCCCTGCTGCTGCAAACACAATGACCCCATTGCTGTCCCGAGCGATAGCTCCCCAACCCCCTGTTCTACTATCCTCCCGAAAAGATCCATCAGTGTTAATTTTGATCACCTCTTCTGGTGGCGCAGTCCAGGTTGCGTTTGAACGCCCTACGCTTCTTGGATTACAGGAAGGTCGCCAGGTCGCATAAATCCAATTTTCCGCTTAGCTATTCTCCTGCTTAACATAACGTACATAAATCGTGGAGACGACATAAATCCAATTTTCCGCTTGTCTATTCTCCTGCTTCGTCTCGGACCTGCTCAGCAGTCAGCACGCGCGCCCGGTCGCTGCAACGTCGGACGTGCTGTTTGGTGTGTTGTCGCAAGCGTCGACTCAACTCTAGGGGGCACCCGCCTGGCGTGATGATGGACGAGAAACGGAGCAGCGCGTGGATGGCCCGGAGCGCTCGCGACGACGGCTTCCGGATGGCAGCGGCAGGCTCGCGCCTTTCCTGCGACGATGCTTGGATCGTTATCTCCGGCCGCGGCGTGCGGAGCGGTCAGCGGTGTTTTCTCCGGCGAGCGCCTCGATTGGCTCTAATCACACGCACGCATGGTTAGGCTGTGACGATGGTCCACTACGTGGTGGAGGTGGGAGGCTAGCGGAGACCGCGGGTTGACGGGCGAACTGAATCGCTGACAGGACAAAAGGAAAATACGAACGGTACGTGACTTATGAGTGACAGTGGTGGGTAAATATGTGATTTGGTGGGAGGGTAATATCGGGAAAAAAAATGACGTACCACAAGAAACCTTAATGCTTTTATTATTACTAGCAAAATGCCCGTGCGTTGCCATGGGTATTTAGTTCTTTCTTGACAAACATGTAGACATAGTAACATGTAAATTCACGGAAATTCGCTTTGACACCCGGGCACATTTCCTATTCCTAGTAATAATAAAGAAGAGGTCGCAAAAATAGTCTCTCTTTGGGTCATCCTTTCCATCCTTCCGGCAAAAATAGGAGTAAGTAGTACACGATCTGATTAAGATTAAAGACTATTTCCTTGGATCAAGTATGCAATTAATCAACTGTTGGTTGAGCTCTCGAAACTCAGGGGCATTAGATAACTATAAGCATCTGTCATCAGAAGTACAACGAGCTTGTCTTGTTAATTGGAAAATCCCGTGTTTGCCATGAACATAGAAGGCTTCCATGAGACCATGTCTGAACTTCGACTTTTCGCATGCATCTAGGACAAGAGGCAAATTTTGTGATGATAGCATTCACGACTTCTCTTCTCTCCTACTGAGGATGCAAGCGGACCCTTGCTATGCCGTCCTGGCGCATGCAGTCTGTAGACATCGCTGCGACCTACACAATCCCCGCCGGCCGCCGTTGCCTTCTGTTGGCCATATCTCTCTTTAGACCGGCGGCTTCTCTTCTTATATCGAGTCTAACTAAATCACAGAGGGCTATATAGCAGGGTTCTGGGGAAGTCGGCAGGCTGGCCGGAGAGGCTCTGTGGTGCTGCTGCTGCAGGTGTGTGTAGTGCTGCTGCAGGTGCCTCTGAATTTCATCTTGCCGGTGTGCGTAGGTGCGCGTTGTGATTCTGCTGCGTGCGCTTCCGGCCGTTGGTGCTTCGCACCGCTGCCGGCCTTCCGTCCCGTGCTCGGCCGACCACGCCTCTACGAGCTTGCCGCGACAGAGGGCATCGCGGTATCTCCCTGGTGCTACTGCGTGCGACCACATCCGCGCCAGCCTCAAGCACGACCGGCCAGCCATGTCGGCGGCGGCGGCGCGGGAGGCCCGGTAGCATCATCGTTCTGCTTGAAGACCGGCGGGCGCGACGTGGCTGCGCTGAAGAGGACGCCCATTGAAACGCGTCCGGTAGGATACCAGATCGACCACGAGTTGATTTCTTCCTCGAGACTCGAGAGCCTAAACCGACGTGGAGACATACAACGTACCAAGCAAACGCACGACGCCTAAAACGAACAGTTTTTTTCACTTATGGGTGGCAGTGGTGGGTAATTTGTGCGAACTTTAGGGGTATTTTCAACGACATACGAGAAGAAGACTTAATGCTTTTATTATTAGGTATAGATATAGATTAGGTATAGATACCTCTTGTAATTTCATCGCAAATAATGGCAACAAGCACTCCAGCCCGTGTCCTTGGGCCAGCACGACCAGGGCTAGAGAATTACAGGCCCATCAATAAAGTAAACACTAACGCACGTCTCAACGCTCGATCGAATTCGTGTTCCAATCGTCGGTGCAGCCCTGGCCAAATCACGCCTAGCCGCCAGCGCCGCCTCCACAACTGCCCACCGAAACGCGCTCGGCCTCGCCTCGACCATCCCGAGACGCCGCTGCCGCGTGATTCAAGATTTCGACCTGCAGAATCACACCAAAGGACTGCCTCCAATCGCCGCACGCCTGCTTGGTGCTCGTGTATTTTCGTCAGATAATCCCCTCCAACTGATCTGCTTCTTTCCACATCTGGGTAATAGGTAATTCCTCTGACTGATCGATTCCGAGACAAAGTTTGGCCGCTACAATTAGGTTTAGCTAACTGGGGATTTTAACTCGGTTAATTTGGTGATGGGTCCATGCCAACCAGTAGGTCCTAATTTTCTGGAAAATCAGTTGGGTGAATCATACTGTCGTATGATATATTGATTAAGATATTTGCAAGCATCGAAGATGATAATAATTGGAGTATCTCCACTGTATGCGGTCACGCAAAAAAATATATGACGTGCAGCTAGTGGTAAATTATTTCCTATCAATACGGTCTAGGTATCATGTATTCATCTTACTAGTTTCTTATTATACTTTCTTGTTTTTGTAGGCCTTGATTCTTCTTCTATGTTTGGTGGGGAAATGGAAGGCTAGGATCAGAGCAAAACTTCGCTATTTAGGTACTAAAAATGTGTCCCAATATATGATTATGCATGCAACCACAATTTGTTGCGCTTTTCTTATTGTTATTTTTGGTTAAACATTATACTTGTTTTTACACCAAAACATCATTTATGTTTTTTGTGTGCTTATGCTAATATATATGCCGTTGGGAGGGGATTAGAAGGTAATTTTTTTCATATTTTCTTGGCATTAGAATTTAGCCCCGGTCTTCCCCAAATCCTAGGTCCGCCACTGTCACCGTCCCACACTTCCTCCGAGAGGCGGCGAAGCTCATGGGCACCGAAGAGTCGGCGGCCGGGCCATCAGCGGAGGCGGAGATGGAGGTGGACCTCTCGTGCGGCCGGGCCATCAGCTTCGAGTTCGCGTTCAATTCGCCCCACTTCTCCGACAGGCTGCTGCGGATAGAGATCGTCGCCAGTCGTCCCAGCGGAGACGACGGCGGAGGATCCATTGCCGACCACAGCAAGGAGAAAGGTGCGTACAGTTACTGGTACATCTGTTTTGAGGGTGTGATTCTGTGGCTCATTACCGATTCTTGGGTCAATTACTCAACTCTTTCGTTAGGGATTACCGGATTAGTGAGTATGCAATGAAATTTCCGCTCGGCTGAATCAGATGACCCAATGAACATAGTATTATAATGCAGCAAATATTTTGTCGCGTATTTAGGGTGTAGCAATAAAAATAATCGAGATTTAAAATCAAAATCAATTAACACTGTTTAACCCTTTTCTGAATATTGATTTCATGAATCTGCACCCATAAAAGAACGGAGTGTTCGAACTATTTTAGTAGCAGAATATATGTCTAGTGATTCTAGCTTTCCCTATTTGTCCTTTATACCACTTATGTTATTTGCAGGTGATAAAAGAGAGAGTATCCATTCTTCCTCGATAATGGTGGGTACACCAGTTTTACGAGAAAAGACCATTTATATCGGTTCGGCGATTCTTGCTGCCCAAAGTCCTTTCTTCCTCAAGGTAATTCTGATAACCTTATGAAATCAATTTTCTCAATGCAGTTCACGTTTTGTAATATGTTTCATGCTCCGTAGCTTTTCTCAAATTGCATGGAAGAATCTGATGGAACACGTCCAACAATTCGAATTGCTGATTCAGGTAATGTCATGTTCAAGTGTAACATTCTTCCTCCTGTTATTGATTTTGATTTGTTGTTGTTGTTTTATGGTTTTCTATAGATTATTATACTAATATAGTGATTTGAAGGGTTATGTTTTCGACTTTTTCCCACTTTGTTTTAGTTTCTAGTATGTTAAAACATTTATTTATTGAACTCTTCCCTTAATGATGTCTTTTATTCATTCTACATGGAACAGAGGAAAATGCAGTCATGGAGCTTTTAACATTTATGTACAGTGGAAAGTTGACATTGACTGAGCCCGCTCACCTGCTCGACATCTTGAAGGCTGCCGATAAATTTGAGGTTGGTTCTTGCATGAGGCTATGCATTCAGTTGCTCACAAGGTTACCTATGACCACAGAATCTGCACTGCTCTACCTAGATTACCCATGCTCCATTTCAGCGGCTGCGGAAATTCAGCCTTTGAAAGATGCCGCCAAGGAATTCCTTGCCAACAAATACAAGGATTTGGCTAAGTGAGTCACTCCATTATTGGATAGACCCACACCCACCTTTCCTTTTCTTTTCTTTGCTTAGAGAAGTTAAACATTTTTATCACACTGTCATGTATCATTGTATATACGGCAAAGATTAGAGGTTTGCCGTGCGTAAACTGGAAGAGCACACGGCAAAGATTAGAGGCTTGCCGTGCTGCCATTTCTCCACGCACACGGCAAAGACCACACACACGGCAAAGACCTGGGTGAGGGGTTGACCGCGTCTCTGGCCACATTGGCGCACGGCAAACGACCAGCGCACGGCAAAACGCTTTGCCGTGTTATTTTTGCGAAAGCGCACGGCAAAATCCTTTGCCGACACGTTTTATGCCGTGTGGACTTTGCCGTGTTCCGCAGCCGGTTTGCCGTGTGATTTTGCCGCACGGCAAATTTCTAGTTTCCGGTAGTGTATGAAGTGTACCCAAGCCATGGCTGTCTCATTTTCAGGTTAGAAGATGAAGTGATGAGCCTGCCTCTTTCTGGTATCGAAGCCATCTTCTCAAGTAGTGATCTACAGGTGGAAACTGAGACGTTCGTGTTTGACTTCTTGTTTGATTGGGCTTCTGTGCAATACCCAAATTTGGAGGATAGACGCAAGATCTTTAGTTCCCGCTTACTTCCTTTGGTGCGCTTCAGGTATATGAGCGGGATTGAATTACGGGAGCTCCTAACATGCATTCATAGCAACGAAAAGAATAGCGTGTTATCGAAAATAGCGTGGCCCTCCTCCAAAAGCTATAGAAGTTATAACGTGATATAGCGAAGTTACATGTAAAATAGCGTGATGAAAAAATGCGAGAAATAGTCCAAATAATAAGGATTTCAGGCCTAAAAATTTGTCCAGAAGCATACATGCATAACCAGGTAACCAAAATAGTACCAGATACAAATGTCAAGGCCGCTACAACTCTACCGGACGCTGCCGCCGCCGCCGCTCCCGTCAACAGCTAGGTTAGGTTTGTGAGGAGAGGACTGAGGAGTGAGGAGGGTGAGTGTGTGCGCGTTGCTTTTGGGGCCTTTGGGCCGACGAGTTCAGGTCCTTCAGGAAAATTTCCAGGTCTTTTTTAGCGCCGCTATACGCTAAAGTATTTTGGCGTGGTTTAGCCCGTATAAAACGGCATTAGCGTTATAGCGTCAATTTTTGGTCAAATATAGCGTAGCCTCTCCAAATAAGCTATAGCGTGCTAATAATCGGGAAATATCACGCTATTTTTTTCGTTGATTCATAGTGATAATATAGACCATGAGCAAGTAGTAACCAAGCGTATCATGGAGGTACTTTTGGACAAAACTGACCATCCATGGCAGAGAAGCAGTATTGCAGCCGAATCAACAACCTGTTTGCAATTGCCAGAGCGAGCGTACACATTCAGACCTGTGAAAATACATGTGTTTGATAGACCTCGCCCAGAGGTTATAGTTTACTTGGATCTAAAGCGCGATGAATGCTCCAAACTCTTCCCATCAGGACTTAGATACTCGCTCCCGTTCCATCTTGCGCAGCCCTTCTGTCTCATGGCAGGCTGTGTAAGGTACCAGCGGAGTGATTACTGCAGCTTTGGCTTCTGGTTATGTAACTAAGCGGAGCCAGACAACCTAACATCTTTGACAATAGATCTTGAGTTTGCTGCACGGGAAAAATCGTCAGGAAAATTTGTAAGCAAGTTCGAGGGCAAGTATTCCTTCACAGGCTTGACCGATCAGATGCATGGATGCAATGATCTTTTTGGCATTCCATGGTCCACTTTCATTGTCGATGACAATCTCTTCATCGACGGCGTGCTGCATCTGAGAGCTGATTTGAGTGTGGTGGAGCAACCTGAAGTACAGACCTGATGATATCTCTCAGAGGAAAGTTAGGTCGTGTGTGCAGTATCAGTCGCTTCAATGGGATTTCAGTAGTACTCCCTCCATTTCAAATTAATTGACTTCCATTTATCCAAATGTGGACGTATCTATACTTGTAACATGTCTAAATACATCCACATGTGGGCAAATAGAAGTCAATTAATTTGGAACGGAGGGAGTAGTAGTCTGTGATTTTGTTCGTTGGCTGGTCATACTGGCGGTGTGGAGTTTTTTGTTTTTTGTTTTGAGAAAGTGTGGAGTTCTTTTTGGTACTTCATGCTTCTGCATGAGAATATTTTATTCCCCTTCACAGCCGAAAAAGTTAATAAAACACTATTTAGTATAGGAGACTATAAGTCCCCTAGCCCGATGGTCTCCATGTAGTATTTTATAGAAAGTTTTGGCATTTGTTTGGGGATGATCCGATATCAGAAGTTCTAGCGGTGGTGAACACATGTATTATATTGGATGGATGTAATGATACAACTATCGTGATGATACCTAAAGTTAAGAATCCGGAGAAAGTATTCAGACCTAATAGTCCATGTAATGTAGTCTATAAGGTTATTTCCAAGATGTTGGCTACTAGATTAAGGACCATTTTGTTTCGGCTTATTTTAGCTTTCCACTAAAAAAGATGGGCAAACAAAACAAAAGGCATCACGGTGGTGTTGGCTTCTGCCGAATCCACTGGCTGAATAGGCAGATGAGAAAAAGCACCAACGGAGGTGCTTTTCTTGGCTTCCCGAGCTTCCTAGCATAAGAGCCGAATCGGTACATGTCCTTGCCCATCCTCCTCCTGCGTACAAGTCCAACCTGCTGTACCTGCGTGCCCGCGTGCAACTGTTGCATGGCAGGCTGCCGGCCGCCAAGGCCATGTTTTTTTTTGACCAGCTAGGCCATGTGTGTACACGTAGTTCAAAAAAGGATTAAAAGAATATGTGTACTGTATTTTTTGCACCAATGGTCTCTGGATAAGTTTGACATCACAAAATCATTTCATTTTTATGGATACAAAATTATTAATTATTTGTGGTACAAAATCTTTAGAATGTATCAGATATGCTTATTACACGTAAATCAACGAAAATATATGAATATATGTTCTCATGAACGAAGGGTTGTTTCAGACTATTACTCAGTTTACAGTCAGACAGCCAGCTAGGTTGCCAAAGACTACCACTCAGAAAAGCAGCTTTCCTTTGACAGCAACTTTTCTGCACAACACCACATCCAGCCACAGACAGCCCAAACAAAAGGGCCCTAAAAGGGCTCCGTGAGGTTATTACTCCAACACCTAGATTCTCCTCTGAGACTTTTCACACTATCGAGAAGAGAAAACAAGGCATGCATGGTTCATGTGCAATGAAACTCGATATGCATAAGCGTATATATGACCGAGTACAATGGATTTTCTTGAAAAGTGTATGTTAATAATGTGATTTCATGTCAACTAGGTGAAGCTGATTAATGACCTACCATGTTCAAATTCATACATAGGAGACTGACATATTGTCACCTTCAAGGGGATTACACCAATGAGATCCTTTGTCGTCGTGCTGATTCCTCTTATCCACTGAAGGGGTAACTGGTTTATTAATGCAAGCCGAGATGAATGAAGAGCTGAAGGGTGTACAGGTTTGTCATGGTGTCCCAGTGGTATCTAATCTTGTTTTTAAGACCGGTGGCGCATGTTTCTACTCGGTCCGGTCGGCCACGCATCGTTTGCCATGGTGAGACGTCGATGAGAGCCTGAAAATCGTGGTGGCGCATGTTGGTGGACGGCAAGCTTAGTGGAGCCAACTGTGTGTCCAGGGTGTGGTTGTTGGGGGTTGGGAAAAATCCATGTCGGCTCTTGCCGACACCGGCGCGGCGACGCCTACGGGCGACGCCGTCCTTCTTGAAGAGCGTCGGGTGCACCCCTTCCACTTCCCTCAGTGTACCGGAAGAAATCCTATGATCAGTCCGGGCAGCAGCAACGTCGTCGCTTTCCTTCTTAAAGGTGTTGCTTGGTACACGACCTCTCGGTGGCTTAGGGGTGTGGTGGGATTCTCCGGTGGATAGCGCAGCGGTTGCGGGTCATCGTCGCTTTCATCGATCTAGCGTTGTTGGCTTTAGTTTCTTTCTTTTTTCTCTTGTTTTTCTTTTGGGCTAGATTGTACTATTTGCCTCAACAGTGGTGACGAGGGGTAGACTCATCAAGACCCATAGTCGAGGTCCCTGGGTTGTGAATATGGGGGAGAGAACGTGGTAGCGCTGAAAGTATCGTCGGCTGACAAGCAGGACAAAGATTTTACACAGGTTCAGGGCCCTCGTGTGGAGGCAACACCCCTACGTCCTGCCTGTCTGTTATTGCTTTGCGAATATGATGGTTACAAGTGTCCCGGCGAGATGTCGATCTCGCTAGGGTTTTGGTGGCTCTGAAAGTACGTGGTCCGGTCCGACGGCCCTCCCAGTCCTTAAATAATAGGCTGGGTCTCGGGTGTTCGTAACCGACTGGATTTACAAGTATGGTAAGCCCTAACCGACTATGTCTTTGCCAAAACTTGGAGGATACTCCATCTTCGTGGGGCTCCCTTCATGGGCTTCATGTAGGCTCTGATAGTTGGGACTAGTCGATACGTGCACCAGGTACCCTCATGGTAGGGTACCCGATAGGCATACCCATGTCAGTAGCCCCCGAGTACTTGTCTGATTCGAAGAGTCGGGCTTGGACTCACACATCATGCACGTTATGTTCTTTGTCGTATGATTCATATGAAATAGCACATGTTGGCTATGTCGAGTGTTTCATCGACTATGACTTTTTGCTTATGATAATCAAGGGATATTAGCTTAGCAGGCCCGACACACACGACGGATCGGGGCCGGTTAACTACCATTCGTGGCAAAACCATACTAGCTTTCAATCAAACTCGAGTCCCCGGACACGAATCTGGAACAAACTGGACAGACTCGAAGCGGCCGTTGAGGTCTTACTGAATCGAACTGCAGTATAGTTTTGAATCAACCCAACGCGTCCGTCGGGGATTTATTCATCATGTCTGCTGACACGGAACACTTAAGGATAACGCTGCTGGAGCGGTCCTTAGCCCAACTCGACTGATCGGCGGGTCTTACCTTTGCACTATGCATGCAGCATCCAAGGATCGTCGGATCAACTCGGGAATATTTCGAGTGTGATTTTGCTTATGAACTGAGTCGAGTGGTTTGTCGACTGATACTTTTGCCATTATTCTATCGGGTGCGCGACAGCGCTCCCGATGTGAGTAGCCCCCGAGATTGTGCTTTATTGCTTGCAATGGAGGATAATCTCAAAATCTTTTTATCCTGCACATATTAGTCAAAGAATTTTTTGATATGCTCCCGATGGGAGTATGATGTTGCAATCGAAAGTCTTTCGACTGGCATCTATGACCTTTGCCGGAGAACCAATCGACATTTATGTGAGAGACCACCCGAAGATATCGTCGAGTGACTTGTATGCCAGTTGTGCAATATGAGTAACGTCAGCAATGACGCAATTTGCGACTGCCATCTCTGACAAGCGGTGGCGTGCTTGGAGAGGCTTTGATAAGACGTGACCCTGCTTTGTGGGCCCGTTTCTGCAGAGCTGACCAGGGATGACGCCGCGTGGACTTGATTTGACCGTTCGGGTGCGATTTTCACGGTGCGTGATTATGGTTTCCTGGATTCCCGTGCGTAGTGGGCGGAGTGGCCGGTGATGGTTGCTCTCCATGGCCGCCACGTGTATGGCCAGATTTCGCGCGGAGCGTATGGATTTGTTTTGACGGCTGGGATTATTTTTGCGATCTGTGGTAAATAGGGGAGACGGCGCTGGCAGAATTTTTTTACTTGCCATTTGCTTCTTGCGCCGCCCCTCATCTCCTTCCTCGCGCTTCCCCTCCATTGCTCTGCGCCCAAGTTCTTTGCACCACCTGCATCCTCTGCTGCAATGGCGAAAGGTGGAGGTGCCAAGCGCGGTGCTGCCACCGCGACCGCGACCGACGCGGCCAAGGGCAAAAAGACCGTGGCAGGTACATCCGCCGCCGCCGCCCTGAAGAAGAACAGCGGCGATTGGGCGAGGTCCACTATCAAGGACGCCCATTTGCTCAAGCTCCGCGAGCAGGGATATCTGCCACCCGCGGAGCAGCTCGCCGTCCGCGCTCCGTCGCCCAAGTAGGTATGCCCCGAACCACGCGCCAACGATCGTGTTTACTTCGTGGAGTTTGTTTCCAGGGGCTTCTCGCTTCCCCTCCACGATTTCGTGCGTGGTCTTCTTTTTGCCTACGGGGTGCAGATCCATGATCTCACCCGAACGGTGTTATGCATATTGCGTGTTTCATTACGCTATGCGAGTGCTTCCTCGGCGTCGCGCCTAGCTGGGCGCTGTGGAAGACAATTTTTATGGTGCGACCCAACAGAAGAGGTGGTCGCACCTACCCGTGGGCGGCTGCGGCATCCAGGTGCGCAGCGACACGCGCTACTTCCGCCTGAAGACAGTCGACTCCGCCCAAGGCTGGAGGAAAGGGTGGTTCTACGCGAGCGTCGAGCAAGACATAGTCGCCGCCTATTCGACTGCAGCTTTTGCCCGGACCAAGGCGTGGGATCACCAGCTCTTAGTCGAAGAGTTGGAGGAAGTAAGCCCTTTCCTGACTCGGATCGGCGAGATGCTGGACAGGGTCACAGGCATCCATCTGATTGCCACCTTTGTGAAGAGACGGGTATGGCCCATCCGTGCTCGAGCGCACCCGATGTGGGAGTATGAAGGCGCGGATGACGTCGCCCGAATGAACCCAGAGGAGCTGTCAAGAAACGAGCTGCTGGGGCAAGTGCGTCACATCACCAACTTGTCGACAGGCGACAAATGCGATGTCGACTGCCCCATTGAGCCGTATGGGTTGGAAAACCCTTTGCCTGAGGTATGTGTGCTTTTTGATATGCTTGCATCTTTGAGTAATTGCCACTCGTATGTTGTGCATTTGTTCGATTCTTGATTCTGACTTTGCAGTTTTTTGATATATGCTATGCAGGGCCACTCGACTGCTACCTCCCTTCCCCCTCTGCCTGAAAATGGCGAGACTGAAGAAACTCAGGTACAGGTGGTGGACCCGAAAGGGGATCAGTCGCCAATCCCTTCTGCCACCACTTCGCATGCGGAGGAGGTCAATGAGGAAGCACCAGAAGAGGTCCAATCTGAAGACAAGGCCACCGTTGACCAAGAACTCGATACCGCGACGCCACTGGCCAAGAAGGCGCCTTCTGCTGTGACTTCACCCGCGAGGGGGCAGGGCTTGGAGGATGACGAGGAATCAGGCTCACCACCTATTTTCCAAGCCGCTCCTTTGCATGCGTGCTCAACAAGCTCAACTCTTCCTCTCCAGTCGAGTGGTATCCCAGCTTTTGGAGGCCCAATTTTTGGTGACTCCGAAGATGAGGAGGATGAGGAGCACAGGTGTGTATTTTTTGAGTATGATATGAGAATTTGGTGCTGTCACATATTTGTGCTGACCGTCTTTGCTTTTTTGTGTTGCCCGCAGTGCTGAAAACGATCAGCCTGGGACTCCTCCAGTCGAGAGTGTTCCGACCCTGGGGCACACGAATGCTGCACCGACTGCAAACGAGGCGGCCCAGCCGATGGCCACAGATGCAGTCACTGAAGCGGCCAAGGTGACAGCTCCAGAGGTCGGGACATCAGTCGTGGCTTCTGAACCGTGGATGAACCACGTAAGTATCTTTTTCCCTGACCCGTTTAGTTTTAGGTCTGTGAGAATTTGAATTTTTGCTGAATTCGTGTGCTCCCAGCCCTTCTACCACACCTTGGCAGATTCCGCCAAGGCTTATGTCCAAGTGGAGCAGGAGAGGGACACCATGCGCGCCGAGCTAGAGCGGCTCTGTCGTGAGTTCTCCTTTTTGCCTTTGCTTGCTGAAATTCTTTTTTGCAATGCTTGACTCTGTCGAGTATGTATGCGATTTGCCAAACCAGGCAAGAAGAAGGAGCTGGAGGATACGCTCGCCGCGCAGCGTGAAGAGTCGAAGAAAGAACTGGCGGCCGCCGCCAACTCAGCCGCTGCATGCGAGCGAGGGTATGCTGACCAGCTCGCAGCACTCGCGCAGGCCATGGGAGGTGAGTACTCCCTCCTCTTTGTGATATTATGATATGGCTATCGAGTGTCATGAAATGACTTTTGCCTTTGTTGAATTTTGCAGAAGCTGTTGGCGCACCGGCCTTTGCGGATGTGGCGAGTGACGATCTTTCGCTGGAACAAGTTGTGGGCGGCTTAAGCACCGTGTGCGACCAGGCGAAGGACGCACTCGCTACCTCGACGAGCACACTTGGCGCCGTGTACAAGACGGTGTTCCCGAGCGGCGTGGCGCCATCGACTGCAGACGGCTTCGCCGATGTTTTTGGCCCGGGGACGTCCACCATGGCAGACTTTGCTCGCACCCTTACGGTACGCGGCTCAGAGTCCACCCTCAAGCTCCTTATGGGTCATGGGATAGTCTGTGACTACGAGGCCGCCCTGTCTGATTTTCCTCGGAAGCCAGACGGGAAACCCATTTCTCTGAAGGGTGTGAGCGGAGCAGCTGCGCGACTGGCCGAGGTTTTCATGGCCACCATGGAGCGCCGAGCAGCCGAGACTGCCGCTCGTTTGCGTGGGTCGAAGTCAGAGGCGACTTCTTAGGTTTAGGGTGTCAGTACCCTTTTGTTTTTTATGTCTTGTAATGATACCTTCTGAACTGCGCGAGTATGCGCTTTGTTTGTGCTACCTTGTTTATGCAAATAGTCTTTTGCTAGTGTGTCTTACGCTCGAAGAGCTGTATGCTTTATGATTTGAATGCTTCGCTTCTGATACAAACTTTGCGTTTGTGATTATGCTCTTTGAACAGTCACGAGAATCTGCTGCTGCGACTAGTTCCTCACAGGCTCCAGCCACGACCCAATCACAGGGTCAGGTGACAAACGATACCAAGGTGATGGAATATATGAAAACCAAATATGTGGAAATGAAGCAGGAGCTGAAGAACGCCCATAATGAGCTAAATCGACTGAGGACGAGACCCGCGCTGGCCACCCAACGCGAGGAATATGTGCTCGGGGAGATGGATCTTGTGAACATACAACTCGAGTGTAAGTTCGAGTCTTGCTCTGTTTACAAGCTTTTTTGCGTAGCTTTTGTCCTTTTGATCTGACTGGTGTGCCTGTGTTCGTAGGCTTTGTCGACAACTTCCGGGCTGAAAAAATTCGCGTGGAAGAGCGTCTGGACAGCGTGGTTGATGACCCTACGACTGGGCGTCAACACTTTTGGCTTCACAGGTACCACGCCCGCATACTTGCCACCCTGAAGGATCGCGTCTGGCGAAGCGCAGAACTACTCGAGTTATGCCGGATGGCATCCGCCTGAATGAAACTATCTTTCCTGCGGGGCCGCAACCTCAAGGAATCCGCGCTTTGTTGAATGTCTTCCGTCAAACAACTCCCATTCGAGAGTTGCTGACTCAGAGACTTGTGGTTAGAGCCAACGCGGCGATGGCGTATGTACGTAGTCGAAGACCAAGGTTGGTGTTGCAGCCACCTGCAGCCGGAGAGGTTCTCGAACAAAGAGATCTGGATGACACGATCCGAGCTGCGGAGACACTAATTGAGTGCACTCGCGAACAGCTTTGTGGTCCTGAGCTGCCCATAAAGGACGAGCCTGAGGATTAGAGTAGTTTGCGAGTGCAATTTTTTGCACAGGGGGCAGCCCCCGAGTGTAATATTTGACTCTTTGTATATTGTATAGTTTGTATACTTTGATTTTTTGCCGAGCCCCGAGTCAGTCGAGTTGGGTTTATGAAATATATGTTGGTTGTGAACCAATGACTGTGCAGCCCCCGAGTATTCGAGTGCTGCTAAGGTATTTGTATTTTGAGTGAGCGAGAGCTCATATGATTGACAGCACAGCCCCCGAGTGTATCGGGTGCGTTTTATGAATTTTATGCGAGTAGACAAAGAGAAGTAGGAGGAACATTGATTATATTCCACTTTTGATTGTTTAGACTGTAGGCCGCCTCATTAAAAACCTTCCAGCCCCCTTAGATACCCTGGTAAGGAAAAGAGCGCGTCTGAAACCTGCAGTCATCCGACATATCGCCTATTACATTGTATGACTGAGAGCACTTATGCATAGAAACGGCGTAGGTGCGCAACGTTCCAAGGATTATGAGAGAGTTCGCGTGTCTTCGCGTGCTTCAGTCGATACGCGCCTCCGCCAAGGACCTCCGTGATGATGAAGGGGCCTTCCCATGGGAAGCGAGCTTGTGCACCTTCTTTTGCTTCAGTCGAAGAACCAGGTCGCCAACAACGAAGGATCTGGTGCGCAGTCGACGGCTGTGGTAGTTGCGGAGATCTTGCTGGTAAACAGCTGTGCGGGCCAAGGCTGTGCCGCGTGCCTCATCGAGCAAGTCGACTGCGTCTTCGAGTGCTTCTTCTGCGTCTTCCTCGGTGTAGCTTCGACTCTTGGAGCATTGAACCGTACATCGGATGGCAGATTGCCTCTGCACCGTAAACCATGAAGAATGGAGTGAACTGTGTAGGTGTTGGGGTTGTGCGTAGGCTCCATAGCACAGACGGTAGTTCTTCGACCCAAGCACCCGCAGCTCTTTTGAGTGGCACCAGGAGGCGCTTTTGATTCCGCTTGTCACAAGTCCATTGGCCTTTTCGACTTGGCCATTGGATTGTGGATGCGCCACGGATGCGTAGTTGAGCGTAATGTCTTGCTCTTTGCAGAAAGTTTTGAACTCCTCAGCCGTGAAGTTTGTGCCGTTATCAGTGATGATACTGTTTGGGACACCGAAGCGGTAGATGATGCTCTTTATGAAGTTGACTGCCGTAGTAGCAGTCGAATTTGTGATGGGGACCGCCTCGATCCACTTTGTGAACTTGTCGACTGCCACCAGTAGGTGAGTATGCCCGCCATGCGATGACTTTTTGAGTGGCCCAACCATATCGAGCCCCCATTGGGCGAAAGGCCAGGCCAGCGGTATGGTCTTCAACGCCGATGCGGGTGCGTGCGGCCTTGTTGCGAATTTCTGGCAGCCGACGCACCTTTTGACTATGTCCTCCGCGTCTTGAGTGCTGTAGGCCAGTAAAACCCTGCGCGAAAGGCTTTGGCTACGAGTGATCGACTGCTGGCGTGATGCCCACAGGTACCTGCATGAATATCTCGAAGTATGGCTTGGCCATCTTCGAATGCGATGCATCTTTGGAACATACCTGATATGCTGCGCTTGTATAACTCGCCGTTGATAACGGTGTATGCTTTTGATCTTCGAGTCACGCGTCGGGACTCGGTTATGTCATCTGGTAGCTCGCCGGAGTATGTAAGCCAGAAAAGGTTGAGTCCAAGTTGGCTCAATGAGGAGTACCTCGACTGGGGGTCCTCTGTGCTGGGCTTTGCTTTTGGCTGGCGTAGTCGACGGAGGAGGCTCTCGTTTCTCCTTGATAGATCTGTGTTCGATGCGCTCGAGGAAGACACCAGGTGGAATTTGTGCGCCAGTTGAGCCAAGATTGGCTAGCATGTCTGCTTCTTCGTTGCTTTCCCTTCCTATGTGCCTAACTCGCAGCCATCGAAGCTGCCCTCCAGTGTGTTGTACAGGTCGCGATAAGCGATCATGTTGTCCGCGATTGCGTCACAGGCCTTCATTGTTTGCTGCACCACAAGATTGAGTCGCCGTAGATCATCAATCGAGTGCACCCAAGTGCTTTTGCCATCGCATGCCATGGATCAAGGCTCGTATTCAGCCTCGTTGTTGGAGGGTAGTTTGAATCCCATCTGCAGAACATAACGTAGCTTGTCCCTTTTGGTGATATGAGGATGACGCCTGCGCCTGCGCCTTCGTTTTCTTGGACCCATCGAAGTACATGGTCCAGGAATTGGACACGTCTGGTGCTCCAGTTGGATTCTATCCACTCGGTTGTGAAGTCGGGTAGGACTTGTGCTTTGATAGCCTTCGGGTGCTCGTACTTGATGTCTCTTGGAGCCAGCTCGATGAGCCATTTTGCGACTCGACCCGTTGCATTGGGGTTTGTGTGGATATCACCGATTGCTGAGTTACTTACCACGGTGATCGGGTGCTCGGTGAAGTAGTGCGTCAACTTCCTTGAGGACATGAATACAGCGTATGCCAGCTTTGATAGTGCGGGTACCGCTGTTTTGATATGGAAGAACCTCGCTCAGGTAGTAGACTGGACGTTGTATGCTTTGGATGTGCCCCTCCTCCATGCGTTCGACTACCAGTACGGTACTCACCACCCTGTTTGTAGCCGAGACATACAGGTATAGTGGTTCCCGTTCCTTAGGTGCGACGAGGATCGGAGGGCTTGTGAGGATCCGCTTGAGATCTGTGAAGGCTGCTTCAGCTTCTGGCGTCCACTCGAACTTGTCCGCCTTCTTCATCAGTCGATAGAACGGCAGCGCCTTTTCGCCAAGTTTGCTGATGAATCGACTGAGCGCTGCCACTCACCTGCTAGCTTCTGCACATCGTGAAGCTTTGAAGGCCTTTGCATTGTGAGGATGGCCTGTATCTTTTCTGGGTCTGCTTCGATTCCACGGGCAGAGACTAGATACCCAAGAGCTGCCCGGCTGGGACGCCGAACGTGCACTTCTTAGGATTGAGCTTGATATGAAAACGCTTGAGGTTGCGAATGTCTCCCTCAAGTCGTCGAGTAGTGTATGCTCTTCCCTTGTGGTAATGACAATGTCATCCACATAGACTGGACGTTGCGTCCAATTTGCTTTTTGAGGCAGTCTTGCATCATGCGCTGGTATGTTGCACCAGCGTTTTGAGCCCGAAGGGCATAGTTGTGTAGCAGTAGACCCCGAGTGGGGTTATGAACGCCGTTTTTTCTTCGTCTTCTTGCTTCATCCTTATCTGGTGATAACCTGAGTAAGCATCCAGAAAGGAGAGTCGTGCGCATCCGGCGGTGGAGTCGACGATCTGGTCGATTCAAGGTAGGGAAGTGATCCTTTGGGCAGCACTTGTTCAGTGCTGTGAAATCCACGCACATCCGAAGGATGTCTGTATGCTTTTTCTCCACGAGTACGGGGTTGGCAACCCATTGTGATTTCTTGATTTCTCTGATGAATCCTGCTGCGAGTAACCGGTCGACTTCAGATTCGACTGCGGTTCGCTTTGGGCCGGAGATTCGACGCATCGTTTGCTTGACTGGCTTTGCATCTGGAAATAATTGGAGAGAGTGCTCGGCGAATTCCCTGGGAATACCTGGCATGTCGGCTGGACACCATGCAAATATTTCCCAGTTCTCACGGAGGAATTCGACGAGTGCGCCTTCCTATGCGATAGGCAGACTCGAAGATATGTTGACTGTCTTGGACGGATCGGTCGGATGTACCTGATGCGACCTTGTGTCATTTGTAGCATTGAAGGATCGGTCGACTGCCAACTTTTTTTGCTCCGGAAGGAGTGTGCGGTCGTTGGAGATCGAAAGTTCTTCGAGTGTCTGCTCCATGCCGAATGTTTCGGAGATTTTGCTGAACTCACGGTCGCAAGCATCAGACCTTTGAAAGTTTCCCTTGACTGTGATGAATCCCTTTGGTCCTGGCATCTTCAGCATGAGGTACGCGTAGTGTGGCACCGCCATGAATCGAGCGAACGTCGGGCGCCCAAGAATAGCATGGTATTGTGATTTCCAGTCGACGACCTCGAACTCAATCGACTCCGTCCTGAAGTGGCTCTGTCCCCGAACGTAACGTCGAGTTGTATGGTGCCTTCTGGGCTGATTGCTTTGCCTGGAACGATACCGTGGAAGGTATTTGAGGATTTGGGAGGTTTTCGACTGACCTGTTCATTTTGCGGAGCGTGTCCGCGAAGATGATGTTTATGCCGCTGCCTCCATCCATGAAGACCTTGGTCATGGCGTAGCCTCCAATTTGAGCGTCGAGTACCAGAGCGGCATGCCCTGGTCGGGCTACAGCTGGGGGATGATCCTCCCGACTGAAGCTTATGGTAGTCTCCGATCCCTTCAGAAACTCAGGTACAGCGGGGGGCGCCATGACAGCCATGTTTACCTGTCGAGTAATTAGCTTTTGCTACCTGTTAGAGGGGCGACCCTTTTGTATCATGTACATCTGCCCGTGGGGCTGTGGGTATTGATCGTCTTCTACCCGATGCACGGGGTGTATGGCACCCGCGATATTTGCGCCTGGAGCAGGCTGTGGTGTTGGTTGCTGCAGCGGCGGCTGCGGTGGTGCCATGAGAGCAGGCGTAGCGTTTTGCTGGGGTACGGATGCAGGCGTTGGCTGAGCGGGCGCAGGGCCGTACCTTTTGAGTCGCATCATGTAGTCAGTCGCCATTTGGTCGAATTCCCTGCAGTTCCTTAGGGTGTGATTGGAGATCAGCCTTCCGTCGTTCCCCTTAAAGAGGTGGAATCTGCACCAGTCGTCCATCTTTTCTTCGAATGACTGCTCGGGTTTTGCGTCGCTGCGTTTGCGCCATTCTTGCCTTCTGTCGCTCCGCTGCTCGCGATCTCGACTGTCCCGTCGATCATCCGAGCGCCTGTTGCTTCTGTCTTGATCATCGCAGGATTGCGTGTACCCAGCCGCCATGAACTCGGGTCTGTCGTCGTCGTAAGGACGTTTGGAGCATTTTCTCCTGCGATCATCTCTGTATGAGTCTCTGCGGCTTCGACTGCCGCTGTCGTGGTTATCGCGTGGTGGGGAAGCACGGGATCTGCGCACAGAATCCTCTCCATCTGCCCACTCAGTCGCGATCTTTATGAGTTGAGCCAAGGAACTTGGCTTTTCGCGGCCAAGGGCCTCCCTGAAGTCCTTCCTGGCTAGACTGTCGTGGGGTAGATAACACGGCAGATGTTACACGAGGTAACTTGAGTTGTAGGGCAAGGCGAAACTGGTGTCCAGGAGTTGGTCTAGCTCTACGAGGGAGAAGATATTTTTTACCCAGGTTCAGGTCCCCTCGGTGGAGGATCCCTACGTCCTGCTATAATTCACTATATGATAACATATTACATGGTGCGTCAATGGCGATCGCCGGGTTTGGATGACTCCGGCGTGGGAGCTCTCTCTCATGAGCTTTCTCTATTTTGTCTATCTTATTCTGCTTGAGCCTTTTCTCTCAAATCTGTCTATCTATGACCTAGGAGCCAACTTATAAACACATCCAGGTCTCCTAGTCGCTTACAAGGTAAAAACTGGGTTATACCAGAAATAAGAGTCCTAATCTATGTCCTTCGTGATCTCCAAGTCTTGAGTCTCCAACTTGTACAAGGATTCCGGGTCTTCCAGAATCTTCCTTCTATGGCATCTCACGAGACCCCGCCTGTTTGCCGGGTCTGCCTCCAGAAACCGGGTCTGACTCCAGAAAACCGGCCTGCCTCTAGAAACTGGGTCTGACTCCAGAAACCGGGTCTGCCTACTGGCCGGGTCATCTCCTGGCCGGGTCATCTCCTAGCCGGGTCATCTCTTTGGCCGGGTCTGAATGAGCCTGTTGGCCCAAGTGTAACCCAGCCGGGCATACCGGGTTATGATTCCCCCAACAGTAGCCCCCAAGTTTAACTTGGATACGGGTTTGGCTTGCTCTCTATGATGTTTTTGTCACTGCTCTTCATACCTTGGTATAGCTGCCAACACGATCATCCTGGTTAAACTCTGAAAATAAGATAAATAGAATAAAGGAAAAAATAACCAGGTTACACTTGGTAGGCCATCTCATTTTGGAGGTCCATTTTATAACCAAACTTTTTCCTCCTGGGTTCATATGCCTCCAGGTTTTATCTCAAGAACATCCCGTAAATTCTGCCAAGAATATTCCCACACTTTCTTTTATGAATCCTTTGACCCGGTTTTTTGATAGAGCCTTCTCATACGGAGGCTGTGCTAAAGGGTGCTCCAGATTTCTATGTTCCGGACTTGATGAAGCCTACTCACACGGAGGCTATCTTTCAATACCCGGATTTTACAGACCCGACGAAAATACTTCCAGTTTTATTGGTTCTCAAGAATATGAATTTTGATTTTTCTCTTGTATATAACCTGTAGCCCCCCAAGCTCCGAGTTTATCACCTCGCGATAACTTGGTGCTTGATGAATGAATATAAAACTTCGAACCGTGTAGCCCCCAAGTGTCGGGTTGCATGCCTACAGCGACCTGGGACCTTTGCATCTTGTACTTGTGAGAGAATTTTTTGAACTTCAAATACTGTCGTGGGGTAGATAACACGGCAGATGCTACTTTGGGGTAGCTTGAGTTTTTGGGCAAGGCGACACTGGCGTCTGGGAGATTGTTTAGCATGATAGGGGACAAAGGTTTACCCAGGTTCGGCCTCTCCATTGGAGATAAAGACCTACTTCCTGCTATCTTATTATTAATCTTGGTCTCGATCTCGATAACCCGGCTACGACAACAGAGCCGGATCTCGATCTAGGTTACAAGGATTGTATGTCTCTCTCGATGGTTCTCTCGCCTAAAGCTTGGGGGTTATGAAAGTCTTGCTAGCTATGACTCAAGGGCCGGTTTATATAGGACCCGGGCCTCATGGTCGCTTACATGATAAGCCGGGTTACACCCGAACTCTTAATCCTACTCCTACTCTTCACACCTTCATGTATTCCAAGTCTCTAAAACCGCCTCTGGTCCTTCTAGAACATCACCTTCCTTAGCCGGGTTACCGCCAAGCTGCCGGCCCATCAACATAACCCGGCCCATGTGGATGGTTAGCTGGCCTCGCCGGGCCTCCTGCCTGGCGGATCATGCTTCCCTCTTCATAGGCCTACCGGGTTATTATCCCTCCATCAGTAGCCCCCAGGTTAACCAGGTAACCAGGTTGCCATGCTTTGCTTCCATCTTGTGTTGCTTCCTTGATCAATGCTGGTACCCTGGCTTGCCAGGTTAACCACCTGAAATACAAAAACAACAAATACATATAATGCACTAGTTTATCTTTCTGCTTAACTTGGCCAGCTCCCCTTGGCGGGCTATATCATAACCCGGCTTTCTCATAACTAGTTATATGCCTCCGGGTCTCTCACCCAGCACTTAGTGAAAATCTCAGCTCATCTAGCTTACTTGCCAATCATAAATGGGGTCAAGGAATATTCCTTTTGTCCTGCCTATTTGTCGCTGACTTCCTGGAGAAGACACTTATCTTATCCCTTCTCTTTTTACCGCAATACCCCTAGGGTTTTTACCGTGGCTATAAATATCTGGCCATGACCCCCAGGGTAAGTTTCCCCATTCTCGCGTTCACCTCCCACCTCACGCTCGCGTCACTGCCACCGCAGCCGCCGGAACTTCGATCCTCAATCGAGCCCTTCAATCTCGATCAATCTCCAAGGTAACCTCGATTCTCACTTTTATCCATTCCGCGCATCCGATTTCAGCCTCTATTTCTTCTAGATTCAACCCGTATTTCTTTCTCCGCAACGCATCTGGAACTAGGGTTCTTAGCGTCTTTGCTGTTCTTTGCCATTGTTACTGTTTAGGCACCTTGACCATGGTGAAGGAAAAGAAACTTGCTGGAGGACCCAAGGCCGCAAAGAGACTTGCGAAGAAACCCATTGGCTCCTCTGCTGGTGGATCTGGGACTGCGACTACTGCTGCTCCAGTGAACTGGACAAGGTCCAGTGCGACCAAGACCACCCTTCAGTCTTTCGTGAACCGGGGTGAGCTCCCTCCTCAAAACGAGATCCACTGGCGCGCCCCTGGAGAGGAAATCCGCCCAAACCCCAGAGATGGGGAGGTCGTTGCCTTCCTAGATCACGTCCAGCGCGGTTTCCGCCCGCCGGGCTCCCTATTTTTTCGCCGGGTCTTGAAATACTACGGCCTTAGGCCACAAGACAGGCCCCAACTCTATTCTCAACATTAGCAACTTTGTAGTTTTCTGCGAGGATTACCTACAAATAGCTCCCAGCCTTGAACTTTTTCTAGAATTTTTCTACTGCAACCCCTCCCGTAAAGACAACCTTGGCCCTTACGGTGGAGTGGCGATCCAGCGCCGGAGGGAATGTGATTTCCCGGCTCTTGCTCTTGCCAGCCATCCAAAGGGATGGCAAAACACATACTTCTATTTCAAAGACACTTCACCCGAGTCAGATGATGCTTGTTACCCGGCTTTTCAAAACTCGGGCATGACTTACGAAGCAAAGATGAACAGCTATGCCGCAGACACAGACCGAGTCAAACTTGAGCCCACGCTCCGCCGTGCCAAAGCCCTGCTCGCACATGGACTCAGGGGAACGGACTTGGTCAAGTGCTGGATCGGCTGGTTCATCCAGCCCCTCAGCATCAGGACCCGGCTCTTCTGTGAATACACAGAAGAAACTACAGACAGTATGCATTATTCAGAGATCACTCTGCTGGATGACCAGATCGTGAAGAACGCCAAGAGGCTCCTTGGCGAAAAGAAAACTGAGATTGCAGTAAACGGGCTCGCCCCGTACAGTGCCAAAAACAAGCCTCCTACGGTAAAAAACTTGTCCTTACTTGTTTCTATAATCTGTAACCCAGTTTTCTTGCAAACTGTCTTACTGATACTTCCTTTTCCAGGACTCCAAATGGTGGAGTGCAGATTACACCCCTACGTCCTCTGCTGAAGAGGACACAGAAAGCGATGACCAAGATGACGAAGAAGATGAAGGTGAGCCAGACTCCATAGGCCGGCTCTTCCTCGAGCTGATTAACAACGAAGTCCCCCAAAAGGACACTTCTACTGATAACCCAGCTCATTTTATTCCAGGCCCCACTGACCCGGCTCCAGATGTACTGCCGGGTCCACAAGCTACTGCACCCACTCCTCAAAAGAGGACCCGAGCTGCAATTGCAAAGGTGCCATTTTCTCGTTTCTCCACTTGCATGATGAACTCATCTCAAACTCGAGTACAAACACAGGAAAAGGAACTTGAGAAGGAAGCTGAAGCCAACAAGAGACCGCGGACCCGGTCTTCATCAGCCCACGTACAACTGAGCTCAGGTATCCCTCAAAGTTCTTTATCAAGCTGGGCCAAATCAATCCAGAAGACGCCCAGCAAAAAGTACCTTTTGGCTGGCAAAATCCGGGTCCCTAAATGTTCTCGTTTGTCAGATTCCTCCTCGGACGCTATTAGCACGCCCGAGGATTTCCACATTAACGCCGGGTTAGTAAAGCTTTTCTATCTTTCCATTCCTCAACACTTGTCTTTTTACGACTAACAACTTTTCTTTTGCCTCAGTGCTAAGGCTATCGTGGAGGAAGACCCGGAATCTTCTCCAGCCGCATCTCCTCCACCAAACAGAACTGAACCCTCTCCAATGAAGGTACAAGTTGAGGAGGCGGGTCAAAAAGAAGAATCTGGCGCAGAAAACGTGGTAGCATCACCACCAAGTCCTCCATCTGCTGCTCCAGAACCAAGTCCAGATGCACAATCACCCGGGCATGGGTCTGGGACCAAAGATGTTGACCTGGAAATCCAGATCACCGGGTCCAAGCAAGGCCCGGCTCCTGGCATGTCCACTGCTATTGCCAAGGTCACCACACCAGAGATCAAGGTGGACCCCTCTGCCAAGGGCAAAGACCCGGTTCCTTCTTTGAACCTGGCGGCTCTGAACTCCATGTCCACACCAGCACTATGCGAGGAGTACTTCTCTCGTCTTGCTCATCATAAAAACTTGGAGACTGAGCTTCTCTCTCTGCTTCAGAAACGGTACCAGGTATGCTTTTGACTATGCTTGCCTTTGTACTTTTTGCATAACTATACTCTACCTAGCCCCCAAGCTCCAATATCGGTGGCATCTGCTGCTGTTGCTGACCCGGGGTAAAGGCTGGTGGAACAACGGCTGATGGTGATGGTTGCATGCTGGATGAAGGTGCGGTATACACCGCTACCCTGCGAACCGGGCTTGGACTGGACTCTTGTTCTTCATCATCCTCCTCTTCTGCATCATACCCGAACCGGCCTTCAAACAGGGGCAAGATTGATTCTGACTCGGCTCGATCCACCATGTCACCCGGGATTTCTGCCGGGTCATCCAGCCGTTCCTCCAGCGTGTTCAGGACCTCCTCAACTTCAGCCGTGCCAACTGATTCCTCTCCATCAGATTGAACAATTGTAGCAGCTCCTGACACAGATTCATAGTCTCCATCACTAGCAGATCTAGTTGTAATCATGCCCACAAAAACATTAAATTTGCCAATTGGAATAACATCACCTGACTCAAGTAGATATGATTCCGGCCCCCAGCCAAAATCATCGACGATGGACTCTCCTTGCTCATTGACTATGATCTGGCCAAAAACAAAGTTTTCGGCCCCTCATCTTGCTTCTCCCATGATGGTGACACCTTTGGACGCGCTTCCCACAGACGGCGCCAACTGTCGTGGGGTAGATAACACGGCAGATGCTACTTTGGGGTAGCTTGAGTTTTTGGGCAAGGCGACACTGGCGTCTGGGAGATTGTTTAGCATGATAGGGGACAAAGGTTTACCCAGGTTCGGCCTCTCCATTGGAGATAAAGACCTACTTCCTGCTATCTTATTATTAATCTTGGTCTCGATCTCGATAACCCTGCTACGACAACAGAGCCGGATCTCGATCTAGGTTACAAGGATTGTATGTCTCTCTCGATGGTTCTCTCGCCTAAAGCTTGGGGGTCATGAAAGTCTTGCTAGCTATGACTCAAGGGCCGGTTTATATAGGACCCGGGCCTCATGGTCGCTTACATGATAAGCCGGGTTACACCCGAACTCTTAATCCTACTCCTACTCTTCACACCTTCATGTATTCCAAGTCTCTAAAACCGCCTCTGGTCCTTCTAGAACATCACCTTCCTTAGCCGGGTTACCGCCAAGCTGCCGGCCCATCAACATAACCCGGCCCATGTGGATGGTTAGCTGGCCTCGCCGGGCCTCCTGCCTGGCGGATCATGCTTCCCTCTTCATAGGCCTACCGGGTTATTATCCCTCCATCATAGACCTTCCGTGAAGGCTTCCATGGCCCTATCTTCTGATATTGGGCCAACCGAATTGCGTATTTCGGTCCACCTTCGTATGTATGACCTCAACGACTCGTCTGATCGTTGCTTGCATGCTCTTAGCTCTTCGAATGTCTTCGGGCGCTCACAAAGAGTCTCGAAGTTTTTGATGAAATCTCGGCGGAAATCGTCCCACGAGTCGTATGATGAGGGGGAAGCGCCTTGAGCCAGTCGCGGGCTGTGCCTTCGAGCATAAGTCGTATGTACTGCATCGTTGTGATGTTCGTGCCGCGCTGGCATGCGACGGCCAGTCTGTAATCTTCTAGCCAACCGGAAGGTTCCTGGCGACCGTTGTACTTGGGTTGTTCACCTGTTAGCTTGAACCCTTTGGGAATCCGCGTTTCGCGAATGCGTCGAGTGAAGCACAATGCTCCGCATGGCTCTGCTTCGCGGTCAGAGTATGAATCGCTGCTGTAGGACCTCCGAGATCTGCTTCTGCTGGACATGTGCCGTCGCGAGCTTTTCCTTCCTTCATCCGAGTGGTGGCTGCGACCACTGCGATTATGCTCTGGGTGTCGTGAATCGACTATGTCGCGATCTCGACCTTTTGCTGGAGTTTTGTCTTCTGGCTGTAAAGCCTTTGCTGCTAGGGCTAGCGATTTGAGTTGTTGACGATGCAGGGCGGCGGCAGGGTCATCCGCCGGAGGTTGTAGTGCCTTCAGATAGGCACCTACAGAGAATAGTGCACCTGCAGCTGTTTTGGGTACTGGGATTCCGTCAGCGTCCTCTGTCATGAATGACAGGTTGCGGGTGATTTGTGCCCTTTCATGTTCTGGGAGGCTCGCCAGCCTCGACCTTTGCCTTGGAGTTGGCTGCCTCGTGGACCCGAGGGATTGCTCCTTTCTTCGTGCACTCGAAAGGCTAGCCTGCCTTCTGCGTTCTTCGAGTGTCGCACGGTAGTTCTTCAGTCGAAGAGATTCCTGCCAGTTGAAGTACTGGTAGGTCAACATCTCCTCCGGAGTCGAGTTTGCTGGCATCATTGTGCACTCCTTGATGACTTTATCTGCTTTTGCTGCCATCTCCTCTGTGATCGTCAAGGTTGTGACCCCATCCGGCATGGTCACCGTGCATGGGTATTGTGTAGGCCTGCGGGCAGCTGCGGCTGCGGATGATTCTGCGGAGAAGGCCACGTAGACCTGGTAGGGCGTGACCCATGGGCACGTGTATGCACTGTCGATTCCAGTCATGGTCTCGACGTCGTCGTCCAGGCTCATGTCAGAGCCATTATGCTCGTCAAGTAGATCTTCTAGGCGAATCTCGCTGTCGATGTGTTCGCCGCCTATGCTCATCTCGGTGTTGGCGAAGCCATTATGGATCTCTGAGTCGAGGTTGGTGCTGGTGAAGATCTCAGAGTCGACGTTGCTGTCGTTATGATTTGCGGGCTCGCAGAAGTCGTCGAGGGAGATCCCGCAGTCGAAGCTATCGTCGAGTGGGAGGTTGAAGTCGATGTTGCCCGTGCAGTATGCTGATTCGGCCTCCTCGCCTTGGAGCTCCGTCATCATGAACTTGTCGATCTCGCCAGTCGACATGGTTGTTGCAGGTGAACAGGCCCCAGGAATCGACGACGGGGCGAACTCAGTCGATGGTGCCTCGGGTGCGCCTCGCGCAAGTTGTTGCGGATCTGTCAAGTCCTGCGTGCCAAGATTGTTTACGAAAAAACTAAATGCTCCAACTGTTAAGTCCAAACCTGACTCGAGATCGGAAAACGCCTCCTGAAGATCCGGCGAGTGCGGACTGAAGTTCATCTGAAGAGCTGATGTGCTTTTTGCTAGGGTTTTGGTGGCTCTGAAAGTACGTGGTCCGGTCCGACGGCCCTCCCAGTCCTTAAATAATAGGCTGGGTCTCGGGTGTTCGTAACCGACTGGATTTATAAGTATGGTAAGCCCTAACCGACTATGTCTTTGCCAAAACTTGGAGGATACTCCATCTTCGTGGGCCTCCCTTCATGGGCTTCATGTAGGCTCTGATAGTTGGGCCTAGTCGATACGTGCACCAGACACCCTCATGGTAGGGTACCCGATAGACATACCCATGTCAAGTGGTCTCATGCTTATATGGTGTGGTTGTTATATTAATATAGCGGGGCGCATGCCTATTTTGAGAGACATCAATCTTTTTTTTCATGGATGATTCACTCATTTTAATGAAGAATGACATCTGCAACGCACACCGTCGGAATAGTATTCTTGGCGGATATTGTTTGGACTAGGGACAACTTGTAAGTAGAAACAACTCTAGCATCTTCTTCACTTCGAAGATACACATGGATAGCTGAGTACGAATTTGCACAATTATGGATGTTACGACAGAGGCGTTGAAAAAAAAATACTTGGATTTACCCACAATGCTTGGAGCAGATCGTAGTGATTGCTTCCAATTCATAGTGGATATAGTACGCAAAAGAATTAATGATTGGATTGTGAAAAATTTATGAAGAGGAGGACAAGTGCTTCTTAAGTGGTGGCGTCAAGGGCTGGAGGTTGCTCTGAATATTCTCCGGGCCCCACCATTCGTCGAGTTGTTTAAGGGATAGTACAAAAATTGCCCCCAAAACTTTAGATACGAGAAATATGAGGCTCATTTAGTCTCTCACCTTAAAACTATTTAGGTGCTGGTCAGTTTATAATCTGAAAAATGACACGTTTTCGCGTAAAACTATAAAATAGTGGGTACTTTAAGTTTTTCTATAAGACTATAACTCTATAAGGCCCCGCTTGGTTTGACGGTTCAGATTACTGTGCAGGGTATTTTTCGGAGGCACTTTGTATTTTCAACCGGAGGTCAACACTTTCGTAATTCCACGCAAATCGTTTTGGTTAATAAACAACGTACCAGGTGGGCCCTAAGGGATCTCGTAGAGATGCTCTTGTACCTCTACTTGGGATGATTACTTGGGAATATACCTGGGCATGGGAAGCCTGACCCGAAATTCCCGGGGTTAGGCTTGAAATTTAGGCCCGACGACTGCGATGGGCCGGGCCTGGGCCTTGCTTTTTGGTCATTTAAGAAGCCTGGCCCGCGGCCCGACGGGCTTTCGGGCTTTTTGACAGGGCCGGGCTTGGGCCTGAGTTTTCCGTGTCGGGCTTTTCTCGGTCCGGCCCAAAGCCCGGCCCGACGTATAGCCAGGTATACTTGGGATGATGTAACTTTGATTTGATTGTCAATGCGGTAAAAAGAGGTGGGAGTAGTATAATACTGTGGCAAAAAAACAACACAAGAACTTTCTAGGGTCCACTTGGCAATTCTTTCCTTGGGTTCCTCCAAAATGATAAAGGTTCGCGCGTTTTGAAGAATTCCTCCTCTCGCCTTCTCAAGCTAGGGTTTACCGTACACGCTCCCTAGCCTCGCGTTCTCCCTCTCTTCTGATTTCCAGCAGTGGCGCAGCGCATGGCCGGCGCCGAAGGGACGACGGCGGCGGGTCGGATACGGGCCTGGAGCCCTCGTGTGGGGGCTTCGATTTCGCGTTCAACTCGCAGAATTTCTCCGACAGGGTGCTGCGGCTGGAGATCGTCGCGGGCGGCAGCAGCGGCGAAGAGGTCGCCGGAGGATCCCTCGCCGGCTCGAAGCGCGCTCGCGACGAGGAAGGTGCGTAACTGCTGCCACCGCCGCCGTTGGGGAATCGTGGTCTTGTAAATTATATGTTGTTTGATGCGATTCGGATGTTAACTTTTGTGGGAAAATTTCGGGAAATTTCGCGATGCATTCTCTGGCTGATATTGTGTTCCACGGGGAAGCGGTAGAGGGGAATCCGTGTGTTCTGAGCTTGAGCTGATGTGGTGTGGATCTAAGAGTTACTGAATTGGAAATTGTCCTCGCCTAAATCAGTATCAAATCCATCGGGGGCAATGCAGCATGGTAGCAAAATATGATTCTTCTTACAATTGGAGTAAGGGCTCCCTACAACTCTAGAACTCCCCTGTCTCCATGCCATAAGTACATAACCATGTTTTTTTCCGAGGAATTCCATAACCATGTTATATCTTCCATTTACATGTTCAGAATTTAAGAACAACATTGGTCTGCCATTTTCATCGTTCACCTGTTTTTGTTTGCGCTGAAACATTAAGGTTATTATTAATATTATTATATTAGCCTTGTTGATAGTCGCTTACTTTTAAGTTAGTACAAATACAATGTATGTTGATCAAAGTTGGTGCTGACACATTATGCTGATCAAAGGTAGCCCTTAGTTGTTTGTTTCGAAGTATGGGTAAGATGCCCACAAGCTACATCATGCTGAACAAAACACAGTGGTACTAGATGATCTGTTGTATGGAATATACTAAGTGGTTCTATGCTTTTCGACTAATTATTGCACAAATACGAAAGCAATATAATTACTTAATGTGAAGTTTAAACCAACAACTTAATCTTATCACAGTGCCTGTAGACACATATCCAGACTCCAGACCTGCTGCACGCACTCCTCCACATCGCCCACAATCTCATTCACCCCAATCACTGCCACTCTGCCCACATACGTCTACCTCACAGTCTGCACCGTTATACACTCCTTCGCTGCCCTGAAAGGGCTTACGCACCCTTGGCTGGCATCTCTATCCGAGTCCAGCATCAAGTTTGTCTATGTCTCCGGTAAAGCATTCAGAGGAATGATAACCTAAGAGGAACAAGTGTAGATAATTCTTAATGATGGCATCAATATGTGTGGGCTATGGCTGAGTGGTTCATTTAATCACAACCTATTCTTACTTAAACACGTTTATACACTGTAGGATTCTTGGGGTATTATTTATAACTACTTCACTGATTGAGCTCCAAGCTTGCGTAGATCCCTGGATGCAGCTATGTAGGTTGAATTTTCCTGATGTTATTAATCATTTTACCAAGGTTCTAAGGATTGAGGTACATATATTTGTTCTTGTTAAAAAAAAGAGGTACATATATTTGTTATGCTTGATTCTCGTGTTCTGCTAGTCTAAATCAAGTCCGGTCTTGAACCATGGACCCTTATTGTGCATATTATGATTATTTAGCGCTGCCAGTTTGACTAGCCAAGTTTTTGATGTCTACCAGTACTATTTTTCCGTTGACATGCAATTCTTATCGCATGAACAAAAGACAACAATAGTTGGCAAGTTAGGTCTTGTGAAGATTTTGACAAATTGTAGTTGGTGACTGATAGGGGACTCGGAACATGATAATGTCTTGTTTCTGAACCTGTTCTTGTTGTCGTTTTGTTACTTTTTGCTGATTTGCCCGTCAGAGTTGTAACAGGATAGCAGCAGTAGCACGGAGTGTTCTGGTGCGTCTTTCTGCTGTTGGATAGGCAAAGGGGTTTGATTTTCTAGCATACGGCTAGCAGCTGGGTGGTGCTATATAGACCTGGAGATGCATTCCAGTTTCCTCTTTTCTTTTCTGCTAAACCTAACAATCGATGGAATCTGTCTATATCCCTCTACTTTTTTGCCGCTCTTTGCTTGGAGACACTCTTTGTGTTTATATGCATTGACACGGAATAAAGGATTTCCATTCCATTATGAATGAAATTATATTCTTTTTTAGACCACGAGGCGGTTAGTGCTCACTTTCCCCTCCCCTCCCTTCTCGTCCTCTCCGCCTCTCTCCCCTTGAGAGTCGCCTCCTGTTCCCCGGCTCGCTCGGCTCGCCTCTCCGGCGGCTTTGCCGTCCGGCATGGTGGAGAGAGTGGAGCGCGGGTTGTACAGAGTAGTCTAGGGAGTAGTCTAGGTTTTCTTGTGTCTGCAGATTTGCGTCTCGTGGCGTTTGTCCCGTCTTTCTTCCCCTTGAGGTGTGCAGCTCCGGCGTTCGTGCACGGCGTCGAGCTCGTTGTGGATCTGGTCTCTGTCAAGCTTCCAAGGTGGAAGACGCGCGGAGAGTCCGCGACAGCCCTCTTCAATAAGTGCTTCTGGATCCTAGAGCTGTGGTTCTCTCTTCTGTTCCTGGCTGGCCTTGGTGGCGAGGGGGAGGAGGAGAGGGGTGCCTGGCTGTGGGAGCGCTGCGGCTATCCTGGCGACGACGAGGATGCGTCGTCGGAGTGCGAGGTCCTGGGGTTGCCTGGAGCTCCATGGTGGAGGTCTACGCCGTCAGGTACTAAGCGCCGTTTCTTGCCGTTCTCTGTTTGCTGCTGGTGGAGGTGGTTTGCTTTGGTGGCGTTACTCCGGCCGGCCGTGGAGGCAAGGGGAGTGGCTGCCTGGAGCTTGGGTGTGCGGCTGGTTGGCCTGGGCGGAGCAGCGTCGACGGGAAGATGGTTGATGCTGAAGAGATGGTGCTTTGGCCGTGTCCGTTCATGGAGCACAGATTCCGTCGCTGCGCGGCGGATGGATTATGCGGTCGTCTACTATGTGTGGTGGCGCCTCCTCTCCGGCGGCGAGTGGTACGGCGACGGCTAGGTTTTCGGGAGTGCGGTGGAGGATCTGATTGCGTTTCTGCCTGGATACTCGGGGTGCTTCGTGCAATTTGCAGGACCCTTTTGTAATTTTCTTTCTTTTCTGGGTTGGCTTGTAAGTTGTACTGAGTATTCTGTTTATATGGATCGGATCCTTGTCAAAAAAAAAAAAATTTATATTCTTTTTTCTTCTCCTTATTACTGTAAGACGTCAACGACACGACAAAAGACCTATGCATAAGATGACAATCGTTATCAAAGCACCTCAGCAAGTTATTTGTAACATGCACGGATTACGGTGATAGACGTGTTGTTAACATGCATCGCATGTACACGATTGCTAATTTGCAATAGGAGAGCGAATGTATATGTTACGCAACAAAACTTGCTCTAGCTAATACTCCCTATGTAGCTAAATGTAAGATGTTTTGATAGCTCAAATTGAACTACCAAAACATCCTATATTTAGATACAGAGGGAGTACATCTTTGCTCCAAAGAACACCATGGAGAACTTTTCTATCCTTCCCTTGCAATCCTAACATGGTATGGTTGGTCATTTCTGCAAAACAAAAAACTCCATAATAGGTAATTTGCGCAACTACAGCAAACAATGTTTTCTTGAGAAACTTCCCCAGGGAGAGAAAACATGGGTTATGCAAAAAACTAATCTCTCTAGTTCCAAACAAAATAGATATTTATTACTATGCAAATTCTTTGTTCCAAACAAATAATTATTAACCAAGTTTCCAACAAAAAGTCACGGTTTTCCCTACTTACTGCAATCGCACCATAGTCATTTATTATCATGGATATGGGCTCCTTGAGATACAAATGGTCAAAATTGAGATTTACTTTGTATATCTAATCCATTGTTTTTCTTTTAGCAAAGTCAGAACATCTATGTGTAATTTAGCCACTTGCCAGGGTCCTCTTGGCATTTCTTGGGTTCCTCAGAAATGAAAAACTTCGGGCGTCAACAAAACTTCGCGGCTAAAAGCTTCGCGGGCATTCCAAAAAAAATTCGGGGGCTATATCAACAAGACCGCTGAGCTCGCCTTCTCCAAGAAGCCTCTTCACTCTGCAGCAAGCTCAAAAAAAAAAAAAAAAAAAATCTGCGGCTAGGGTTTACCGTCCACGCTCCCGCGCTTGCTCCGTCCTCCAGCTCCACATTTCCAGAGGTGGTTGAGCGCATGGCCGGTGGGTCCACGGCGGCGGGGGCGGGGATGGACCTGGACATCTCGCGCGGCGGCGTGCTGCCCAGCTTTGAGTTCGCGTTCAATTCGCCCAACTTCTCCGACAGGGTGCTGCGGATAGAGATCGTCGCCGGCGAGAACGGGCCGGCGTCCAGCGCCGAAGGATCCGGAGGATCCAATGCCGTCCACCGCGAGGAGACAGGTGCGTACAGTTACTGTTGCGAGGGTGGGAATTTGTGGCTCATTAGCGATAATTTTTGAGTTTATCAGGGATTAGTGAGTAGAGTAAAGTAATTATTTGTTAGGCTCTTGTGGTGGAAGTGCAAAACCTGATATCTGACAATGAAATTTGGGCTCCGCTGAATCAATATCAAGAATATTCAGACCAATCAATTAAAAGATTATAATGGAGCAAACATTTAGTCGCATATTTTCAATGTAGCAGTGCTGTTGAGATAGTAAGTGAGATTGCTTGATCCAGCTAAATGATTGTTCAATTTTGACAACATCGTTCAAACCATTTTACCCTATTTAGGAAGATTGATTGTATGAATCTGCAGTTCTGCACCAAAAGAAGATAGTGTTCGAAGTATTTTAATGTTAGAATGTATGTCTAGTGATTCTAGTCCCTAAATTTTCTCCTTCATACCACATATGTTGATATTTGGCAGTTGATAACGAACTGAGTAAGGACTCTTCCTCAACCCTGGTTGCTACCCCAGTTCTACGAGAAAAGACCATTTATATCAGTTCGGCAGTTCTTGCTGCTAGAAGTCTTTTCTTCCTCAAGGTAATTACGATAACCTTGTGAAATACATTTGCTCCATCAGGTCACGGTTTCTAATGAGTTCCTTGCTTCCTAGCTTTTCTCAAATGGTATGAAAGAATCTGATCAAACACATCCAACACTTCAAGTTGCTGATTCAGGTAATGTGATTCTTCAAGTGTAACATTATTCCTCCCTATAATTTATTCTGGTTTGCTATTGTGATTGTATTGTCATTTTCTATGTTATTATTTATATAGTGATTTAAGGGGTTATGTTTTGATTGTTTGCCACTTTATTTTATTTTCTATGATGATAAATTGTTAGTCTGCCAAGGATATACATAGACAGTCATTGACGGACCCCACACTATTCATTTAATTGTTCCCTTGATAATGCCTTATTTTCATTCTACTTGGAACAGAGGAAAATGCAGTTATGGAGCTTTTAAGCTTTATGTACAGTGGAAATTTGACAGCGACTGAGCCCGCTCACCTGCTCGACATCTTGATGGCTGCTGATAAATTTGAGGTTGTTTCTTGCATGAGGCTCTGCATTCAGTTGCTCACAAGCTTACCTATGACCACAGAATCTGCACTGCTCTACCTAGAATACCCATGCTCCACTTCAGTGGCTGCTGAAGTTCAGCCTTTGACAGAGTCCGCCAAGGAATTCCTAGCCAACAAATACAAGGATTTGGACAAGTGAGTCACTCCATCTGATGGGCCCACCTTTTATTTTATTTTATTTCCTGATAGAAGGTAAACGCTGTTATCACACAATCATCTATGAAGTGTACTCAAGGCATGGTTGTCTCATTTCAGGTTCCAAGATGAGATGATGAGCATCCCTCTTGCTGGTATTGAAGCCATACTCACAAGTAGCAACCTACAGATGGAAACTGAAACTTCCATATTTAAGTTCTTGCGCAGGTGGGCTTCTGTGCAATCCCCAGAAGATAGATGCAAGATATTTTGTTCTCGCTTACTCCCATTGGTGCGCTTCCAACATATGAGCTGGATTGGACTGCGAGAGGTCCTAAAGTCCATCGACACTCAGATAGACCATGAGAAAGCACTAACCAAGCGTATCATCGAGGTACTTCTGTACAAACTTGACCCATCATGGCAAAGCATTCTTGCAGCTGATACAACCTGTTGGCAATCGCCAGAGCGAGCATACAAAGTGAAACCTGTGAAACTGGATGTGTTTGATCGACCTCGCCCACAGGTTATAGTTTACATGGATCTAAAGCGTGATGAGTGTTCCCGACTCTTCCCATCAGGAGTTAGATTCTCGCACCGTTTCCCTCTTGCAGGGCAGTACTTCAATTTCGTGGCATCCTGTCAAATGGACCAGCAGAGTAACTACTACAGCTTTGGCCTCTGGTTAGTTATCTGGGAGAAGTTCCAGACGCCAGGACCTTTGACAATAGATGTCGAGTTCGCAGCAAGGATAAAATCGTCAGGAAAATTTGTGATCAAATTCGAGAGCAAGTATAACATAACTAGTAAGGTTTCGGGATGCAAGGATTTTTTTGGCCTTCCATGGTCGACGTTCATTGCCGATGACAGCCTCTTCATTGATGACGTGCTGCATCTGAGAGCTGATTTGACGGTGGTCCAGCAGCCGGAGTGACAGGGTTGATGATATCTCACTCATCAGTCATCACAGTAAGGTCGTGTGTGCTGAATCAGCCGCTTCCATGGGATTCTACCTAGTTGTAATCTGAGAGCCTTGTTGATTGGCTGAGCATGTTGCCGGGGGTGAGTTTTTGCTACTTTGTGCTTCAGCTTTGGTCTTACTGTATTTCGTTAGTGTGGTGTTTGATGCCGACCCTTAGGCTCTTGAACGATCTAATGAATTGGTGCAGGCTCTTAGCCTGTAAGTTGAAAAACTAGGGAGCAATGCCCTTTGGACTGTTTTTCTTTCTTTTGAAATGTGCACATCAATGTAAATAGGCCTGCAATGTAGGACTTTCATATCTCTGGCTTATGTTAGACTTGTAGACTTAAATAGATCTTGAGTTATCTGGATGGACAAAATCGTCAGGAAAATTTGTGAGAAAGATTGAGCGCAAGTATACCTTCACCGATCATCTGATGTGTGAAGGTACATTTGATCTTTTTGACATTCCATGGAGCAGCCTGAATTATAGACCTGGTGATATCTCACACAGCAAAGTTAGGTCTTGTGTGCAGTACCAGTCGCTTCAATGGGATTTAAGCAGTAATCTGTGATCTTGTTGGTTGGCTGGGCATGTCGGCAGTGTGGAGTTCTTTTTTGTAGTTCATGCTTCTGCCTAATTTCGTATTTTGGCGTCTGTACCGGGAAACTCTTTGGTGCCTGAACGATGTAATGAATCGGTAGGCTCTTTAGCCTCTTGCAATGGTTAACCAGGGCGCAATGCCCTTATTTCTATATATTGACTTTCTGTTGAACTTGTTGACTCATTTCCTAGTCTTGACTCATCTTAATTTGACTTTATAGTTGCCACGTATAGTGGCCACATAGAAGAAAAAACAATACTGCACTCCAACATATTATTTTTGTTCATCAATGATTCTTGATTTTTCCACATGACTTTAGAGTTTAGACTGAGATTTTTTAAGTTGGAAGATATTGACCGCCACGTCTTCAGCCTTCTAAGTAGTTGGCATGAAGATGAGCATAGCATGGGTAACATTATCCCCTCCCGCGACTGATCATCGACATCCTTAGTTTCTCGGGCACCAGATGTCCGTGCTTGACCGTCCGATCGACGAGGCATGATAGCACCTCATCAACTAGGGCATTTTCAATTCTCAGCTACGCAGCACGAATCGAGGTCTCTGATTGACACATATTCCCTTGATGACGTTCCAAAGGGCACCGTAGAGAATTCTCTACGGAATTCTACTCCCGTGAAGATCCTTTCGTTCGAGGAGAATTTGAAGCTCCCAAGAAAGAACCCTTTTTCCTACTTATTGCTTTTAGATCCCTATTAGATATTCGTTTTGTTTTTAAATCCGTTTTGAGTATTTTATCAATGTACAACCAACTTTGGATACATAAGCCAAGGCCAGTGAAGTTTTGGGTAAATAACCAAATTTTCCAAAAAAAAAAAGCTTATCGTGGGTAAGGTGGGGGTTAAGTGCAAAAGTGAGTTAAGTTTCGGGTCTGCCTAGTCAATCTCAGTCGGTTGACGTCATCTCTTCTTCCTCAACTCCAGTGAGCTCGGTCTCCCGCAGCCACTGCCGTCCACCCCGCCCATGGCCGCCGCGATGTCTCGCCACCCCATCCTGCCCCGAGCTCCTCCTCCTTCGGTCCGCCGACGCCCCGACCATCCCTAACCCCCACCCCTTTTTCTCCGGCGCCGGCGAACCTGCACCCCCCAAGTTAAGCATTTCCGGCTTAGCTTGGCGCCGCTGTCGTCATGAGGAAGGAGTCTGGGGTTGCACGAATCACGACGCACTAGATGAAGGGTGGATGATTCGACTGAGCGCTAAGCTAATTCTCACTCAAATTATAATTAGCAAAACCGTTAAGTTTCTGATCGAGAGTTCCACTTCTCATCTGCTCCCTCCATTAGCCATCTGATGGTTTAGAATGATAGTTTTCAGGTTTGCACCGAATTTAAGTTTTCACTGGATACATGATAGCCAAATAGCAAGTAAAAATGAAAAAAGTGGAAAATAACATTAATGGATGCACACTATTACTCCCTCCGTTTTAAATTAAATGACTTTCATTTGTCCACATGTTGACGTATCTATACATGTAACATGTCTAGTTACATCCATATGTGCACAAATGGAACAGAGGGAGTACATGTATAATGATTGTAATCTACAATATGGTTGTACACTGTTTTTTTTTAAAACCACGTGGTGCTATCTATATGTATATGAAATAAAATATATAGAGTGCACGTTCAGAGAAAGGGCTTAGCGCCTGACGCGTGCTACACCATGGAGATGATCGGCGGATGAGGAGAGGGAAGGGAAAATATCAGAAGGGAAGAATAAGGAAGAGTAAGGAAGCTAACCGATGACAAGGCAATAACGACCTCCCACTGGTCTCTAGTGATGACACGTGTGAGATATTAGTGGCAATTGCGCGAATATTTCCCTAACACTGACATACTTAGCTGCGTATAATGCAAGGTGCTTAGTGAGGTGGTTACAAAAATAAACCAAACACTTTTTAAGCACCAATGTTTTTTCCTAGAAGAGAGGTATCTAGTTAACCATTTCTCTTGTGTAAATACGCACGAGTGCTTAACCAACGGTGGCGCGATGGAGAAGTTGAGTGGCCATAGAGAGAGACGTAGCACGACGGAAGTGGGGAGGGAAATGTAATGGTCATGGCAAGAAAAGAGGTTGCACTAAGCCTAGGGCGTATGTTATCTAAGTTGGACATGGCAACTTCTACATGGGGAATTCCTTTGTGAAGGGTTTTACAATCTAACGTAAAAGCATAGTGTGCTCTATATATGCATATAAAACCAAATAAGTATATGTCGATGCATGTTACATGTGAACACGGATGAGTTCTCCATGCCACCGAACGGGTATTAATCAGTACCAAGAAAAGATGCAGTAGATATGTACAAAAACAATCGATTAGCACCTAGATATATTTAGCAAAACAATAATTATTGCCATACATATACGAAATTTTGATTTCGCTACGAGCGGTTACATGTAGCTACTAATTAGGATGTAAAACGAAGATCATTTGAAACCATCTCCCTCTCAGCTGTTTCCCGCCATGGGTTTCCATTTTTGGCACCTGATTAACCACCGGAGCCGCGTTGCCTCATCGATTGGAGCCGGCGCCGGTCACCCAGTTCATGCATCCAACCATCCATCCATCCATCGAGCTCTTCTTCTTTCGGCCATTGCCTACCTAGCTAGCACCAAGCTTCCGTCGCAATCAACAATGGCCGGTGGTATGACGGTGCGCGAGGTGCTGTACATGTACAGCGTGGCGCGGCAGGCGTACGAGCGTTTCGTGTTCATCAGCGGCAACCCGGAGCAGGCCCAGAACGCGGTGGCGCTGCTGGTGTGGCTGGACCAGGGCACCGTCTCGGCCATCCACCACGTGCCCAGCATCAGCCCGGCGGCCGTGGCTACCGTCGCCTCCGAGGCCAACGGCATCCTGGAGTGCCTCCGGCACCAGGAGGCCATGCTCCCCGCCATCCCGCTCATCTCGGCGCTCTGCCAGGACGGCGACGTGGACCCGCGCTTCTTCGCCTTCCACCAGGACCTCGTGGTGAGGGGGGTGGCCGAGATCCTGGACGGCGTGGGCAAGCTGATCTTCGACGACCGCCTGCACGTGCTGCTGAGGAGGTACCAGACCGGGCTGGTCGGGAACCCGCCGGAGCTGATGGCACCCTACCGCGGCGAGCCCGTGGCGGTGCCGGAGGACTGCCGCTCCATGTTCATCACCTTCTCCAAGGGCATGCCGATCGACCGCGAAGAGATCTTCGAGTACTTCAGGCAGTGAGTACATTAGTCTACGTTTATATATACTCCTTATTAATCTCATTCTAAGAAAGATATAAAAAAACAGGACTAATCACTGGATCATGCGTGCATGTATCATGTATGATTGGCAGGAAGTGGGGTGACTGCGTGGTGAGGGTGTTGATGGAGAAGACGTCCAGCGGGAACGCGCCGATGTACGGCCGGATCATCTTCAAGAGTGAAGCGTTTGTCAGGCTGGTGCTCAACGGGGAGAGGCTCGTCAAGATCACCATCGGGCACCGTCAGATCTGGCTCCGCAAATACGTCCCTAGGCCAACCAACGACTGAGATCGATCCTCAACTCCGAAATGCCAAGTGCCCCACGGATCTACCCTCCTTTCAGCTTGAGTTGTATCCATGAGTACGAATGCAGCAAGCTAGTCACTATACAAGGCTAGCTTACTAGATCGATATATCTCTATTCACTTATGTGTAATGCCAGAAAAGATAAGGTTGTTAATTTGTGCTTTAGCGAACAAACAAAAGAATCCACCTTCACACTTACATGTTACTCAACATTCATCTGTGTTGATACATAAATCCGACACGCTGCGGCAATTTTAAAATGAGCATTGGTCTTTCGCCTTCCCGCCTATTGTCATCCATGTATCCTCTCTGTTTATCTTCCATATATTCATCGCATGACACATCTTACGGAGAGTTGAAGGTACATGCTTAATTGAGCTTGTTGCTCTCTTGCCGGCATGGAAAAGGGCGCATGTTATTCTGCTCATTATATTTCAAATATTGCTTCTTCCAAGACCTAGGTAACATGTTTTCAATGCTTACAATGTTGCACATATTACATTCGTAAGTTTGCAATTACATGTGTGCATCCTACTTTCCTCATTTGCTTACCCACCTCCCACAACGGCTTTGGATGGTCGATCAAGCATCATACATGAGCACACGGGCATGCATTGTCTGTTTACACATCACTACAATAATTTGGCACTTTTATGCGTGTATGGATCTTTGGAACCGTTCCTGATAAAATATACTTGGCAATGGAAAGCACTCGGTAAAGATTCAAAAACACCCGTAAAGATCAAAAGGATACAACATAGCCTTTTTGTCAAGTGTCCTCGTGCGTACTCGATGAAGATATGAATTTTTCTATCCATTTTTTCAACGACTCATTTTCGACGGCATAATTTATGCTAAAGTGCTTGTCTTTGGCACATGGGTGCATCTTGCCATGCTAAACAATATTGTCAAATATAATTCTGACTTCCTTGTCAAAACTAAAAAATATTTCTCATTTCTAAGTGCCAAAATGTTTTTTTTTTGTGAAGCAAGGTCAAATAATATGGTGCAAAATGGAAAATATCAAATTTTCATACAAGACCCTATTGGCGGGCAGTTCAAAAGTAGTTTGAATTTTCCAACTGTTTTCACATTTAAATGAATTTTGATCGATTTGAAAATTAAATCAAATATAAATTACAAATGTGTAATAATTCGTCCTAAAATTTGCCAAAGGTAATTTTACGTAATCCAAATAGGAAACCTATACAATAGAGCGGAGTGTGTTCAAAGATGAAAGCCGTTGGTTCGGAAAGATGAGGTTGTCATTTTGACCTAGATTTGGTAATAGTTTGGTGGGCTGGTGAATGGGCGTACCAGCCTGGCTAATGCTCCTCGGCCCAATTGCTAACAGATCTGCCTACCTACGTTTATTGATTGCCCTGCAGCAAAAAGAAGTTGGGAAGGCAAATATACTTTCACACGACTTTTTTACAATAATGTGGAAAAAGAACTGACGGACGGGAAATGATAGACTCCCTACGATTTGAGCTTCTAGGTTATTGAGCACATGGCAAGATCTCATTCGTCCTTACTTTACACATTCCTGTCCAGAGTAATATCATACGTCCGTCCATCTGGACACAAAATTTAGTGATGAATTTTTTCTAACTTTCACACAAGAATTTACCGGCCGCCCCTCTCTAGATAATATCCAATAGCTATCATATTTTAGGGTCTAACTCTAAAAAACTTATTCCAATAGATGTCACTGATGTAAATATTGTCCAAATTTATTTTGCGCAGTCCAAATAAATAATACCAATGGCTACAAAACATAACACTTCGGTTGTTGCTATATATAAAAAAATACAACATGGGCACGCCAACTGACAATTGTAAAAAAATACAACATTCCCGCCTCTTTTTTCTATCAATTGGCGTCGAACTTGATAGCTCTGCCACAACTCTTACCTATTCGGCAGCGAGTTCACCACGACTGCGAGGGCACCGTAGAGTTTCAACATTGAGGGTTGTCTTCGCTCTCTTCCCACGTGGATCCATCATAATTTACTAGCTTTCGTAGCTCCCACCGTCAAGTCCGAGTGACGCGTGCAAGTTCTGACTCTGGCTACACGTCGATTAGCCCCGGCCTAGCACGGCTCCTCTACAACCATGCACCAGCCATGGGGCTTGCCTCTTTCGTAGATTAACAAAATCAAAATTGTTAATTTTACATTATATGGTTATACTGCAGATACTAAACCAATACCTACAATATATGCATAAAAAACTTATAAATTTATAATTGATTATGTATGAGCAATTAATATTTACTCAGACTAACATGCCATCTCAAATCCGCAATAGTGCCTTCGAGCATAGCAAAGCGCGTCATCCCTTCTAGTATGACTAGAACCAGACAAGTTTTTCGGGAATTCTGTAGTGTTCTCCCAGGCTTCTACAGCCGGGCACGTGTGGTATCCTTGGTCTACAAATCAGTTTTGGGATTCAGCTATTTCTGCAGAAGGCCCAAGGATTCAATCGACACGCACCAGGAGCTCACAACCAATTGCAGTGCTGAGATAGCTCCGAAACACCAGCATTCTTTGCAACATTCAGATACAATCTTAGACCTCAGGCAGATGCGATGACTACCAAACAATCGCAACTGCCGATCTGCATGCCCAGATGATTGCGAGGCTCAATGTAGAGGGTCTTCCGCCAGAGACACATCAGCGACCGTTACCCGTGCTACGCCGCCCTCCCGTCCAATATGATTGTGTTTTTGAAGTGATGATTTGCTCCACGTCGCGATCTAAATAAAATAGGTCTTTTCGGGAACTGAAACTTAAGTTGTACTATTTCTTCTGAAAATGAGCATTAAGTTATTCATGAGATATTCTGTATGCCTACAATTCTATATATGAAACAAGATGAGGAAAAGTACACAAAGAAGAACAATATCTCGTACTCGCTCTGCTTCAAATTATAGGATGTATTATGTTTGAAAGTATTATATTGTGTAACAGAGGGAGTATTTACTTAATTGCATACTCACTGCAAGGCTCCACGAGTTTAATTCTCATCTACATCTACACTAGTATAAAATGAAAAGACTCAGAGGGGCTGATTCAAAGAACATCGACCATTTGATCGAGTGCATCTGCCGTTTCCAAAATCTTCAACAATGTATCGTACCCCCTAATAATAGCAACGCGATTTTTCCACAACTACAATGATCTCCACATACTATCATGACCGTTGATTATGCATCCAACGAACCATATTATTCCTACTATTTTATGTGTTAAAAAAACTAAATAATATGTTAACGCGTGGTGTTTTTTTTTTTTCAATGCATGCACAGAAAATTCATGTTAGTACATGAATCTAAAATTCATGTTACATAAATCCATCAATTATTGATAATGCGTTGACATTTGAAGATTCGTTGATGAATTTGTTGCACGAATCTTGATGAAATGAAGGGTGTGGATAGTATGTGGAGATCATTGTACTTGTGGTGTTGCATTTTCCTAATAATAGCCTTGTTTTCAATCTTGTGCGGACAGGCAAATAGGCGCAGGATACGCCTTGTTTTCGGTCTGAGTATAAACCGGCTTTGTAACCGGGTCGGCCTCCTGTTAGGTCCTGGCAGTGTTTTAGGTACCCTAACCCTGGTTGTAATCAACACACCGTCAATCGACAATAGGGCCTTTGGCAATCAATCAGCCAACGTCTTCGTTGTGCGTTCGATCTGTGCTACTACTAGCAGATCGATCAATACTGCCTCGGCAGATTGGAGTTGCTATACGTACGCGTGCCTCGCCGGAGTTTCGACGTCGGAAGTTACTCACGACAGGGGCAGGTCCAACAGTTTCATGACGATCGAGCGAGCCATACATGTGCCGCCGGATGGGAACGGTACCTCCTTGGGCGTGCCGCTCGCCGGCCACGAGCGCCGCCGGCCGGAGCAGGCAATCGGCGGCTGGGCCTCTCTCCCAAGGGACATGATCTGCCTCGTCACAGATCGCCTCCTGGACAGCGGCGACATCGTGGACTACGTCGTCTTCCGTGCCGTCTGCTCCGGCTGGAACGCCTGCACGCCCTCGCCGCGCGAGCGTGACCCCGCCCTGCGCGACCCGCGCCTCCGCCCACGTGGCTGGATCGCGCTCTGCGACGGAGATGCGGTCCGACCGGATGAGGCCGGCCAGCTCGACATGTTCCACACGCGCACAGCCCGGCGCCTCCGCGTCCGCGTCCCCGAACTCCGAGACCGCCGGATCATCGGCTTCAGCGACGGCCTCCTCGTCCTCGTGCACAAGACCAACGGCGAGATCCGTGTGCTCAACCCCTTCACACGCGTCGCCGTCGACTTCCCATCACTCGCGTCTGTGTACCGCAAGGCAATCAGGAACAGGAACAATTACCTCGGCATGAAAGCCGCGGTATGCAACGCGGCCTCCTCCTCGTCCTCTATCGCCGTCGTCATTTGGTTCCCATACAAGACGGGGATGGTCGCTGCGGAGGCTTGCTTGGACCAGTGGGATATCCTCTACCAAGGGTTTTTCATACCAAACACCTTGGTCTTCCAAGGGAGGCTCTACGCCAGCACCACCTCGTTAGAGATCGTTCAGCTGTACCCTCCGACTCTAACTCCGACTCCGGCACGACCACCACTTGGTCGTCCTGTGGCTGTTGCTCAGGTTCCCAATATCCACCTCTGGCCCTTCCACCCCTTCCTTGCGGAGTCCGGTGGACAGATGTTGCTCGTCGTCTCGCATCGCCCTGATGTGTATCCGGGAACAACAGACTGGTGGAAAGAGGCAAGCTTCACCTTGTACGAGGTGGACTTGAAAAACAGCAGCAGCGACTGCGCGAAGCTGACAAGCCTCCATGACCGCGCGCTGTTCCTCAGCGACTACGGATGCGTGTCCGTCTCGGCCAAGGACCTCCCTTCGCTGAGCAGCAACTGCATCTACTTCTCCGCAGGCCTCCACCCTCTTCTGATGCACTCACTGACAACAGGTCTGTCCGAGGATTTGGCCGCCGAGTGCCAAATACACGACGGCGAGAAGAGGAGGATCCGCCCCTCGGTGCGTCCCTTCACCATCATCAATCATCTCCTCACCTTCTGCCATGCTAAAGAGTGGACCGAAGGGCTCATGTTCCACGAGTACGACCTCGTGCCTATTCTATCTTTCGAGGAATTATGGAAGAAGATATGGACACAACAGCGGCAGCTCCGGATTCCACCCGTTCCATCAGCCGAGTCTAAGGCGAAACTACAGTGAAGTTAGTAGCAGCGACAGTGAGTTGTGTGGAATCGAATAGAATGCTGAAACATACATAGAGGCCGAAGATGCATCCATGAGTCGTGTGGAATCGAATATAATGTTAGCAGAATCACACAAGGCAGTTCCCATAGAGATGAGCTGGTCACAGCTGGAGGAGGCACCGAACAGTCGAACACTTATCAAGCTTGTAGCTAGAAAGTACTAGTCGAAATATTTTCCAAATGTGTTTGATGAATTAAAAGGCTTCAAATTTCACCATGCATTATAAGATTGTTTCGTGGTATATTTGTTTTTGTTTTTTTATGGTACTTCATTCTATGTTTTTGTTCGTGCATTTCCATCTTCTCTTCTTTGGTGACCACGTGGAACAATTTTATTGACTTACTAGTTGAATGGTCGTGCGTTGCTACGGACACCGAAAGATGTTCGTGCCTGCCATGCGAAATATGTTCATGCCTGATATGAAAGGTGTATTATTATTATTTTTTCTCCATATAAGATATAGAGCCATTATATCATCATACTTTAGGTACTTTACATTAGTGTATGCTCGAATGGGCTTATGATTTAGTTGTGATAATTATAGGCATAGGCTTCCCTTATAATCCAATCTCGACATTCCTCTCCAGTACATTTTTATAATTTCCACATGTCACAGAATAATATTCAGCATTAGTTACAAGAAAATATGGAGAACACAAATTCACCAACAAAAAAAATGATCTCATTCAACATTTAAGACAAATTTAATTGTCTGTGTACATAACTCTACTCCCAGTTCCGAATTATAAGATGTTCACTCTAACCAGTGTCACTCAAGGCAGCAAAAGTACACACAGAACTTCTTTAAGAAAACTGTGTGGCCACATTTGCCAAAAGAAAAGAGTACACGCCTGACTTAAATTCAGTACATCACTCTTCCCCTCATCACAGGCTTGCATGACCAGCTAAGCTAGCACTCGCATAGCTCCCACCACCTATCAGCACTGCCCATCGATGACCCGATCCCCTTCCACTGTCCCACACCAAATACTCTCGCACCCTAGCACGTGACCATGGCGCCACCGAGCTTGCTCTGCTCTGATCTGATCTCCCTATCTGCAGTTACCAGATGGACTTGGAGAAGGATTTTGTGTCATCAGCTATCCATTCAAATGAAAGGTGCAAAAGAGCTCCCCGCACTAAGATCTTACCACCAGTGCCCTGTAATCCATATACTGCTAAGCTAATCTGAAAAACTTAATGGTCATGAAAGCAGTCATCTCTTGGTAGAGCATAAAGCACTTATATGAGTATTGAAATATCATCATGAATATAATCGGGCTTTATCTACGTCGGCGGCACCAGACCAACATCTTGTAGTCATTGTTGTAAGCGAGGTTTTGCTAAGAGTCCTTAGCATAAGATGCACATCCTGTACTCTAGGGCTAGTGGAACCAGAGGTTCACCATATATAATTACACCACAATTATCTTTTTGTCAAGATCTCTCTTTTTTAAAGCGATCATCATTATGAAGATAATTAACCTATTGCCGGTCCAAAGAAAGATACTTCAAAGATGCAGTTGAAGTGTCTTAATTCAGAATAAATATATGACTTCCTCAATGGAAGAGTACATAATACAAATTATGCTAGTTGTGACACAACAAAAAGTAGTCAGCCTAAATAGTAAACATATAAGATTACTCTTTTATGGGGAGCGAGCGAAGCGGGCGAGGCAGACCATCGAAGCAGGTACGTCCAACTCCTTTTTAAAATTAGTAAAGCTTGAGACCTCTTCCTACAAGTTAACCAAGATAAATAAGCATATCATCTCGCAAAATCATGTCAGTTAAAATATGATTTATCATTTATCACAAACAAAGCTTTACAAAGTACCGTGAATCTTCACAACACTACCCAATTTCTGACATATATCTTAACAATTCAACTTCCAATACAAATACTGTTCCACTCTCAACATGTAATGCCTATCCATTATGTCCAAATTATGATACTGAATCAGCTTTTATCACAGAATTAAGATGCCAAAACAAAATTAAGCACACGCAAGTTTTTTATCACAGAGGGAACATATGACAACAAAATACATCCAATAATTATTTCCACCTATAGTAAATGTCTGAAAACTGCTTATCATACCATCACCATTGCTATCATTCGCGAGAAACACAATGTAACACAAAACATCAGATAATGCCCAGACGCTCCTAATCCTGACCACACAAACACCCAAAGCGAAGCATACACACCAAACTAAGCTCAAGTTCGACCAACCATCAGCAGTTCTATAGCAAAGTTCCATACTTTTCCCCGTGTTACTAAAAACCAATACTCACAAACAAGAAAAGGCTCATGCAGAATTAGTTTAGTGTCATGCGTAGGGCAATCCCTCCATATGGCAGCCAGCCAAGACAACATGAAGTCTGACGAATCATCCCTATGGCATGGTCTTTGGTAGAATATACCAATCAAGAGCTTGAGACACTTAAGATAGAGCTTCCTTAAAGGCTTAGTGCAAAGTGAAAATTTTGGTACTTCCGAAAGGAATGCATTAAGTATTATCCTATCATAGTATTTTTATATACTGAGTCATTGTTCTAGTATACAATCACCTAGAGAACAAATCCTTGGTACATAGGCTGACCAACTAAGAGAAGTTTCTCAGAACTCTGAAAACAACAAGAAATTATGGGCTGCTCCATATCTAATTGGAAAGAAAAATTAAAACATTGTGGGCAATATGAAAACATCTAAACTAACCAGTAAATGATTTGCAGTGGCTGCTGCTGATATGGCAGTAGCAGACCAGCCTTACAACATTTTTTATGTTTGACAGCTAAACTATTTGTGAACTCATCCATGAATGCTTTTTCTCATAGTAGTGGCAAATTTCTATTGAGTTTATTCACAACAATGGTATCCCCACCAGGCAAAGTTCGCTGTTTAACCTTAGAGATACCCTTTCAGAAAATATAGCCATCATTTTCACCAACTTCATAAAAGGAAGATGCTATTAAGGCACATCCATACCTTATGCACAGTTCCAAATGATAAGGTGGTCTGGTGCAGGGATGGACGGCGCCCCCGTGCACTGCCGCCATTTTCTTGTGGATATGCACAAAGGCTTCATGAGCTTCACCATTTTCAGCCGCTCCCCAAGATCTGGCTCATGCTTTGGCGTCGTGTAACTCTGTGCATATGTTCCACTACGAATTCCTGCTTATGAAAAGCATTTAGAAACAGACTTCAGAATCTGAACGTGCTACTACCCAGCAGAAATTGCTACAAGTTTTCTTGCTTGTATGCGTAGCAGCGTAAGTAGAGTAGGTATTCTTTTGTATTGCTACAGTGAAGCACAAGTTCAACCTAGATTCCATCTGAATGTTCAGACAGGAATGTTGCCATGTTGGTGTGTTCAACAGGCACCACAGTGCTACCGAGTGTCTGAACTGTACCCTCCAAGTCAAGCTAAATGATGATAGCTCGGGGAGACTAAGCTAAATCAGCAGGAAAACATCTTCTAAAGTAAGTGATTCTGTACCAAACTGATTTGATGACGAAGTTCCAACCTGGAGCCTAGGCGCCTATTTTTACTTCACCTTGAGTTTTTTCTCCTCTTCTCTCTTGCCTGCACAGGTAGAACACCCAGTCCCATAACCGATGGTACGCATCAAATAATTTCATCCTAGGATTGAACTAAATTTTGGACAGCCAATTCGGCGAAATTGACTACAAATTAACAATGCATCAACATTAGAATGAATGAAAATCGCAAAATCAGTGTACACGAAGCTCGGCCAGGCATATCTTCTGCTCTTTCTTCTGCTTCCGCTCCTGGCTCCCGTTCCAGCTCCAACTCCTTCTGGTCAAGTTGTTGCGCACATCAAGAACAGAAGTCAGAGAGAGAAATCGATTATCCGTCGACGAGAGCGTTAGGGCGTTGAGATCAGGATAGTTTGAATTTTGGATGGGCTCTTGCGACGCGGGTGGCGACCCGCCTCCGTGCGCCTCCGCCGTGCATCCCGCGCCGCCGGCGAGCCTCCGTCTCCGCCCCCCGGCTCAGGTAAGGGTGCTAGATGGCCGGTTCTGGGCGGTGCCCCACGAGGTCGTCGAGGATGAGGTAAGTGAGGTGGAGGAGGGCTCCCCGCCGGCGACGGCGGGCTCTGCTCCCGCCTTCGGAGATTTTCTCCAGGCCGCAGGCGAGCGTGGAAGCTCGCTGCGTGCTTCCCGTCGCCCGCGCCGGTCGGCCTTTGCGCCGGGCGGGCGTGGCTCGAGGTTCTCCGCCCTCGCCGGCTAGGGCGCGGCCGGCCGGCGAGAATTCCCCTTCCGCGAGCTCCGGGCCACGCGCTCCTGGCAGCGGGTGGGAGAGAAGGGGGGCGTGGGGTGCGGCTGAGCCCCACGCGACGCACCTTGTTCCCGGCGGTGGATTCTCCGCCTCCACCGCCGCGGCAGCCGTCGGCGGAGGAGGCACGGGCGTCTGGTTGTTTTAGCTAAAACAATCGCTACTTTTATAATAACACAACGATCTACAGCTTAGACACAGGTACAGGAGTAGTATAGTGGTATCTGCTTCGTGCGCAGCCAGGCGTGTTCGATCCCCTCTGGCCACGGTTTTTGTATGTTTTGCGCGCTTGGCCTCTTCGTGCTGACGGGCCTGTCAAGTCTGCCCGCTAAACGGGCCGTGCCGTGCCGGCACGCGGGCTCGGCCTCTAGGCCCCAGAAGGTCGACGGGCCAGGCATGGCCCGATAAGCCACGTGTCTTGGCGTCTCGGCCGCCTCCTGCCCTGGAGGTGGCGCTTCCCCTGTGGGCTGGGCTGGTTGGTAGGTCGGGCCTGCTGCATGCGAACCGCTCGCATGTGAGCGTGAAATGGACTGGGGTCGCGCGTGCGGTGGTGGGCCTGCCCTAGGCCTCAGATGGGCCACGGCCCAGCCCATCTAGCCAACCAGCAGACGCGGTTCGAACGACCATTCGCTAGGGTTCCTTGCGTCCGCCGACGACGTGCGCCGCCACCGTCGCTCTGCGCACCGCATCCGTGGCCATGGAGCCGCCGTGCGCCTCGCAGGGCACCAAGCGCCGCCACGGCGACAGGGCATCCTCCGACCCCAGCGGAAGGAGGCGGACCTCCGAGCCATGGCGCTGGCGGCGCAGGGCGCCGGCAAGCGGGCGGTGGGGAAGGGGGCGGGCGGAGCAGGGGCTCGGGCTCCTCCGGTGTCGCACGTGAGCGTGAAATGGACTGGGGTCGCGCGTGCGGTGGTGGGCTTGCCCCAGGCCTCAGATGGGCCACGGCCCAGCCCATCTAGCCAGCCAGCAGACGCGGTTCGAACGACCATTCGCTAGGGTTCCTTGCGTCCGCCGACGACGTGCGCCGCCACCGTCGCTCTGCGCACCGCATCTGAGTCCTGCCGGAGCCGCCGCCGTGGCCATGGAGCCGCCGCGCGCCTCGCAGGGCACCAAGCGCCGCCACGGCGACAGGGCGTCCTCCGACCCCAGCGGCAGGAGGCGGACCTCCGAGCCATGGCGCTGGCGGCGCAGGGCGCCGGCAAGCGGGCGGTGGGGAAGGGGGCAGGCGGAGCAGGGCTCGGGCTCCTTCGGTGTCACGGCCAAGGAGAAGGGAGTGGCCGGGGCGGGTGCTGGCGCGCACGGGAAGTCGGATTGGTACGCGCTGAGGGTGAAGAAACGTGAGGAGAAGGAGAGGAAGAGGGTGGCAAAAGGAGAGAAAGAGGCAGAAGGAGAGGAAGAGGGTGAAGAAACGTGAGGAGAAGTAGAGAAAGAGGCGTTGCGCGCTGCGCACGCCTGAAAGTGCATGGTTGCCCCCATGTGTGGTTTTGGTAATTAATGACACTTCTTATGGACTAATGTTTGCATTGAGATATACTTGTAGATCTTGTCCATAGGAAATTGTTGGAGTTCATGTGTTGGACTCTAGAAGATGACATGATGACCAATGCTATATTCAAGGGCTTATATGAAGAAGGGTCATGTGTAGTGTTGAGCTTATTGCAAGTATGGCTTGTAAAAGAAGATTGAGTGAACAATCATGTTTAACCCCAAGCCATCATACATATCAAGAGAAGAAGATGAAGCGCAAGCTCAATATGATGCATCTCGAAGATATCATTTGGTTGAGGCTTGCAAAGGAGACATGAAGACGGAGCTTAGCTAGGCCCTCCCATAATGGAGTATGACACAAGCTTTGTTACATCTTTATTTGGTATTCCAATTCTTTAGTGACCACCTCTTATTGCTTTTGTTTCTTTGGTGGTTTCTAATTAAAGGCACAAGCTTTGTTGTTTATGTGTTATGGTTTTGAATCTTAATAAGCTTGTGGAGCTATTTGCTATATCTCCGTTGGTGTGTGAGTATGGGAAAGATATGATATGCACTATGTGCAACACTTCTTGAAAGACTATGTTGATGCTTTTGTTCATCCTTGTATTAGTCTCCTAAAATGTCTTTATGTCTCACACCCATCCTTTTATTTGCCGCTCCTTGCTCTTGTGCAAAGCATTTTATTTGTTGCAAGTTGTTTTGCCTCTCTTCTCTTTTATATTCTCTTGCATGTGCTTGTGTTCGATTTTATCTAGGAGTGAGTGAGGATTCCATGTTGTGCACACTATATTGAAATACAAATCCTATTTGTGCACGTACCTTGGGGAGTTCCCTCTTGATATTTAGAACATTGTTCGGATCCTTTGATTGGTTACTTCTTTTGTCGAAATATCTTTCAATTTGATTTTCTTTTGCAATCTTTGGATCCTCAATATAGTTTGATCTCCTTCCCAACTATTCATCATTGGATATGTGCATTTGATTTCACTCATATTATGAGAAATGCATAAATTATGGGGGAGCTCTTACTATGTTGGCCTTCTAAATTTTTCCTCCCATTTCGGCAATCGTTGCCAATGGGGGAGAAGTTTAGAGGGTTTAAGGGAATTTGGTTTATGCTTTAGTTTCGTTCTTAAGCATTTGCCTTTCTTCTCTTGCATCCTTGCTCTTTGTGGTGCATGGTTGCTTAATTCATTATATAAACCCTACTAAAAGGGATTGTCATCAATTACCAAAATGGGGGAGATTGAAAGTGCATGGTTGCCCCCATGTGTGGTTTTGGTAATTAATGACACTCCTTATGGACTAATGTTTGCATTGAGATATACTTGTAGATCTTGTCCATAGGAAATGGTTGGAGTTCATGTGTTGGACTCTAGAAGATGACATGATGACCAATGCTATATTCAAGGGCTTATATGAAGAAGGGTCATGTGTAGTGTTGAGCTTATTGCAAGTATGGCTTGGAAAAGAAGATTGAGTGAACAATCATGTTTAACCCCAAGCCATCATACATATCAAGAGAAGAAGATGAAGCGCAAGCTCAATATGATGCATCTCGAAGATATCATTTGGTTGAGGCTTGCAAAGGAGACATGAAGACGGAGCTTAGCTAGGCACTCCCATAATGGAGTATGGGGGAGCATTTGGAGAAGTCTTCATCAAGCATGTGCTAGCGAGCACAATCAAGAAAGGTGTTCCAACTTGAGAGAGTCAAGATCGTCATCATCTAGCTCAAGTGGAATGCGCAAGGCAAAGGTATGATCTTGATAGGGTTTCTATTTTACCGGTTTTATGTTGTTAGGTTGGAGACCGGGTTATAGGATAGACGGCGTACTATCAAGAGGGGCTCTCAAGTGAGTAACTTGATCGCATCTTTGTGGAGAGCTCATACCGTTGCATTCTTGGCATATCATCTTTCTTGGTTCTTATTTGGCTTTTCTCCTTGTTGGGTTTTGGTGCTTGTCGTGATCTTCATGACAAGCCCAAGTTCTTCGAAAACGGATTTCTTATGGAAAACTTGTTGCGTTTTCGTGTTGGAAATATTATCGGTCCACCTTCGAGATAGGGTCCACACCTCTCCATGTGTGGTATCCCCTCTATATTTGTGACCCTTAATATTTCCACTTTCTGTGTGATAACACTCGTCGTTACCTTTCCAACGCAATTGGATTCACCTGATTTGGAGTTCATACGAGAAAGTTATTGCATTTCAGGTTTTGCAGTTTCACTGCTTTCAGGCCGGAGTCTCCGGTCTTCTGGACCGGAGTCTCCGGTCCTTGGTTTTCCTCGGAGAGTGTTTTACTTGTTCAGCCCCTGGTGGGGCCGGAGTTTCCGGCCCAATGGGCCGGAGTATCCGCCCCAGGCCGGAGTTTCCGGTCCCAGGGGCCGGAGTTTATGCCTGTGCTTTTCTCGTCTGGAAATGGTTCACCCCCTGGTGGGGGCCGGAGTTTCCGCCCCCAGGGGGCCGGAGTTTCCGGTGCAGGCCGGAGTCTCCGGCCACTTTGGCCGGAAACTCCGGTGTGAATCTGGCTGCAACGGCTACTTTTCTGGGAGGGGTATAAATACCCCTCCACCTTCCTCCAGCCAGTTAGCTGAGCCCAGCAACCCTTGCTTTCTCTCTCCTCCATTGTTGCAAGCTCATTTCCTTGATATCTCCCAATCCCTCCACACAAACTCTTTGATCTTTGGAGGATTGAAGGAGAAGACCTAGATCTACATTTCCACCAATCAATATCTCCTCTAAGTGAGGGGAACATAGTGGATCTAGTTCTTGGAGTTCTTGAGTGGTTCACCTCTTTGTTCTTCCTCTCTTATTCCCCCATAAGCATTTGTTGCTTTGTTGGAATTTGAGAGTGGAGGACTTGAGCACTTGTGCTCTTGCCTTTTGCATTTGGTGCATCGGTGTGCTCTCCACGAGGATTCGTGGAAGTTGAAAGCTTGTGAACTTGTTACTCTTGGGTCTTCGGACCCTAGACGCCTTTGTGGTGGTTGGACCCTTGTGTGGTCACTTGAAGCCGTTCGGGAGCCCCCAATCCCTTTGTGGGTTGTGCCTCGGATTGTTGTTGAAGCCGTTCGGGGCCCCCAATCCCTTTGTGGGTTGTGCCTCGGATTGTTGTTGAAAGGCTCCGGATTCCGCCTCGAAGGAATACCGATAGTGGAAGGTGAACCAAACCTTTGTGGTGCGGTTCATCGGAGAAGAGGGTGAAACCTTTGTGGTTGTTGAACCGTTGTGTCGGTTCACACCTCTCCAACGAGACGTACTCCCTTTCAAGGAGGAACTCGGGAATACATCCTCGTCTCCGCGTGCTTCGGTTATTTCTATACCGAGCTCTTTACTTATGCACTTTACATTGTGATAGCCTTCGTGCTTGAAGTATTCTATATTGCTATCACCTTGTTGCTTGTCTTGCTTAGCATAAGTTGTTGGTGCACATAGGTGAGCCTAGTTTAATTTAGGTTGTTGGCTTGTTAATTTAAACACATAGTTTTATTCCGCAATTAGCAAGCCTAAACCGGAAAAGTTTTAATCGCCTATTCACCCCCCTCTAGGCGACATCATTGTCCTTTCAACGCCGCCGGGCGCGCACCTCCGGGTGCCGACGCGCCTGAGAATCGGACCACTGTCCAGCATTGAGGAAAAGCCCATGTTGGGTCCAGGAGTAATTCTGTTGCTCCGCCTGCGAGGGCTGCGATCCCCATGGGGCGAGAGGAGTGTCGTCGGCCGTGTCTCCGCGTCCTCGGGCATGCAATTGCCGGAGAGGGTTTCTTTGACCTGGATTTTGACACGGAAGAGTCGGACGAGGAGGAGAAGTCGAACTCCGTGGTCCTCTCGTTCAAGGAGGAGCCGCTTTCTTGGACCGTCCTAGACATGGAGCTTCGCAACCTGACCGACACCCCCTGGGATTGGCAGATCTCTCGATTTTCTGACATGGATTTCGAGGTGGTTTTCCCTCCAAGGAGATGATGAGGATGTGCGCCCGCAGCGGTCGCATGTACCTCCCCTTGAGTGACTCCGCGGTGGATATCCGCCTCGCCGACTCGGACCCTGCTCCGGTCGAGATCCTCCAGGAGTTTTGGGTGAAGATCTCTGGTCTGCCCGAGCGCCTGAGGCGTGCGGACCGGCTCTTCGCTGGCTTGAGCATGCTGGGGAGGCCCATCCAGGTGGATGAGTCGACCCTTCCTGGCCGCCGCCCGGTGCGCATGAGTCTTGCGTGCCGTGACCTGGCAAAGATCTGTGGCCATGTTCAGCTCTTCCACAAGAACAAGATGTTCAACCTGGGGATCCAGGTGGAGTCGGGGTCAGGGGGAGTGCCTCCTGCCCCTGGATTTTCTCCTCCCAGGCAGTCCCCTGAGGGAGATGACGACATGCAGGTCTCAGAGGAGTGGGACGAGGCGATGGAGAAGGATAAGGCGAGAGATCTGGCTAAGGCCAAGGCCAAGGAGGCTGGAGGGGGCGCCACTGCACCGACCTCAGCCAAGTCGGTTGGTGGGGTGGCTCCTCCGGCTGTCTCTTCCTCAGAGGCTCTTGCTTAGGTTCCGGCCGAGGCCGAGGAGGGTGAGTTGCAGCTGGACCAGTACGGCAGCAACGCCGCCCTCTACCGATCGGCCGCCTGGCCGCCCTCTCTTGTGGCTCTTGAGAGGATGCAGGCGGCCGAGGTGGCGATCCTTGCGGAGGTGGCTCAACCGGTGTTCCAGCCAGCTCCTCCTGCACCTTCGGCGCCCGCCTCCCCCTGGCCGAGTCCTCGACTCTGTTGGCGGAGGACTCGGGCTCCGAGTCGGGCACGCCGTCCAAGACCACGGGAGACCCCTTCGACGACGTCGAGGTCCACGACACCGACCTGGACACGGACCTGGAGACGGAGGACATGGTGGTGGACGTGGAGACGAAGATCCCCAGGCAGCGCAGGGCCAAGGCACTGCCATCACGACCTGCGCGCAAGAGTGCGCGGCTGCTCGGCGTGGCGACGGCCATGCTGGTCGCCGAGCGTGCGGAGCTACGTGCGGCGGTCAAGAACCTCGACAACACAGGTGTGGAGGCCGGTGGCCAGGAGGCAGGATCGGGAAGCACTGGGGCTAGCGAGGATCCGCTCGCTTCACGACTCCGTCCGTGTCAGACCGGACGTGCTGCCAGTACCTTAGGCTTTCTCTTGTATCTCGCTGTAGCTTGTTATGTACTGTAGCCTGCGTGGTACTGTGGACTTATGTGGTGTCCTGCCTGAGGCAGAGATTAGTTGTTGTATGTGGATCTTTGGCCGGTTTGCTTTATTAATTTTAAGCTGGGATCTGCTCGAGCCTTCCGTCTAAAGAGCGTTAGGGCGCGAGATTACCTCTCCATGGCGAGCGCTTTGCCTGGGTGTCACTGAAGGCGACGAGAACATAGGGGAAGGCGGGCTGGGTGCCTGGGTCACGAGTTGGCACTGCCGACGTGGTGGTGCTGCGGTGGCGCAGTGTCTTGCGGCTGCCGGCGACCTGGATCGAAGATGCAACGAGGTTGGCAGGTGAGTGGCGGTGTGGTGGTTTGGCGGAAGGATTCCGCGGCGGCGAAGCGGTTTGGCGGAAGAGGCGGACAGAGACACAGGGAGCGGCGGCGCGATGGCGGCCAGACCGGCACACCATACGCCGCCGACGACGTGAGCGACACGAGCGGCGACACTCCTGGGGCGCGTACGGTGGGGGCAAGAAGGCGGTCGGTGGAGGAAGGAGAAGAGGGGCGGCGACTGGCCGCGCAAGGGACACGTTGCGGCGGCCTACGAGCGGCTGTGCGCGCGATTTAGGGTATGAACGTTTTGCCCTGGCCTGAAATTGCGAGCGCGAGATTTGCTAACGATTCATTACTAGGCCGGGCTAACATTAGCGGTCGAAGATGCGGAATATTCTGGTGGAAAATGTAGGCTTCACCAACTTAAGTCCAACATCCATTTAATAGTAAAGATTTTCCATATTAGGTTGTCATCCCACAACTTTAGTTGGATATGTAATACTTCTTCCCAACGAGAGCGCGCGTTTTTCTTATGTATAACTTTTTTTGTTACAATCAAACAAACACTAGAAATCTCGTCCACCATTGGTAGTTACATACAAGTAGATAAAAGCAACAAGTTGTATGCTAAAATTAAAAGACTGAACATATCAAATAAAGAATGAAGGCAAATTTTATTTAGCTATTTGGAAACGGATCGTGAAAAAAGTATTGTCTAATAAGGGAAAGGAACATGGAGTAGCAACATCATGTTACAGTGTAGGCAATTTCAGAACTTTGTATCTATGTGGAATCACATTTTATATATCCGTTGCTAGTCTCTTCTGGAGAGAGTTCAGCAGAGACCTAACATTATCGCGTTTGACGCATGTATTGTACCTACAACCCCAAGGTTAGTTATAGTACATCAAGTGCTTCTTGTTGTTCTTCTACATCAAGTATTTATCCTAGGAAGAAGAACACATCGAGGCATGGCAATCGATTTATTATACATGGTTCTTAGGGGAACAAAGTTTTACACACCCCCAAGAGAAATCATAAAGATATTAGCAGAATGAATTGTGTGAGGAAAATATAGACCATATGTATTTGTGCACTTTTGCTTAAAAAGCAACATTTTTTATTTTTAAACATGCACAAGATTAGGAAAATGGTTTCTACAACACCCCCCCCCCCCCCCCCCCCCCTCCCCCCATCACAACAAAGAGAAAACAATGGTTCTTCGGAGCATTCCAAACGATGCAATAGTATATGGAACATGATAGGAAAGTATATTAAAAGAACAGCATGTAAATAGTGCATGAATATCTCGTTGCAAGAAGCCACTGATGATCCAATGTATGAGGTACATGCAGATAAAAGCAACTAATTGTGTGCTGATGCTAAAAGGTAAATCGGTACAATACAAAATGAAAGCAACAATAGATGAGTTTTGACCATTGTCCCAGGTATATGTTGGCAATTCCAGAATTTTTATCTAGCTTGTATTACATTTGACAGATGCTGAACAATTTACTGCTGTTCTATTTGGAGAAGGTTAAGCAGAGATCTGATACTATACACTCTGATTCCTCAGCCTAAAACCAAAAGGATTATTGTACAATTGGACTACTCTCGTAAAAACAGAGAAAGGAAGACATGCCCACAAATACATATTCCTAGTGTACCGTTAGGAAAAGACTAGATAATACCCCGCGCGTTGCAGCGGAAATTCATAGCATTTATTCATTGGATTTAACAACAGCTGAAAACATAGTACTACTCACTATTCAAAATTTTATTATTAACCTTTACTTGCTGAGATAAAAAAATAATATATATATTTTTACTATGCTAATATTAGCACCTTTTGGGTACCAAAGTTTTATATTTTGTAAAAATTAGCCGAGTATGCCATCACCATACATTGATAATATCAAAGTGGAAGGCACGTGAAGAAGGTTTACACATTATTTGAGCAAGAGTGCGCAGGAGTTACTGGCAGACTTAACTAACTATTTAGCTAGTCAAGTAATTTGGTAACTTTTTCACTTGCCGTGGATATACATTAACTTTATCGGAATATCATGCTTCAGGAGAGGAAAAAGTTGATTGCCAAGTTTATCACATAAAAAATAAAGGAAAATGCCTCAGTTTACAATCTTCAAACGCCATCCGTATGTAGAAGCACAGCCATGCTTAGCGACAGCCAGGTGTAGTACGCGCAGGGAACAAAATTCAGTAGAGATGCCTTGTGCTCTGCAGATACATGACATTAGTACATAACTCTGGTTCCAAAACCATTAGTGCAGGACAAAACAACACATAAACATGAATCTTATGTTGACAGATTGGGGGACTGTAACAATATTGAGTGAAACCCGGTACGGTGCTCACATACACGCGCATACACTCACCTATATGAACGCACACGCATACCTCCTACTCTATGAGCAGCTCTGAAAGACTGAGCCGGGATCGGTTCTTGAGATTGACGAAATCACCACGGACATCTCGCTGTCGACGGGAAATGAGAAACACCAGCGTTAAGCCTGGGGTTTGAACTCTGGTGGTTTAGGGTACAACCATTCTCCTAACCATCGTACCACACGCAAGTTCTGTGTGAGGAAAAAAAATGAATTAGTGTCTAGGAGAAACTAGACACTACTTTTAATACAGTAGGAGGTGAGGATCGAAACCAGTCTGCCTAGTTCCCCCAACCGTGGTGCTAGCCAGTAAGCCCCAGTGATCCTCTCTATAAGGAAAATGAGTCTCTATACACCTAAGAGTACATACTCCCACCACCAGATAACGTTCCACACAGTCTACACGCCTACACCGCGCCGTTTAGCCATTTTAAATCAAGGAAAAAAATAACGCGCTACAACAATATAATGTGGGCCTCAAAATATGCTCTTAGCATGCTAGACGAATCGATGTATCGTGACCATCCTCGAAACAGTATAGCGTATATCGCCGCTATTTTCTACTTGCTTTAAAAACTGCAAGTGAATCTCGTAGGATAGAGAACTTGCCTGTGGTAAGATGGTTAGGAGGGTGGTTGTACCCCCAACCCACCAGAGTTCAAACCCCAGGTTTGACGCTGGTATTTCTCATTTAGACGGAATATTCTTCAGTGGGAGGCGACGTTCCCGTCGACAGCGAGACGCCCGTGGTGACTTGTGAATGTCTGCGTTGTACTGTGTTTAATAAAAAATCTCATAGGATACAGTTTGTTCCGTTATAATAGGATCGGGGATGCCGGACTCATAAATACTAGGCCAGCGGCAGCTCATGGTGCTAACCTGCTTAATTTCCGGCGGCATCGACGTGAGCGGCAGAGTGCACCTAATCAATGACGGTCTTGCGGCAGATCATCGTTTATTGCACAACGCTGCACGGTAGTAGCTGCCGATGCGGAAGAGGTATGTTTGACAGTTTGGGATCACAACTATCGATTGTGATCTGCTGGCCGGATCGGATGTATCAAGTATTCTTTCATAATTTCCATGAGTTCATCGTTGTCCTGCTACTCCCGATTGTCAGGTTGCAGCTGTACTGAATTCGGGCCACCAAGTGGATCGACGACGGAGACGATATGCACGTGGTCCGCGTCGGCGTCGGTTTGACGTCAACGAGATATATGTGGCCGACGGCGTGGCTCGACGTGGCCACGTACCAAGGAGACGAAATTCATTATTCATGTAGCCCGCGGCGGCTCGACGGGCTGACGACTACGTTGACGAGACGTGCTCGGGCGGACGACGACGACGGACAAGCCGTGGGAGCTCCCTAGTCGAGCTTAGCCTTGACGGAAGGCTCGAAGAGTCTAGCTTTGAATTAACAAAGTTAACAACCGATTAGCAGTTACAGCTTACAACACATACGAACCACACACGCATCCCATACAAGCACCATAGTATTACAAGGGATAACAATCAAGCAACTACAAGAGGCACACAACTAGAAGAGACTGCTTGATACGCCTTGACTTTCGTTCCGTTGCCCAAAGACGTCGTCGGAGGAATCAAAATCAACAGACCTCTACTGCGCCATCCCCATTACCACCTAAGACACGCCGTCGAGGAGCCTAACAATGCTTGGGGATCCGAAGGCAAGGGCTTGCAGCAACGCCTCCAAGAAGGTAAACGACGTCCAATACGTCGTCGTTGCTGGCAGAGATCCAGCAAAGCTTTCACCTAGACCCTGAGACACCAACCCTAGAAGTAGGGCGATACACAAGCCGCTATGAGAGGTTACACCAGACACACACACTTGGAAAACGGGGCGGAACAGAGTGACGGTTTCCGACCGTCCAGTAGGAGGAAGATCTTTCATGGCGATGCCTTCAACAAGGGAACGACACCCAAAGTAGTCGCCTTCGCCTTCACTGGACATTCCAGTGCACGGTTTTCACCGCGACCAGTTCAACACCAGACATCGGCCACCCTCACGAGGACGCGAAGAAGACTCCAAAGGTTGATGCCACCGATCTCCGAACCTTGGGAAACCTTGGTGTGCTAGCCCCAGCGCACCGGCAAAACACGTCCGATCGGCACCAAGCCGGGAAAGACGGAGAGCAGAGGCAACGCCGGAGCTCGCCATCGTGCTCCTTCGAGGGGAGATATGAGGGACACCCCACGCACACACGTGAGGGAGCACCCCGCCGCCACCAACAGCCGCAGCGTCGGCGGGGGAGCGGGAGGAGGGGCTCGGAGCAAAGCCGCCATTGGGGCCGCCTCAACCCTCCCGGCTTAGATCGGGCCCAGAATGGCCCAGATCGAGCCCACCGGTCTGTGCTGAGCCAGCAACAGAGCCACCGACAACCTGCACTGCCGGAGCAGCCAGGGACAACCCTCCTGCACTGCCGGAGCAGCCAGGGACAACCGGGCCAAGCACACCGGCCCTGCCCAGATCTTCTGCCACAGCCGCCGTGACACCAAGCTTGACGCTCCGGGCAGCGAGGCACTGGGCCGCCGGTCGCAGGCAGCACACCGCAGGAGGCCGTCCTGGGCGGCCTCCGCACAAGCGGGAACACAGCCGCCATGGCACAGAGACGAGCGTGGCCTGCGCAGCCCAGATCGGGCCCACGCGGCCAACACACCACCGCCACCCAGCCGACGCGCCGGCGGAACCACGAGGCGGTGCGCCCCGAGCAGAGGACGGCCGCTGGCCATCCAGTCGAGGTCGAGCACCACCCCCACGTCGCGCCCGAGGAGGACGCCGACGGGAGAGCGCGTTCACCGCGAGCTCCCCTGCCACCTTTGTGGAGGAAGGGGGGCTGCCGCCATTGCGGCCTGGCCGGCGGCAGCGGCGGGGTCGAGGCCGGCAAGGAGGGAGTCGGCCGGCGGCTAGGGTTTAGGGCGCCCCGGTGCCGCCTGGGCCAGCACGGGAGCGGGAGCTAAAAAGTTTTAGAGTCACCCGTCTGGAAGACCGAACTTTCCAAATTCCGAGCCTTGTTCGATCCAGCAGCTAGCAGGCACGTGCACGCCGGCGGGAGGGTGAACATCATGCAGATTAGGTACAGCAGATTTTTTCCTGTAGATCAATGTAACCATCCAATACGTGCATACCTCGTCTTCGAGATCATCTACTTTTTTTTCTTTTTGACATTATTTTGGCTGCCAATACTCCATTTTGGGTCTGTCTAGTATATTTCTCATATAAAAAAGAAGTATGTAGCTCACAGAAAATCAGTATATACTATTTTGGGTATTGAACAAACTTCTCTTTTAAAAACAAGTATATACTACGTGTATACCCATGACCAAAGCAGTATACACCTCTTGAAAAAAGCAGTATGACCCATCAAAATGTGCTATATACCTTTTCAAAAATGCGGTATATACCTCTTCAAAAAAGTATATACTCCTTTTAAAATATTATATACTCCAGAAAAAATCAGTATGTACTCCCTAAAAATATAGCATATACTCGTTCAGAGAAAAAAAGTATATACTCCTTCAAAAACAAGTACCTGCTCACTTGAAAAAGTCAGTATGTACAACTTAACAGAAATCAGTGTACACTCCTGAAAGAAATCGGTATTACACTATATATAAAAGACAGAGGAAACCGCAGCCTCTCAGAGCATCCACGTCGCTTCTAATTCTTGACCGTCCGATCCCGTCCAACTGACGCGCAAGATTTGTCCACGTCGCCCCAACCCGCGGAACACTGTAGCAGCACGAATTTCTTCCAATGGTGTCGCGCCACGTCGCGCCGGTAACCCCCCCCCCCCGTCGCAGCCGGTCACAACCGGTCGCCCGTCTGCACGCTTTTTGGCGTGGTATTTTTGCAAAAAAACGCCCACAAAGGACCCCGTTGCAATTTTCGGGGAGCTGAGGGGCTTATCCGCAAAAATGCCACGAAACCTCCCCTGCCCTCTTCCTCTTCCGCGCGCCCGTCGCGTCGCCGCCGTCGCCGCCGCGGCGCCCCGCCGCACCGTCCCTCCATGCTTGAATCGGAGCCCACCACGAGCCCCGCCGTCGCCGCCTCGCCCTCCCCGCGTCTTTCAGCCGCCGGGACGCCGCCAACGAGCCAGGATAGCCGCAGCCGATCGCGCCGTCCACCGCCGCTTTCCGCCGTTGCCGCGCGCTTTCCGGCGACGTCCGCGCGGCGGCGCCGCCACCAAAAGGTCGGCCGCGGCGTGGCGCACCGGCTACACCCGCTCCCGCATCCCGGAAAGCAGCGGACCACCGCCGACGACCTCCGTGCCGCCGCGCCCAACTCCGGCCACGGGTGACGCCAGCGGGGCTGGGCTGGTGGGCTGGGACGCTCCGTGGGCTGGCCCAGCTGCCAAATTTTTTTCCCCCTGTTTTTACTATTTCAAAAAAAAAGTAACTCTCCAAATAGAGCTCCAAATAAATTCAAATCAATTCTCAATTTTTTTGAAAAATCAACCTGACCTTTCCAAATACTTTGGCAACTTCTCAAAAATATGGATTCTACTTTTTCCCCCACTCAAACAAAATCCATTCAAATAAAATCCCCATTATCAATCAACCTGGCCTTTCTAAATACTTTGGGAACTTCTCCAAATTATTTGAAAACTTCGAAAGTTCAAATCTTACACAAAGTCTTGATCAATCCACACAAGATTCCACACAATATGGATTCTACTGTTTTCTATTTTTTCACTCGAATAAAATACATTAAAATAAAATCCACATTATCAATCCATACGATAAACCCAACAAAATTATTTACCACAAAAAAATATATATACTTACATAAAGTTTGATAACTCATTTAAATACAACTACCCATTTAGAACATAGGCTCAAAAATATGAAAATACAAATACGTCAAACGTAAATGTTGAATATACTTTAAATGCAAACTTCCCCGGTATAAACAAAATTTACATTTTCCAGATTTGAATTCTTCGCACCGCGGCTCCCACAAATATAACAGATAGATCATGAACACAAAATCTAAACATCCAATAAACGTCAAAACAATTGAAATATGAATAGCTCACTAATTTGAACATTTCAAAAAAAATTGAACAACTTCTGAACCTGGACAATTTTTGAATTCCAACAAATTTACGATTGAATAGTTCAAAGTTTAATTTGGTTCCAAACTTCGAAAATTCATAACTAATTCATTCTAAATCAACAAAATATAATTAATGCTGCTATTTACAAAAACAAAAAATTTGCACCTAACAGAATCCCATGCATGCAAACTGTGAAATTCATAATTTGCAAACCATAATTCAAAATACAAGCAAAATGTCATATTCATGACTTCCAAAATGAAATTCAAACAAAACAAAACTAATATACTTAAATTTCCAGAAAACTGACACCTTTACAACTAACACATTTCCAACTATAATTCCTGTTTAATTAAAAAAAAGCCATACACAAACATTAAAATTCAACCTTCATATTTTCTTTCTTTTGTTTCTCACTTCCCGTTTCGTTCCGAGAGAAAAACAACATTACAATACTAATAAAAAAAACCAAGGCATCTTAATCTGCAAAACAATTCTAATTTCCCTTTTTCAATTTCAATCTGCTGTAACAGATTTCTATATAAAAAAAAACATCCAACTTTGTTTTCAACCTTTTTACAATAACTCCATAAGTTATCGTAACTATATTCGGTAAACATTGCAACTATATTTAAAAAAAATCAAAATGGTTAACATTGAGAAACAAACATAACATATTTTCTCTAACTGAAGTACTAAATAAAAAAATATAACAAAATACAACCATACCTGATCATTTCGATGTACCTAACATATTTGAAATTCAATTAACTTAAGAAAAATCCCGAAGCACTTACTCTTTAAAACAATTTGTACAACATGACAGTATTTCTAGAAATACCTTCACAAAAATAAATGCTCATTACTTCTGTCATATACCTAAATTTCAGATTTACAAAAAACAATTACAACTATTTTTCAAGTCTACTCATTTTACAAACGAAATATTCTAAAAAAATTCAAATTCACGGGCGCGGCGAAGCCCGCGCTTCTTCCCCTAGTAAATCTATATGCTGAGTGGTATATGGAGTATATAACTAGGTTCCTTGCTGAAGTACTCTCATAACTGATGTCAGTTCTCAGTTGTACGTACCATTTATTTTCAAGGAGAAGTGGAGGCGTAGTCACCACTTTTTAAAAAAGTCAATCCTGATTTCACTGGGCCTCCACTTGGCCTCGCCCAACTCGTCGTGGATGTCAACGATCACCAGTTCACCACCGTGGCGCGAACAGCAGCTAGCGCCTCGTCCATGCCGCTCGCGCCGCCCGTCACGATCACCACCTTGCCGTCCAAGGTCCAACCCGCGCAAATTAACGATCACGCCACCATTAATTGCATCCGTCCATCTCACGTTGTATCCAACAGTTGGATCGAGGCAGAGGAATCGACCAGAATACTCATCCGGGCGGTTATTTAGTACTACCTCTGTTTATGAATATAAGACGTTTTGAGTATTGCAAACAATGACTAGATACCTACTAAAATGAGTGAATATGTATACTAAATTATGTCTAGATACATTTAGATACATATGAATCTACAAAAGTGTACTATAAAAATACAGCATGTACATCACTGAAATATCGGTGCGGGATCCTGGTTCGAATCCCCTCTTCGATCATATAGTTTTATCCGTATTTATTTTCTCCCACTGTCAGGTGGGTCCTACTTGACAGGAGTGGACTTACTTGGTGCATCGCTTAAACTGATGGGATTAACTGCAAAAATAACGGACTGGCTGGAACGAACTCACGTGAGCGGCCCGTGACCCTTCTCGGTAAAAAACCGGTGAACAAACGAGCGAATGATCGAAGTGCATATGAATGTTCACTTCGGTTCAGTGACGGGTTCAAAAGGTCTCCAACACTTAAGTGCACCGGAAAACCACTTCAGTGACAGTGCCATTTACTTAATAATATTTGTTTGGAAAAGTTGTAATAGTTCGGTTTGAAATCTTAACGGTCATAATTTCTTTGTAGGTGTAAGGCGTAGTCAGTATTTTGTAAATGCTCATCGTATTTGCCAAACGTTGAAAAAGATATATCAAGGTAATGGCGAAATTTTTCTTTGCTTTGGTGGACAGCTATACGTCGGTAAGATTATTGGCTCATCGCACTTGGACGAGGAGAATTTTATTTAAAAGCCAAGCCACATGCAAGGAAGAAAAATAAGTCTTGCTGAGGCCGAGAATTCAAAAAAAATTTGTCGTTATTGTCGCAAGCATACGACTCATCACGAAATAATGAAATAGGAACATCGTGTGTTCTATTTTTACAAAGAACAATAATAGTAAGAACTTCATATTTAATATGTAAATTTCAAAAATATAGTATAAAATACAACACAACTCATCTTATTTCTGGTAGATATTATTTTATATGTATAGAGCGTATTCAAATACTATAATATGAATTAAATAAGATATGGATCAAAGAAAGACTACATGATCCTAAATTAATAAAATAAAGAAATGATTTTATCAATTTTAAAATTTCAAATAGGGAATAAATAATGTGTATATCTAAACAATTTTTCTTAAATCTAAGCAACCCTTTCTTAAACCCAAGAAAACTTTTAATAAATCAAAGCAAACCTTTCGTAAATCCAAGCAAACTTTTCGTAAATTCAAACAACCTTTTCGTAGGCGTCCGGACTGACCGAGGAGATCGAATTGATTATAGAAACATGAGTTTAATTAATAGATTTATTAGTGAACATGGGAAAATATTGTCTAGACGAATAAATAGATTAACCTTGAATCAACAACATTTAAATACTCTTGCTATAAAACAGGCTCGTATTTTATCTTTCTTACCATTTCGTAACTGTGAGAACGAAAAGCAATTTCAAGCCAAGTCAATTTCAATAATTACAGGTTCTAGACCCAGGAAAAATAGACATATTCCTCAATTAGAGGAAAAGTACAATTCCAATCGAAACTTAAGAAACTACAACCAAAATTTAAGAAACAACCATCAAAACTTAATCCTACCACTTAATATTAATTTATTAAGTTTAATTCGGTTTTTATTATTACACTATATTACTTTAATTTATCCCTTTAATTGATGATCTTTATTGTATTTGAAATCATTTTTCGACTATGACTCCCCCACTCGAGTCAACGCTTTTTCTTTTTGTTACTTGGAAAGTAGCTGCTTCAGCTTCAGCCAAGCGAATTCTCGATATTCCTTTTTATTTCTCATCAAACGAATTGCATCTTCTTCTAGAAATCCTATCTATTCTTAGCATGATTTTGGGGAATCTCCTTGCTATTACTCAAACAAGCATGAAAGGTATGCTTTCATATTCGCCCATTGGGCAAATCGGATATGTATTTGTGGAGCTAATTCTGGTTGGCTAGAGTGTTGAAATCCTCTTAGGATTATATCACCCTATAAGGATCCGGATCTATTGCAACAAAATCGTTCGTGGCAATAGAAGCTGATTTGTCGCAGTAGATACCTATTGCCACGGAATGTCATTATATTTCAACAAAACAGGCGAAATCGTTGTAGCGAGAAGCTACAATGTAAACTAGTTATCACAACGGGCGAAATGTCAAATAGTTATCACAACGGGCGAAATCGTTGTAGCGAGGTGCTAATGCGACAATGTAAACTTTCTGTGGCAACATAATAAATTATTGCACAAAGTTATTGTGATAATATAAACATTTATCGCAACATACTCTAATTCAACAAGTCGGTCACACACAATGTTATAAGACCCACATGACATTAGCTAAAAGATAAGAAATAAATGGTCTAAGTCTTCATCACGAAGAATGCCATTAACCTGGGGGTACAGTTGAGAGTTGACTTGTTGCATTGTTGACAGCTTCAAGTTCATGCCGATTCCTTGTCAGTTTCGAGGCATGCAGCTTGTTCTTCACTAAAAGCGCCGCGGCTCGGTAATATGTTGATGTAGCAATCTATGTCAGAAACTCAAAGAATTGTATGATAAGCGTACTGCCTGCAATGCAATTGAACCTTATTATAAAGGGAACAAAGATAATCAAAGAGAAAATGCACGACACCATAAATTTTGCAATTGTAGGAGCTCATTTTGACACTCGAAAAATGGAAGTTATATTTTGATTAATAATTTTGCAATGAGTGTTTCTTGATATGTTTTGGGTCGAGCTGGGAAAATACTCAGAAAAGCTTGTCAAACTTGCGGGCCAAACGCGGCCTTTTGTGTTGTGCAAATTTGTCGCATTAGTTTTTAAATAAAGACGCATACATTTTTACATTTGGGACTATTTTAAAGTGGGAACCATTTTTAAATTTGGAACCAATTTCAAATTTCGAACTCTTTCTTGAAATTCCGAACCATTTTAAAAATGGAATTATTTTTAAATTTTGAACCATTTTTAAAATGAATATTTTTTAATTTGGAAACATTTTCAAATTGAAAACTTTTTAAAAATGAACAGTTTTCAAATTTGGAACCATTTTTGTGTTTGGAACCATTTTAAAATAAGAACCAATTTAAATTTGGAACCATTTTAAATTCGGAACCATTTTAAATTTGGAACCATTTTTAAGTTTGGATATTTTAAAAAAGAACAATTTTAACATTTGGACCCATTTTCAAAAAACAATGTAAAAAATGAAAATAATAAGAAAAAGGAAAGAGAAAACAAAAACTAAAAATATGGTTGCATTTTTTTCAATGGAACTATTTAAAAAATTCCTAATGTTCACAAATCAGGACCATTTTTCTAAAAAACCAATTTCAAAAAAGAAACATTAAAAAATCAGAACCATTTTCGAAAAGAAAACATTTTAAAAAACGAACCATTTTTGTAAAAATGAAATATTTTAAAAATTCCAAATCATTTTTAAAAGTCAGAATCTTTTTTTAATTGAACCATTTAAAAAATAAATATTTTCCAAAAATATGAACCATTTTCAAAATAAGCGACAATAAAAACATAAAAGAAAACGTGAAACAGAAAAAAAAACAAAACAAAGAAACAATAGGAAATAAACGAAAACATAAAATTGGAACTATAGTATATGTGAAAATGAATGATTATCATGAACACAGGCGACGCTCAGTGGCTAGCTCTCCCCAAGCCTTTGTTGAAGTCGCAAGTTCGAATCCCAGCGAAGCACCTTACGCGTTGGTTGTTAACCTGCGCAGTTTCTTTTTTCTGTTTTCGTTTTTATTATTTTTAACCTTTTGGAACAAATTTTAAATTTTGAATCATTTCAAATTCGAAACCATTTTAAAATTTTGAAATAGTTTCAAATTTTGAAACCATTTTCAAATTGGAACCATTTTTAAATTTGGAACCAATTTAAAATTTGGAACAGTTTTCAAAGTGGAACATTTTTTATTTTGGAACTATTTTAAAATCAGGAACCATTTTTTTTATTTTGGAACCATATTTAAATTTGGAACCATTTTTAAATTCTGAACCATTTTCAAAATGGATTTTTTTATTATTTTGGAACCTTTTTTTAATTTGGAACTTTTAATTTTTGAACCATTTTGAAACTTGGAGCCAATTTTAAATTTAGAACCATTTTTTATTTTGGATCCATTTTAAAATTCGTAACCATTTCAAAATGCAACCGCTTTTTGTAATTTGGAACTATTTTAATGGAACCAATTTTAATTTTGTAACCATTTTCAAATTGGAACCGTTTTTAAATTTGGAACCAATTTAAAATTTGGAACAGTTTTCAAAGTGGAACATTTTTTATTTTGGAACCATATTTAAATTTGGAACCATTTTTAAATTCCGAACCATTTTAAAAATGGAACCTTTTTTATTTTGGAACCTTTTTAAAATTTGGAACCGTTTTAATTTTTGAACCATTTTGAAACTTGGAACCAATTTTAAATTTAGAACCATTTTTAATTTTGGATCCATTTTAAAATTCGTAACCATTTCAAAATGCAACCGTTTTTGTAATTTGGAACTATTTTAATGGAACCATTTTTATATTTGAAACCATTTTAAAAAGAAAAAAAAGAAAAAATAACTAAGAAAAATAAAACGAAAACAAAACAGAAAAATAAAAAAGAAACGAAACGAAAAAGGAAACAGAAAATAATAAAAACGAAAACATAAGAAAAAAAATTGCGCAGTGCGCGCGTGATGGGCCGGCCCTAGTGCGTAGGCGGGTACGCACGCGTTAGTAGTACGCGTAATATAGGATTTGCCTCTTTTCTGAATTGTTTTGTCTATTGAGCGAGATTAATGGGCCTGGCCCAGAAAGGAGCTCCTTCAGGCGCCGCTGAGTTACGCGACGCTTTCGGACGCCATATAGGAATCGCCCTTGGGGCTGTTGCCATACTCTGCGCAATTCCTATATGCCGCTCGCTGCGGAGCTTCTGGCTCGCGTCGGCCGAATGAATCCCGCAGCAGGCCGACCCAATAAGGCCTTTTTGTGTTTCCTTTTTTTTGTTATGTTAGTTCCTTTTTCTTTTAGGTTTTTCTTTTTCTCTATTGTTTTTTCTTTTCAGTTTTCAAAGATTTTGGTAATGAAATTTTTGATATTATAAAATCTTCATAAGTGTAGAATCTTCATAAATAAAAACTTTGTCATATTTTAAAAAATGTTCAGAAATGTAAAATGCTTAGGTTATGAAACAAATCATTTTGAAAAATGTTCAGATTAAAAAATGTTGATAGATGTAAAATATTTATATTTTCTTTTTTAAATGTTTCGTATTAAGAAGTGTTTAGATTTGAAAAAATATTCAGATTTTGAAAATTCCAGAAGACCCCATTTAGCAAACTTTCATAGCCAAAATAATCGATCGGGAAAACTAGGAAATTTATACCTTTAAGTTGTAATTACCAATAATTCAACTACCAGTTGTAAGAAACTGTCAAGACAAGCACAAATTCACTACAGAAAGCACAAACAAATAAGATGATACAATGCTGACATGTGTGGAAGGCCACAATGTATACAAAGTTCAGAATTATTATCCTCCGTGTTAAAGATAGCACAATAATCTCAGGAGGTGCAACTTCACAATGGGAAGCCGTTTATCAAGACACTAACAAGGTCAAGCATAGAAATAACATGAAGAGCATGAAACATAGTCAAACCGAAATTTAAAATATGTTGACAACATTCATAGTCAAATATCATCTGATTCCCTGTTTTGGTGGTAGGGCAAAATAGCATTGGATGCAGATGAAGCTACAACATAATTAGACCGAATACCTAGAATTAAACTTGTCAGACCTGAAATTATTCATCGACGATTGAAGGCATCTCATAAGCAGCAATGAATACTGTTCAGCTACCAATTGAACGGAGAGATAACCACAAGCAGATCCCCAGTTAATAAAACACACGGACAGATAGGGCGCGTTTGGTAGGCTACAGATAGGCCGGCCAGGCCCGCCAGCTGCAACCGCGCGGATTTGGTTGCCCGGAATCCCTCGCGAGCCAGGCCAGCACGGTCATCAAAGCACCCTCGGGCCAGGCCCGAGAGGAACGCTCAGATCGACCGTGCCCCTGGAGCCAGGCCCCCGGGGTGCGACCTCGAGGAACGATGTGTAGGAGCCGATGCAGCCGCCGCCGCGGGAGAGATGGCGCGAGGGAGAAATATGCGGCGGGAGAAATTCGGTCACCGCCGTTCAATTTCCCCTCACCGGTGCGCTATTTCTGCACCCTATCTAGTTCGTCCGCGCCAGCAACCAAATCCAAAACACCATCCCCCCCCCCCCTTTCGAGCTCCATGGTGTCTTCTTCTTTCAAGGCAGGAGCAATCCCTTCGCTCGAGCTCGTCCTCAGGCACTCTTCTCTGTGCAAGGTTCCCGGAGAGATCGACGGCAAGGATGCTTGGCGCAAGGAGCTGTTGGATCTGAACAAGGTGGTGCCGGATCTGAACTGTTCTCCCTGCAAGGTTCCCGGAGAGATCGGCGGCAACTCTTCTCTCGACGACTGTAAGCCTCTTCCCCATGTTCTTGTTAGATATGCTTGTGTGCCACTCTCTAAGTCCATTAGTGCGCTGACCACCCCCATTTCATGTTCCATGGTTTTGCCTGCTTGGATGCCACTCTTTAGATCTTAGGCTTAGTCTGGCGAACTAGCATATATTTGTTCACTCTTGAACCCGAAATCATCTAGCACGTAGGTAGTTCAATGTTAGTTCGTAGTTGTAACATTTTGGTCGTCCTAATTGTAGGACATGTTGCAGCCCATCTCAACGGATCATGATCTGTATGCTCCATCTGTTCGCCATGCTTTACATGCCATCAGCACAACCCCTATTAGCTATGCTCTTCCGTTCGATTAATCTATGAGTCAGCGAGCTCCATTTGTGTGGTCAGCTTCAATGTCCATGTTCGTTCTGAACAGGGTTTGTGAGCTCGTCCACAAGGGGATCAATTTTGGAAGAGGGTTCAAAGAGCACTACATGAACACCGTGAGCATGGATGTTCTAGACTTCACTGGGACTACTGTTAGCACTACGCAGATTTACAACCATCTGCGTAAGTGGAGACAGAGGTGGATTAGGGTCACTCGACTGGCGAAAACAAAAGGGGTCACTTGGTGTGAACATTCCAGCACCTTGAGCATGGATGAACAAACGTTAATTGCCTACACGACGGTGAGATGAATCTCCCCCTCAAACTCTGACGTCGGGATGTAGAAGGAGGCTTTCTGGGATTTTGTGTAGGGAGAGGTCGGTTCATTGGTCACCAAGCTGGTAACTATGGAGCACAATCCCCACTGAGGCACACTGCAGCAGGACGGCGCACACAGCACATACCGTTTCTTCTGGCATGGTGCTTTTGCAGCAGATGCAGAGACCCGTGGGCAATATGCAGAGCGAACTTACAAGTGCAAACTTCTGAAAGTAGTTGCATTTGATGGACCACGTCAACATCTCATAGCTTACTGGGATCTAAAGCTTGAGGAGTGCTCCCAACTCTTGCTGCTACTATCTGACCGGTTCCGTAAGCGCAGGAAGCCAAGAAGTACTCCGAACTCTTCCACCGAATACAAATAATCGCGCACCCGCTCCATTTTGCAGGACAGAAAATCCTTCTCAAGGCAAAATGTAACCTGGACCATCTGGCCCCCTCTTTGATTTGAAGTATTTTCAAAGGATTTCAATCCATAGAATTTTTCTCTATGTAATCCATTTGGTTCAAAGGAATGAATCTTCCAAAATTCCTATGGAATACTTTCCTACACTACAATCCCATATGAATTCTAGCAAGAGGTGGGACCTCATGGAAAAACTCCTATGAGTGTATGACAAGTTGACAACTATGACTTGTACCCAACTCCATAGAAAATTTATGTGTTTTTCTTGTCCTGCAACCAAACAACTAATGTGACTAATTCCTGTGTTTTCAGTTCTTATACGTTTCCACATAGTATGACATTCTATTCCTACGTTTTCCTATTCTATGGTTTTCAATTCCTGTGAAACCTCTTCTTGCATGTCAGAGGGAAGATGAGGGCTCAACATGTTACATGTGTGACTGTAGATTATGAGTTTGCTGCAAGGATAGGAGCGTCAATGAAATATGTGGTGAGGTTTGAGGATAACCACACCTTCTCTCGTAATTTGAAGCTTGAATGCGATAATCTTTTGACACTCCAAGGTTGACACTCATCGCCAACGACAACCTTTTCAGTGATGGAGTGCTGCATCTGAGAGTTGATTTGAATACGGTGGAGCAGCCAGGAGCCCAGGATCACAAACTTGATATTAAGCTGGGTTGTGAGTTTGTGACGTCCCAGCGCTTGACGTACTCCCTGCCGCCTGGATTCTGAATATGCATCCTAGTTAGCTGTTCTTTTCCGTTCTTGTCTCATCAGATCTGTTCTTATGCGTCCGACCCACTGCGGCTCGCCACGTTCATGCTCACGCACGTCGTCAACGTAGCGGCGTAGCGCTTCGCGCGAAGACGGCGCTCAACGTCAGGGGCGTCTCGGCGTTGTCGGTCTCCCCCAACGACGCCGGCCCGGTGACGGACCGTTCGAGGGAGTCTACACCGAGAACGGCGACGGCGAGAATGTGCTGTGCATGGTCGGCGAGGCCGTGCTCCCGCGGCGCGGCGGCGACGCCTCCAACCCGCATCTGCTCGGAATGGTGAACTTTACGGAAGAACTTCAGGGTTCAGCACATCTTCCATCTTGTTTTCTTCAGGTGTTATTGCCAAACTTCACAGAAGTACCATTTGGAGAGCAAGTCCTAGTACCTGATACTACTCGCCAACGCTTGAAAGCAATTTACAAACAAGACAAGCCTGGAAGATCACAGCCTCACAGTGTACATAAAGTTCAGCCTTTATATCATACATGCATCTAGATCAGGCATTGTTGTCATGTCTTCAAGAAAAACTCTGCCTTGCAGTGCAGACACGCACAAGCAGGAGTCGTGATCTCGTAATTTCACAAATGCTTGTATGTACCCTTCATTTGTAATTACCACAAATTCAACTAACAATTGTCACAAACTGTGAAGATAAGCACAATTCACTAGAGGGCAAGCACAAACAAGAAGATGCTAAAATGCTGACAACTCCGGAAGGCCAGAATGTAAACAAAGTTCAGAAGTATGATGCTCCGTCTTGATGATAGGACAACAATCTCATGAGCTGGAACTTCACCATGGTATGGCCCATCAGTAGCATGATTAGCTACGCCGGCATGATTCAACATACATCAAAACTAGTACAAAACCCCTATATTACTCATTATATTAAAGCTGGCTGGATCCGCGGCCTCCCAGCGATCCGTGCACTGTTCATTACTGTAGATATGCAGGAAAGCAACAGGTCAGCTATGGTCTATTCAAGATTCTGTGTCAAAGTTGAGATAAATGACCTCCTTATGCTTAGCTCCTATGTTTCAGATCTGCAGAGGTTGAATACAATTCGAGACGATAAGTAGATTGGCCTATATTCAGGTAAAGTCACATGTTTTGATGGAAAACTGTCTCTCGATGATCGCTTAGACTCTCTGGATACTGCTCATTCTCGTTGCTGTTAATACTATTTGAGTTTAGTTAGCTTTGCTTTGTTTAGTTGAGGGTTTCCATCTCATGGTGCTTTAAAACACATGCCGGGGTAACTGCGATGATGGGAACTGCGCACACAAGTAGTTTCCTGTACTCTTACACCAAGAGCAGTTGCATCAAGGAGCTACAAGGACAATACGAAATGGAAGCAATGCCTTTAATCCCTAGTATATAAATCAGATATACAGATAGCAAGCAGTTGGATGATGCCATGACAAAGTCTGGAATATCACAAACTTACAGTCTTCAAAATATTCAGAAGGATGGTTTAATCTAGAATATGCATGAACCATACCATCTGAGTTATGCATGAACCACAGAGAACATGTCATCATTTTTGCTTGTTATAATTATCCTTCGGAATGGTTTGTGATAATAATTATCCCTACGAATTATCACAAGCAAAAATGCTGACAGTCTGAAACGCAACACTGTGCAGAAAGTTCAGAAGCACAAGATTCGAGGGAGCACAAAAAGGCTGACAGTCTTGTTATTCATATGATTCAAATAATTAGGCGAATCTCTATAAGCAAACACGCATTACAGAACAGCAATATCCAACCTGCCAAAAGGCTGGCAAACAAGCAAATGAAGGATGTTTGATAACGTCAGGAGGACAACATACAGAATTACAGTTTGGACTGATAGAGCACAAGGTTTTGGTAATCCTTTCTCTTGATTATGAAAACTCGCAAGATTTACAGTTTGGACTGCAGCAAGCAGTAAATTTTGGGCTATAACCTACAGTCTCCACTTCTAATCAGGATAACTAGCATACATCATAGATTCATGTCTTTTACTAATCTCAGTTGTTGTCGTGGAAGAACGGGGGCTCGCCGTCAGCAGCATCATTTTCATCTGATGGAAGGCAGTCGGGAAGTAACAAACTCTGCTGGATAGTATGCGGGGAGAGTAAGGCCCACTGATCTCCCAGCTGGTAGGTGTGGGGAAAACCTCCAATGCAAGGGCACTGAATCAAGACCCTAGGACAGAGGACGAGGGCTCCCTGTGGTATGGCAACGATACCGGCGGTGAGCATCCCATTAAGGTGAAAGCCACCGCTTGAGTTGATGACATCCACTGGGAGCTGGACCCTGTGGCGATGTGTCCATACGTTGTTTGCTCGCACCCAAACGTCCACTCGACCTGGCGACAAACTGACTGCCAAAGAAAGCTGCCCGTTCAAGTTGAAGAGCTGCCCTCCGACACCAATGGAGACGAGCTGGCCATCCACATCAACTCTGGGAGGCGCCACCAAGGAGAAGGTCTCGGTGAGTGTGTTGAATCTTAGCAAGTTCGGGTTCACCCGAGTGACCTGCGGCATCCAGAAGAGGAAGATGCCCTCTGCATCCACGGGCGGGGTGGTGCATGACGGGGCAAGTCCATTGAGCACCGCCAGTACATTGGCCATCCCCTGTCCTGGGAGACCGATGCTCCTTGGATGCTGCTCGGCGCCGAGCTCGAAGACCCAGTAGTCTCGGCCGTTCTCCCGGAGGTCGTGGTAGAGCACGCGGCACCTCAAACCTCCCACCTGGTCGGGCCCTGTCGTGTACAAGGCGAGGATGCGGTTGGTGAGATGCAGGGGAGGGAGGTGCGCCCAGCGCCGTGTGAACGGGTTGCAGGCGCAGAGCATGTCGCCGAAGGACAGCAGCAGGATGCCGGCGCTCGAGCCGTGGATGAGCAGGCCCTGGAGGTGCTCGCCGGGAAAGCTGCACACCGGGCGGAAGACCTTGTCTCGCGTGTCGACGCCGCGTAGGCTGACTCGGGGGAGATCGGGGGAGAAGGCGAGCGGCATGCGCGCCCGGGCGTGGTGCTTGTGGTGCTCGCGGCGGAAGTGGGCGGAGTCGGTGATGTCGCGCCAGAACGGGCTCACGGCGCGGCAGCGGGCGATGTCCTCGATCGGTAGGCAGAACAGAGTCGGGTACATGATGGAGTACGTCTCACCCGGAGCAGGGATGACGGCGTTCGGCGCGACCTCGACGACTTGCAGCGCTCCGCCGTTCCCGAAGCCGCCCGCCTCCGCTCCTCCCAGCCCGTTGGCCTCGGCGTCGCCTCCGCCGTTCCCCAGCGCCTCACCGCCTCCGCCGTCCGCCAGCGCCGCACCGCCTCCGATGAAGAGCCCGTCGTCCAGCCCTCCGCCGGCCTCCATGGCGGCAGAGCTGGGCTGCGGGATGCGGCCGTTACGGCAGTTCACCGGCCGTTACGGGCTGCGGGTGGGCTGACAGAGAGGCGAGGAAAACGGGGTGGGGATCGGATTTGGATTTGGGGAGATTTGATTTTGGGAGGCGGAGGTTGTAGGCGGCGCCGGCGGCGTGATATTAGCGGGTTGGGCTGGGCTGGGCTGCTAAATGGGCTCTCCTCGGCCCAATTGGTACGGGTCCGCAGAAAGAAACAGGTTTGGAAGAGTCAAATTACTTCTTTTTTTTATAAAATGGAGAAAATAATAACATCTCTAGCATCAACACCACAAAAAATTACGAGAACTAGGGACAAATCGTATGGTCTAGTTTTTAGCGACATGGGCATTTGATCGCGAGGAGGCAACTGGTGTCGAGACGAGGCCAAGAGCACCTCTTGAGAAAGGACAGCGAGGCACGACACGGCAGAAAGGACAGTGCAACTCATCAAGTCGTGGGGAGTAGCTTGTAAACCACGCCTCAAGAGGAAAATGGCGCTCGTGGGCGGCGTCGTTGCCAACAAAGGTGAGACATTGCCCAACTTTTGCTGAAACCCACCCACAAGAGGACGCCTACTGCACCTTGGGATGACAAGGAGAGGAAATGGAAGCAGTATACTGTAGGCGGGGGTGTGTCGCACCCAAAACGCACGAAAATCCAAGGAGAGGGCCGTAAATGGGGGGAAAGGGAGCCACTACTAGGAAATAGGCTATAGGTGGAACCACTTTTTGTGGCGCACCAATATGATTGTGCGCCCCAGAAACTATTCAGTGTGGCACCCTATGTGGTGCGCCACAGAAATCGGAGCATAACTAGCCCATGCGCCACTCTGTCGATAGAGAAATCCGCCACTCTGTATCCGAGGAGTAGGCTGGACCAGCTAGGTGGGATGCGATAGAGAATTTTACTTATTCTGTAAATATAATTTTGTAAAATGATTAGAAGAGCTTCTTGAGATCCACTGTGTTGGTTTATGCCTGCTGTTCTAGCCTTGCACGTGTATAGACTTTCGGGTCTATAGACGCGTGGCGGCTGTCATTCTACCGGGTCGGGTATCGGACATAGAGAGAGGGAAGCGAGCATAGGGAGAATCGTCGACGAAGCGCAACCATGATGATGGCGGGTGGACCCTTACTAACAGTGACCTCCATGCTGCCGCACGAGGTCCCTAAGGCCAATTTCGTGTCGTCTCATTTCTAGCGCTGCATGGCCCTATCCGGTGGCGCCTATGGGAGTGACGAGGTAGGTGAGTGAGAGAGGGGGTGGTGGCGATGGGAGGCTACGGTCCACCCCCTCGGTCGCATGGAGGAGAGGACCACGAGGGGATGTGAGCCGTCTGTAAGAACCTGTAGTCTTAGGACTACCGAGGGGTAGAAATTAGATTTCTGAATATTTGCATTCATGCATTGGATACAATTTGAACTTTGCAAAAAGGTAGTCAAGATGATTAACTAGACAAGGGTTGTCGAAAGGGGATGAAATAAACTCAGACTCCGTGTTTTGGTTCAAATTATTTTCAACACAAGAATCCTCTAATGAATTTAAATAAGACACATTATATTGTATACTCATCTCATTTCTGAACAAACAAGTCTCGAACTCATATTTGAATTATTTGAATTCTAATCATATGACTAGTGTCATTACAATTCAAACACTTACAAAATCATATAAGAAGTCACAATAATAAGAAAACATGACTTCTTTATTTCTTATCTCAATTTTTTACACATAATAATTATAATTTATAACAATAAATTTCCAGGAACCTATTACAATAATTTCATGTTAGGTCTGAATCAACTAACATAACTTCACAAAGCCAAGTAAAAAATTCAACATTAATGGACCATTTCACTCAGTTAGGCGCCAATCAGTCCTTAGCAACCCGCATAGTGTTGTCACTTATTTATATGGAAGCAAAAGCGACAATGTAATGACACTCGTATACATAAAGGTACATGCATGTCAAGCGGTTATAATAATTATCATTATAAATACATTGTATAGTGGTAATGTAAATTTATTGGTCATGAAGATCTTTTATTTATCACTCATGATTTAGTTACTTGGGTGAAGCTTTGTGTTGGGGGGATAATAACCCGGTATACTTATGACCAAGGAATAATCAGTCGGACGGCCCAAGATCTGGTCCGAGTGAAGTGTACAAGATATGGGCCAGGTTATAGTTGGGCCAATAGGTCTAACATGACTCGTCTCTAGAAGGAAGGACCTAGAAGAACTGGAGTCCGAGTGAAGGAAGAAATCGGGTGACTTGGAGGCTACGGAAGGTCTAGAAGAACCTAGAGTAGGACTCCGTGCTCGTATGTAACTCGGTATTCATTGTAAGTTCGGGAGACCCGGCGTCTATATAAACGGGCTCCCAGAACGTAGATAGAGAAGTTCTAAGTCACGAGTCATAAGTTTGAACCCTAGTTCGATATCACCGCTATCAAGCGAATCCTTTGTAACCTGTCTCGTAACCCGGCTCTGTTGTCGTAGCCGAGTTATCGAGACCTTGAGATCAATAACACAGAAGCAGGAAGTAGGTATTTATCTCCAATGGAGAGGCTGAACCTGGGTAAATCCTTTTTCCCCAATGAGCGTGACAATCTCCTGAAGGACCAAGGCGCCTTGCCCCAACATATAAGTTACCCTATGGTAACATCTGCCGTGTTAACCCACGACACTTTGCTTAGAGTTTATTTTTTCCTAAATCAAATCAACCAAAAACTACCACGCTAGGTACGTCAATAATGAATTTATATGGTTTTTTTACTTGAATTTATTTATACATAATTTGATTACTATGTCATGCACTATTTCCATGCACACCTAGCATATGCGACAATTTAATCACACTCATATACATTCAAGCGGTCCTAATATTTATCAATAGAAATACATTGTATAGTGCTAATTTAAATTTATTGATCACAAGTACTTTTATTTATATGGAATTTTTTTACTTGATTTTATTTATACATAATTTGATTACTATGTCATGCACTATTTCCATGCACACCTAGCATACGCGACAATTTAATCACACTCATATACATTCAAGCGGTCATAATATTTATCAATAGAAATACAATGTATAGTTCTAATTTAAATTTATTGATCACAAGTACTTCTATTTATTAGTCATGTTTGAGTTGTTTAGTGAATCTTTACTTAGAATTTATTTATCTGAATCAAAGCAACCCAAAAAATCTTCAACCATTAATTAAGCCCATTGGCATATTATAGTTTGTTTTATGTTCATATGTATACATCCTTGCCCATATCATTGCTAAATATCTATAGAACTTGATAGAGTATCCTAGAGTGTAGAGACATGATAATTTTAATTTCTTAAATAATGGAGAAAAGAACATTTCTAGCCTCAACACCAGAAAAATTACGATAACTAGAGACGAACATATTGTGTAGTTTGTAGTCAACTCATAAAATACACTAGTTGAATGCCATATGATTGCCACTTGTCATGGACTGAGTCGGCTGAAGCTCGGCGGCAAGGGTCTTTCCGCCAACTTGATTGGCGGACGGTGACTTTCTGCCATTTGAGTTGACGGAAGTCCACGTGTCTCTATTCCAAGTTCCATCATGGCTATTTTTTGATAAAAAAAATCAGAGCGGGTTACTTTCGACAATTATATTGGGGAAGGGATCATATTTGTAAAAAAAAAACCTAATCAGACCTTGCTGAGCTCTGAGGAGTCGCCTTGTCCACAGACCCTTAAGTTTTTTCACATGTCGCATGGACTATTCGAGAACCATGTGTAAAAGAGCAACTGGTAAAGAAAGCTAGATTGGTGAGTTTCAGAGTTTCTCGAGCTGCACCCCAAATGACCCCGAAAGGTCCAATGGGGTTCAGACGTAAGAATCGGTCACAGGCTCACAGCGGCATTCCCAAGTGTTCAGGCCGAGCCGAAATCTGTCTGGCACCATTAAGAGGTCCTTCTTTTGGTGACAAGGGTATTTTTTGTTCCTAAGAAAAAGTGAGGATGCAACATAGAGAACATGAGGAATAGAGATGTGTAGTTTCTACATGCAGGAGAAATGCTTCAGTCATCTATGTGTATAGCTCCGTCTACCTAACTACTAAAAACCGGTTGGATGGATACCGTTGCTGGTGAGATTAAGCACTGCCTCTTCTCCCATCGTGTCTTTTTTACTAAGTGACATTTAATCAAACTTTCAGCTATATAACACTTACCAAACACGAGGCGTTTTCCCGGCCAGTAACGCCACCTGCTGAGGCGTTTGAGAGGCCTCAAACGGAGGCGTTTCACGGCTGGCTGACCATACATATAGCGTGGGACTCGGATATTCAAAACGGGTGGTGGGTGCAGATGCACCCACTACCCAAAAAACAATTTTTCAAATTCCAAAAAATTCAAAACAAAAAATTTGCATGTAGTCTAACACATTTCAAGTCAGCACAAAAAGTTACGCGAACAATTTTTTTTTGCAACCTGTGCAAAAAAGACAAATTGGGACATATCAAATGTATATATACGTGTCAGAATTTTCTCTTTTTTGTACAGGTTGCTAAAAAAGTTTTTTCATCATGCCAATTTTTGTGCTAACACATCACTGTTGGAGATATGCCCTAGAGACAATAATAATTAAGTTTATTATTTATCTCCATGTTTATTATTAATGTTTATATCTTTATGCTACAACTGTATTGGGTACTTGTATAGCAAATACAACGTATGCAAGAGGAAAACCTCCGATACACGTGTAGAGATATGAACGGTAAAAGAGTTCCTGGTCTTGTCTCTAAGACTAGCCTATCTTGTTGATTGATGATCATGTTTTCCTGATCATGGACTTTGTATAAGTTATTCAACTATACGAGTGGTTTATCGGAATGATAATCGCACTGAACTGACCCAACCGTATGATCTCGCTATGAGACAAATCGTCAACGATGAAATAGCGATTGATCATCTATTTAGTTATCGTTAGCTAGATCCCTATGCTATGAGAATATCTTGCCACCGCTTATTCGACATTCGGGCCTTATTTCCACCAAACGTCTTGCAGTAACATGGGACTATGATAGTTGGCTTTTGGGTTTGAACTAGGATAATGTATTGGAACAGAGATCGTTCAAGAATAGCACTTACTCCTCCAGACGATGGAGAGATACATCCTCTTGGCCATCTCAGTATTATTGTTGTCACCCCAATCGTCTGGCCAGACACAAGCGTGATTTATCACGGGACAACAAATATACAGAATGAGAAAAGAGAATGATATTGGTACGAGAATTATATGTGTTATGATCAAAGGGTTTGATTACACTAGAGCACATTGTCTCAATCTCGAGATATCATTGGTATCGTGCACGTAAGGGGATTAAGCGTAATGAGTAACGCACATATTCTTTTGTTCATTCACACACAGGGTGCTGATGTCTATGTGTGCTTCTATTCTTGTAGCCAGTGTTGGGCCTCCAAGAGCAGAGGTTTGTAGAACAGCAGCAAGTTTCCCTTAAGTGAATCACCCAAGGTTTATCGAACTCAGGGAGGTAGAGGTCAAAGATATCCCTCTCAAGCAACCCTGCAATTAAGATACAAGAAGTCTCTTGTGTCCCCAACACACCCAATACACTTGTCAGATGTATAGGTGCACTAGTTCGGCGAAGAGATAGTGAAATACAAGTAATATGGATGATTATAAGTAGTAACTGCAATCTGAATAAAATGGCAGCAAGCAAACATGTAGCAGAACTTGATGTAAACGGTGTTTCAATGCTTAGAAACAAGGCCTAGGGATCATACTTTCACTAGTGGACACTCTCAACAATGATCTCATAACTGAATAAGTAAAAGCTACTCTTAAACACTCTCTTGTTGGATAACAAACACCATTCATTGTGTAGGGCTACAAAAGCACACCTCAAGCCGGAGTAAACAAGCGCCACAACGTCATAAAGGAATCACACACGGTGCACACACTGTCACCTTTACACCGTGGAGAGTACCGGAGTTCATATTAAAGTAACCTCTAGAGTGCATAATAGATAAAGAGTAACATCTACATATTCAACTAGATTAGCACAACTGAACACAAGTAAATACTACTCGGGATTATTCTCCTTCTTGATGAAGCAAGAGTACTATGCGTAGGGCTGCAAAGCACACCTCAAAGTCTGAGTAAACAAACACCACAATTCCCAAGAATAAGCCATGATAAATGTCTAAATTATTCATAGAGTCACACAAGTACCCACACTGTCACCTTGATACCGTGTTGTCACAATGACTCCAGAAACTAGACAAAATCACTTGAGTAGCATAAACATTATTAATGTATTCAGCGATACTAGCAATACACATGATCACATAAAGATCACACCATGGGAGAGAGAGATGAACCACATAGCTACCGGTAGAGCCCTCAGCCTCGGGGGAGAACTACTCCCTCCTCATCATGGGAGTCAGCAGCGGCGATGAAGATGGCGGTGGTGTCGATGGAGATGACTCCGGGGGCAATTCCCCGTCCCGGCGGCGTGCCGGAACAGAGATTCTGTCCCCCGAAACTTGTCGTCGATGGCGGCGGCGCTGCGGAACTCTTCGTGGAATATGACTTGGTTTTTAGGGTTTTCGCTCGGGGAATAAATAGGCGAAGGGGCATGTCGGTGGAGCCCGAGGGGCCCAACCACCTGGCGGCGCGGGGCCCCGCGCCGCCATGGTTTGGCCACCTCGTGGCTCTTCGTCTCTCCTTCGGACTCCGTGTACGTGTTGGAAAAATAGGGACGTGGCCTTTTGTTTCGTGCAATTCCGAGAATATTCGCAGAAGTACTTTTCTGAAACCAAAAACAGCAGAAAACAGGGAACTGGCACTGTGGCATCTTGTTAATAGGTTAGTCCCAGAAAATGCATAAAAGTGATATGAAGTGTATATAAAACATGTAGCAATGGTATAATATAAGCATGGAACATCAGAAATTATGGATACGTTGGAGACGTATCAAGCATCCCCAAGCTTAGTTCTACTCGTCCTCGAGTAGGTAAAACGATAACAACAAATAATTTCTGAGGAGACATGCTTTCACACAATCTTGATCAAATATTGCAAGGCTCATGTCATGAATGAAGTGACTCAAAGCAATGGTCTATAGTTTGCTAACATAGATAAAGAGTAAACAATGAATCATATAAGCAAAAACTTTTCATGAATAGTACTTTCAAGACAAGCATCAAAAAGTTTTGCATAAGAGGTAACTCATAAAGCAATAGATTCAAAGTAAAAGGCATTGAAGCAACACAAAGGATGATTAAGTTTCAGCATTGCTTTCAACTTGTAACATGTATATCTCATGGATAGTTGTCAACATAAAGCAATATAACAAGTGCAATAAGTAAACATGTAAGAATCAATGCACACAAAGTTGACACTAGTGTTTGCTTCTAAGATAGAAAGGAGTAGGTAAACTGACTCAACATAAAGTAAAAGATAGGCCCTTCGCAGAGGGAAGCAGGGATTAAATCATGTGCTAGAGCTTTTTAAGTTTTCGAAAGCATATAGAGAGCACAAAATAAGTATTTGAGAGGTGTTTGTTGTTGTCAACGAATGGTAGTGGGCACTCTAACCCCCTTGTCAACCAGACTTTCAAGAGCGGCTCCCATGAAGGACGTTATCTCTACCAGCAAGGTAGATCATCCCTCTTCTCTTTTGTTTACACATGTATTTTAGTTTCTTTATATGACACTCCTCCCAACCTTTTGCTTACACAAGCCATGGCTAACCGAATCCTCGGGTGCCTTCCAACATTCACATACCATGGAGGAGTGTCTATTTGCAAATTAAGTTGCTTACTGATAAATCAGGGCAAAACATGTGAAGAGAATTATTAATGAAAGTTGTAATTAATTGGGGCTGGGCACCCCGTTGCCAGCTCTTTTTGCAAATTATTGGATAAGCGGATGTATATGCCACTAGTCCATTGGTGAAAGTCTGTCAGAAGTAAATGACAAGATTGAAAGATAAAACACCACATACTTCCTCATGAGCTATAAAACATTGACACAAATAAGGAGTAATAAAGTTTTGAATAGTTTAAAGGTAGCACATGAAGTATTTACTTGGAATGGCAGGAAATACCACATAGTAGGTAGGTATGGTGGACACAAATGGCATGGGTTTTGGCTCAAGTTTGGATGCACGAGAAGCATTCCCTCTCAGTACAGAGTTTAGGCTAGCAAGGTTGTTTGAAGCAAACACAAGTATAAACCGGTACAGCAAGAATCACATAAAAACATATTGCAAGTATTATAAGACTCTACACTGTCTTCCTTGTTGCTCAAACATTTTACCAGAAAATATCTAGACCTTAGAGAGAACAAATATGCATCCCAAGTCTCAACAAGCTCTACGGTAGTTCTCCACTACTAGGCTTTAACTACATGATGCAAGAGCTTAAACATGATCTACTTGAGAGCTCAAAACAATTGCAAAGTATCAAATCGAAACAAGACAATGATCTACAAGAATGCATATGTCTTTTCCAATACCAACTACTACATGTAGCATTTTCTTTCTTCCAAACAAACACCAATCAATTTATTTAAACATAAACTCTCCAAATGATAATATAATGCAGCAAGAGAGTATTTAAAACAAGTGCTAACAGCTCGAAGAGATGCATGAAAAACAGGAGCTAAAAGCACTGCAGTAGCTAGTTAAGAATACTCAACAAATATAAGTGAAGAACATGAGTATTCACATGAAAAAGCGGAGCGTGTCTCTCTCCCACACAAGGATTGCTAGGATCCGAATTTATTCAAACAAAAATAAAAGCACACAGACGCTCCAAGTAAAGCGCATAAGATGTGAAAGAATTAAAATATAGTTTCACTAGAGATGACCTGATAAGTTGTTGATGAAGAAGGGGATGCCTTGGGCATCCCCAAGCTTAGACGCTTGAGTCTTCTTGAATATGGTGGGATGAACCACGGGGGCATCCCCAAGCTTAGGCTTTTCACTCTTCTTGATCACATAATATCACCTTCTCTCTTGATCCTTGAAAACTTCCTTCACACCAAACTCGACAGTTCTCATTAGAGGGTTAGTGCATAATCAAAAATTCTCATATTCTGTGATGACACAATCATTTAAAGCTTCTGGACATTAGCTACAGCCACCAATGCTTTGTGGAGCAAAGAAATCCACAAAACATCGTAAAAGAGCGAATGCAAAACAAAAGGCAGAATCTGTCAAAAACAGAACAGTCTGAATGACGAATTTTTTCGAGGCACTTAAGTTGCTCAGATGGAACTGGTCCAATTTAATGAAAGTTGCGTACATATCTGAGGAAGATGCGTGATTTTTTACAGAATTTTTCGAATTTTTACAGGGAGAAAAGCTCAAATCGTGACAGCTAAAAATCTGTCTCTGCGCAGAAATCCAAATCTTGCATCAACTTTCAATAAAAGACTTTACTTGGCACAACAATGCAATAAAATAAAGATACAAAGGAGTTGCTACAGAAGTAACAACACCTTGACTCAAAGAAAAAAAAAAATAACAGAAAATAAAAACATGGGTTGTCTCCCATAAGCGCTTTTCTTTAAAGCCTTTTAGCTAGGCATGATAATTTTGATAATGCTCTCATATGTATAAGAGTTGAATATAAGAGAGCATCAAAAAGCAAATACCAAACACATTTAAGTCTAACCCACTTCCTATGCAAAGGAATCTTGTAAGAAAACAAATTATTGATGCATGAAGCTACTAGCATAGAAAGACAAAACAAGTGCAACTTCAAAAATTTGAACAAAAAGAGAGAAGACTTAATATTATTGAGATATATGAATCCATGTCTCCTTCTCTCATAAAAACTTTCAGTAGCATCGTTGATAAAATCCACAATATAACCATCACATGAAACATTCTTACCATGATCCATATGCACAAAAGTATCATTACTCTCCACATAAGCATAATCAATTTTATTAGTAATAGTGAGAGTAAAACTATCACATCCATCATTACAATCATATTCATCACAACCAGCTTCCCCAAGCTTAGACTTTTCCATAGCATTAGCAATAATGGTGTTCAAAGAATTCATGCTAAGAACATTGCTATCACTATTATGCAAACAAGCCTCCATAGGTTTTTTAATTTTCTCTTCAAAAGCATCATGTCCTAATTCAATATAAAGTTCATAAAGATCTCTAATTTTTTTGTTGTTTTCCATTAAGCCTAACTAGTGAAAATAAAAACAAGAAACAAAAAGAAATAATTGCAGAATCTAAAGGAGATACCTTCGAGCACTCACACACTAGCAACAGTACTAGAAAATAGCTTAGTAGCCAGAGGATGTGAATACCTTTTACCTTACCTCCCGGCAACGGCACCAGAAAATAACTTGATGTCTACGTGTACTTCTATTCTTGTAGACAGTGTTGGGCCTCCAAGAACAGAGGTTTGTAGAACAGCAGCAAGTTTCTCTTAAGTGAATCACCCAAGTTTTATCGAACTCAGGGAGGTAGAGGTCAAAGATATCCCTCTCAAGCAACCCTGCAATTAAGATACAAGAAGTGTCTTGTGTCCCCAACACACCCAATACACTTGTCAGATGTATAGGTGCACTAGTTCGGCGAAGAGATAGTGAAATACAAGTAATATGGATGATTATAAGTAGTAATTGCAATCTGGAATAAAAATGGCAGCAAGCAAACATGTAGCAGAACTTGATGTAAACGGTGTTTCAATGCTTAGAAACAAGGCCTAGTGATCATACTTTCACTAGTGGATACTCTCAACAATGATCTCATAACTGAATAAGTAAAAGCTACTCTTAAACACTCTCTTGTTGGATAACAAACACCATTCATTGCGTAGGACTACAAAAGCACACCTCAAGCCGGAGTAAACAAGCGCCACAACGTCATAAAGGAATCACACACGGTGCACACACTGTCACCTTTACACCGTGGAGAGTACCGGAGTACGTATTAAAGTAACCTCTAGAGTGCATAATAGATAAAGAGTAACATCTACATAATCAACTAGATTAGCACAACTGAACACAAGTAAATACTACTCGGAATTATTCTCCTTCTTGATGAAGCAAGAGTACTATGCGTAGGGCTGCAAGAGCACACCTCAAAGTCTGAGTAAACAAACACCACAATTCCCAAGAATAAGCCATGATAAATGTCTAAATTATTCATAGAGTCACACAAGTACCCACACTGTCACCTTGATACCATGTTGTCACAATGACTCCAGAAACTAGACAAAACCACTTGAGTAGCATAAACATTATTAATGTATTCAGCGATACTAGCAATACACATGATCACATAAAGATCACACCATGGGAGAGAGAGATGAACCACATAGCTACCGGTAGAGCCCTCAGCCTCGGGGAGAACTACTCCCTCCTCATCATGGGAGTTAGTAGCGGCGATGAAGATGGCGGTGGTGTCGATGGAGATGACTCCGGGGGCAATTCCCCGTCCCAGCGGCGTGCCGGAACAGAAATTATGTCCCCCGAAACTTGTCGTCGATGGCGGCGGCGCTGCGGAACTCTTCGTGGAACATGGCTTGGTTTTTCTAGGGTTTACGCCTCGGGGGGAATAAATAGGCGAAGGGGCAACGTCGGTGGAGCCCCGAGGGGGTCAAACCATCTGGCGGCGCGGTTACTGTTCACCCCGCGCCGGCCTATGGTTTGGCCACCTCGTGGCGCTTCTTCGTCTCTCCTTCGGACTCCGTGTACGTGTTGGAAAAATAGGGACGTGGCCTTTTGTTTCATGCAATTCCGAGAATATTTGCAGAAGTAGTTTTCTGAAACCAAAAACAGCAGAAAACAGGGAACTGACACTGTGGCATCTTGTTAATAGGTTAGTCCCAGAAAATGCATAAAAGTGATATGAAGTGTATATAAAACATGTAGCAAATGGTATAATATAAGCATGGAACATCAGAAATTATGGATACGTTGGAGACGTATCAGGTGCCAGTACGAATGCCTAACCCACTGCTGGTTATTGTTTGGTAAGCTCCAAAACAATACTTTGTGATTGCTGAACCTTTCGGGTCACACACTTAAGCTGAAGGTCGATCTTTGATTAAGAGTAAATATGTAGTTTTAGTGGGAATGAGATTGTGTCGGAGTAGCTCCGATGTCACTGGGATTTGTTCCGGTGAATTATAAGTTAGAGAGAATGCGGACATCTAATGTCCCGGGATGATAGAATGTTTTCTATCATCAGCGGATTTAATCCGAGTGTTTATAAAGATGGAAATATTGTTCCGATAGTTTTGTCGGCGGATACTAGGTGTCCCGGTTCATATAAATATGAGTTATATGATAAGTAATTAATTCCGGAAATTTTCCGTAAAAGGAAATATTCGTTTAGGAATTAATTAGACAAAACAATTAATTATTTAATTAATAAATGTTGGAAAATATAAAAGGAAAGTCGAGTCCGAGTTGGGGGGGGGGGACTCCCCCCTCCTTGTGGCGATTACGGCGGCTAGGCGGGCCCCACCATGGGGCCGAGGCGGTGGGAGGGGGAGGTTTCCCCTCCAATCCGAGTTGGGGGTGGGGAGTCTCCTCCCCCCTTTCCTTCCTGGTTAAATGGGGGTGGGGGTCTCCTTCCCCCCTTCCATGTGGAGTTGGGCAGGTTTGGAAGGTTTGGGAGGGAGGAGTCCTCCTCCTCCACCCAATCCGAGTTGGGGAGGGGGAGGGACTCCTCCCTTCCCTTCCTTGGCCGGCCGGCCCAAGGGGGAGGGTTTGCCCCTTCCCCAAGTCCCTCCACCCCTTGGGCTACTATATAAACACCACAAGCCCCCATGGATTTGATACAAGAAACACACAAGTCCTCTCTCTCTCTTTTAGATCTCATGTGTTGAGAATTAGACGTCTCTACTTCTCATATAGATCTAATCTAGTTGATTAGATCTACCACCTAAACTATGCCGCAAGGCTGACTCTCTTCACCACGTGCTAATAGCTAGGCGGTGAACGCACGGGTTGGATCGACAAGGTGTATGTGTGGATACCGCTAGAGCGGGATTCGTGCAAGCGAGTTCCTTGGACAAAGGAGCAACTTCATCAAGGTCTACATCAACGACGACGTTCGGCGACAATCTCACCTCCCGGCGTGGACGTGAGATTCTTCATCAGGCTACACCGACATCTACTTCGACAAACACAAGATCTTCCGCAACGGTGTTTGTAAGTATTCTAGATCATCGCATTATGGGGTGCAATGTACCTTCATAGAATAGATCTTGGCGGCAAGGTTACGGATAAATTTTAAAGTTTTCCCCGCAACCCAATAATCACGCTGTGATGTACATCCGGATTTTTTCTTGAATTTTTTGACATTCTGAAAAAAACCAAAAATAAATTACCTAATGGATGCATCGAGACCCACTACCCAAATCGCTTCTTGGGACTCTACATTATTATCTACCCTCTGCGCAGCGCAGTCGTTCGTGCATACGCTTCATGTATCTTTGGTCGCTAGTACGACTCGCGGTTATCCTTTTTTTCTTGACTTTTTATTAAAAATAAAAGACGCAAGACTGAGAATTCGAAGACTCGACCTTAAGCTACTAGTAATTGGGCACGCGCACATGCACGTAATAAGAAGTGTGTGGTTGTAAAATTAGATAAATTACATTAAAATTGGATTACTCACTATAGCATTTTTTTCAAACATCACTATAACGTTTGATGTTCTTGCCGTAAGATCTTCAAGTTTCTCCGCAGCAAAGAAAGACGTTTTTCAGCTTTGAATTAACGAAGCAAGCAGAAGTTCACAAAGTTATTACATTGTTGCGGCATACAGCTTCGTTAAATAACGATAAAAGTTGCTGCAACATACAACTTCACCAATGTAAGGGACATATGACTGCGGCAAACAGCTATGCCAAACTATAGGTGAAACGGCTGCGAATAAGACAACAGCTACGTCCCTTGTGTTCCTGCCTATTGTCATCCCTGTATCCTCTCTGTTTTATCTTCCATATATTCATCGCATGACATATCTTACGGAGAATTGAAGGTACATGCTTAATTGAGCTTGTTGCTCTCTTGCCGGCATGGAAAAGGGCGCGTGTTATTATGCTCATTATATTTCAAATATTGCTTATTCCAAGACTAGGTAACATGTTTTCTATGCTTACAATGTTGCACATATTACATTCGAAAGTTTGCAATTACATGTGTGCATCCTACTTTCCTCATTTGCTTACCCACCTCCCGCAACGGCTTTGGATGGTCGATCAAGCATCATACATGAGCACACGGGCATGCATTGTCTGTTTACACATCACTACAATAATTGGCACTTTACGCGTGTATGGATCTTTGGAACCGTTCCCGATAAAATATACTTGGCAATGGAAAGCACTCGGTAAAGATTCAGAAAACACCCATAAAGATCAAAAGGATACAACATAGCCTTTTTGTCGAGTGTCCTCGTGCGTACTTGATGAAGACATGATTTTTTTCTATCCATTTTTTCAACGAATCATTTTCGATGGCATAATTTATGCTAAAGTGCTTATCTTTCGCACATGGGTGCATCTTGCCATGCTAAACAATATTGTCAAATATTTCTCATTTCTAAGTGCCAAAATATATTTTTTTGTGAAGCAAGGTCAAATAATATGGTGCAAAATGGAAAATATCAAATTTTCATACAAGACCCTATTGGCGGGCAGTTCAAAAGTAGTTTGAATTTTCTAACTGTTTTCACATTTAAATGAATTTCGATCGATTTGAAAATTAAATCAAATATAAATTACAAATGTGTAATAATTCGTCATATAATTTGCCAAAGGTAATTTTACGTTATCCAAATAGGAAACCTATACAATAGAGCGGAGTGTGTTCAAAGATGAAAGCCGTTGGTTCGGAAAGATGAGGTTGTCATTTTGACCTTGATTTGGTAATAGTTTGGTGGGCTGGTGAATGGGCGTGCCAGCCGGGCTAATGCTCCTCGGCCCAATTGCTAACAGATCTGCCTACCTACGTTTATTCATTGCCCTGCAGCAAAAAGAAGTTGGGAAGGCAAATATACTTTCACACGACTTTTTACAATAATGTGGAAAAAGAACCGACGGACGGGAAATGATAGACGCCCTACGATTTGAGCTTCTAGGTTGAGCACATGGCAAGATCTCATTCGTCCTTACTTTACACATTCCTGTCCACTAGATAGAGGTCAGAGTAATATCATACGTCCAGACAAAATTTAATGATGATTTTTTCTACAAACAAGAATTTACCGGCCGCCCCTCTCTAGATAATATCCAATAACTATCATATTTTAGGGTCTAACTCTTAGGATATTTGAGTCTAAAAAACTTATTCCAATAGATGTCATGTAAATTTTGTCCAAACTTATTTTGCACAGTCCAAATAAATAATACCAATGGCTACAAAACATAACACTTCGGTTGTTTCTATATATAAAAAAAATACAACATGGGCACGCCAACTGACAATTGTAAGTTCCATGTCGTCTTCCCGCCTCTTTTTTCTATCGATTGGCCTCGAACTTGATAGCTCTGCCACAACTCTTACCTATTAAGCAGCGAGTTCACCACGACTGCGAGGGCACAGTAGGGTTTCAACATTGAGGGTTGTCTTCGCTCTCTTCCCACGTGGCTCCATCATAATTTACTAGCTTTCGTAGCTCCCACCGACAAGTCCGAGTGACGCGTGCAAGTTCTGCCTCTGGCTACACTTCGACTAGCCCCGGCCTAGCACGGCTCCTCTACAACCATGCACCAGCCGTGGGGCTTGCCTCTTTCGTAGATTAACAAAATCAAAATTGTTAATTTTACATTATATGGTTATACTGCAGATACTAGACCAATACCTACAATATATGCATAAAAAACTTATAAATTCATAATTGATTATGTATGAGCAATTAATATTTACTCGGACTAACATGCCATCTCAAATCCGCAATAGTGCCTTCGAGCATAGCAAGGCGCGTCATCCCTTCTAGTATGACTAGAACCAGATAAGTTTTTCGGGAATTCTGTAGTGTTCTCACAGGCTTCTACAGCCGGGCACGTGTGGTATCCTTGGTCTACAAATCAGTTTTGGGATTCAGCTATTTCTGTAGAAGGCCCGAGAATTCAATCGACATGCACCAGGAGCTCACAATCAATTGCAGTGCTGAGATAGCTCCGAAACACCAGCATTCTTTGCAACATTCAGATACAATCTTAGACCTCAGGCAGATGCGACGACTACCAAACAATCGCAACTGCCGATCTGCATGCCCAGATGATTGGGAGGCTCAACGTAGAGGGTCTTCTGCCAGAGACACAGCAGCGACCGTTACCCGTGCTACGCCGCCCTCCCGTCCAATATGATTGTGTTTTTGAAGTGATGATTTGCTCCACGTCGCGATCTAAATAAAATAGGTCTTTTCGGGAACTGAAACTTAAGTTGTACTATTTCTTCTGAAATTGGGCATTAAGTTATTCATGAGCCTTGTTTTCGGTCTGAGTATAAACCGGCTTTGTAACCGGGTCGGCCTCCTGTTAGGTCCTGGCAGTGTTTTAGGTACCCTAACCCTGGTTGTAATCAACACACCGTCAATCGACAATAGGGCCTTTGGCAATCAATCAGTCAACGTCTTCGTGTGTGCGTTCGATCTGTGCTACTACTAGCAGATCGATCAATACTGCCTCGGCAGATTGGAGTTGCTATACGTACGCGTGCCGCGCCGGAGTTTCGACGTCGGAAGTTACTCACGACAGGGGCAGGTCCAACAGTTTCATGACGATCGAGCAAGCCCTACATGTGCCGCCGGATGGGAACGGCCACGAGCGCCGCCGGCCGGAGCAGGCAATCGGCGGCTGGGCCTCTCTCCCAAGGGACATGATCTGCCTCGTCACAGATCGCCTCCTGGACAGCGGCGACATCGTGGACTACGTCGTCTTCCGTGCCGTCTGCTCCGGCTGGAACGCCTGCACGCCCTCGCCGCGCGAGCGTGACCCCGCCCTGCGCGACCCGCGCCTCCGCCCACGTGGCTGGATCGCGCTCTGCGACGGAGATGCGGTCCGACCGGATGAGGCCGGCCAGCTCGACATGTTCCACACGCGCACAGCCCGGCGCCTCCGCGTCCGCGTCCCCGAACTCCGAGACCGCCGGATCATCGGCTTCAGCGACGGCCTCCTCGTCCTCGTGCACAAGACCAACGGCGAGATCCGTGTGCTCAACCCCTTCACACGCGTCGCCGTCGACTTCCCATCACTCGCGTCTGTGTACCGCAAGGCAATCAGGAACAGGAACAATTACCTCGGCATGAAAGCCGCGGTATGCAACGCGGCCTCCTCCTCGTCCTCTATCGCCGTCGTCATTTGGTTCCCATACAAGACGGGGATGGTCGCTGCGGAGGCTTGCTTGGACCAGTGGGATATCCTCTACCAAGGGTTTTTCATACCAAACACCTTGGTCTTCCAAGGGAGGCTCTACGCCAGCACCACCTCGTTAGAGATCGTTCAGCTGTACCCTCCGACTCTAACTCCGACTCCGGCACGACCACCACTTGGTCGTCCTGTGGCTGTTGCTCAGGTTCCCAATATCCACCTCTGGCCCTTCCACCCCTTCCTTGCGGAGTCCGGTGGACAGATGTTGCTCGTCGTCTCGCATCGCCCTGATGTGTATCCGGGAACAACAGACTGGTGGAAAGAGGCAAGCTTCACCTTGTACGAGGTGGACTTGAAAAACAGCAGCAGCGACTGCGCGAAGCTGACAAGCCTCCATGACCGCGCGCTGTTCCTCAGCGACTACGGATGCGTGTCCGTCTCGGCCAAGGACCTCCCTTCGCTGAGCAGCAACTGCATCTACTTCTCCGCAGGCCTCCACCCTCTTCTGATGCACTCACTGACAACAGGTCTGTCCGAGGATTTGGCCGCCGAGTGCCAAATACACGACGGCGAGAAGAGGAGGATCCGCCCCTCGGTGCGTCCCTTCACCATCATCAATCATCTCCTCACCTTCTGCCATGCTAAAGAGTGGACCGAAGGGCTCATGTTCCACGAGTACGACCTCGTGCCTATTCTATCTTTCGAGGAATTATGGAAGAAGATATGGACACAACAGCGGCAGCTCCGGATTCCACCCGTTCCATCAGCCGAGTCTAAGGCGAAACTACAGTGAAGTTAGTAGCAGCGACAGTGAGTTGTGTGGAATCGAATAGAATGCTGAAACATACATAGAGGCCGAAGATGCATCCATGAGTCGTGTGGAATCGAATAGAATGTTAGCAGAATCACACAAGGCAGTTCCCATGGAGAGCTGGTCACAGCTGGAGGAGGCACCGAACAGTCGAACACTTATCAAGCTTATATCTAGAAAGTACTAGTCGAAATATTTTCCAAATGTGTCTGATGAATTAAAGGCTTCAAATTTCACCATTCATTATATTTATTTATTTTTGCATTGGTGCTTTCGTACTATATTTGGTTTGTGTCTTTCATCTTCTCTTCTTTGGTGACCGTGGAACAATTTTATTGACTTATTTTTCATATCAGGCTGCCATCCCACAACTTTAGTTGGATTTCTGATAGTTCTTCCTGGCGAGTGCACGAGTTTTTCTTACGTATAACCTTTTTTACAATCGACCAAACACTAGAAATCTCGTCCACCATTGGTGGTTAGATACAAGTAGATAAAAGCAAGTAGTTATCTAGCTATTTGGATACGGATCACAAAAAAGTATTGTCTAATGAAGGAAAGGAACATGGAGGGCAAGAAGCAAGGATTCGATCCTAGCGGGCGCTAAGACATTTGACGGGAAATTTTATCCTAGAAGCATGTTTTTGGCCTAGCCTGGCTGTTATTTATTTGTTTTTGGCTTAGGCCACCCATGTTCACTTCTACTTTATCAATATAAAAGGCAAAGCTTTTGCCCCGTTTAAAAAGAATAGAACTTTATATCTATGTGGAATCACATTTTATATATCTGTTGCTAGTCTCTTCTGGAGAGAGTTCACCAGAGACCTGACTCTATCGCGTTTGACGCATGTATTGTACTTACAACCCCAAGGTTAGTTATAGTACATCAAGTGCTTCTTGTTGTTCTTCTAATCATTGACTACGCCAGTACTGTTGTTAAAAAAATGACTACATCAAGTATTTATCCTAGGAAGAAGAACACATCAAGGCATGGCAATCAATTTATTATACATGGTTCCTAGGGTAACAACATTTTAGACACCCACAAGAGATATCATACATGTTAAAAAGAACATTTTAACTTTTAAGCATGCAAAAGAACAGGCAAAATGGTTTCTACAACCCCCCCCCCCCCCCCCCCACCCACCCACCCCAAGACTAATACAAATATGACTTCTGCATCACAACAAAGAGAACACAATGGTTCTTCAGAACATTGCAAACGATGCAATAGTATATGGAACATGTATGATAGGAAGGTATATTAAAAGAACAACAAGAAAATAGTGCATGAATATCTCGTTGCAAGAAGTCACTGACGATACAGTGTATGAGGTACATGCAGATAAAAGCAACTAACAGTGTGCTGATGCTAAAATGTAAATCAATAGAATACATAATGAAAGAAACAATAGATGAGTATGAACCATTGAGATAACATGAACATGGAGTTGTCAAAGGTATATGTTGGCAATTCCAGAATTTATATCTAGCTGGTATTACATTTCACAGATGCTGAACTGCTGTTCTATTTGGAGAAGGTTAAGCAGAGATCTGACACTACACACTTTGATGCTTCTGCCTAAAACCAAAATGATTATTATACAATTCGACTACTAGTAAAAACAGAGAAAGGAAGAGATGCACACAAATACATATTCCAAGTGTACCGTTAGGAAAAGATACGTTAAAAAGGTAAATAGCAGCTATATGGTACCAGATATACATTCAAGATATGGTCAACTAACAACACAAGCTTTCTTGTGAGTAATGAAAGCATTCCTGATCTGATTTCAGCAATATCGTCTACTACCTATCATATTACAAAGTTTAGTAAGAACTACTTGCAAAACAACATTGATTAATGGTCTTCTATGGACTGATAATGAGGATTCAGATTAGTACAAACAACTAATAGTTCTAAGCCTCAAAAGAGACTATTAGTTGCATATGCAGCATGCAGGAGTGCAAGGGCAGAAAGTGTGGGGTCAGCTGATCCCACAGACAGTTTGAGAAACTATTCCATACAAGTAACATTTCAAAAGAAACCTAGGAGACGACGCAAACTTCAGAAAATCATGCATGTCACCACACAACTATAGCTCAGCCTTGGCACAACCACCGGTGCGAGGAAAGGGACAATGATATAAAATACCTTCTCCAGAATCATCTTTCTCCAAAGTTGGAGTAGCATCCTCAACGTTGTTACCAGAGGTCTTTGAGTTCCCATCATCATATTTGCTATTTGTAGATGTTCTCTTCACCAGTTCTTCAATTAGTGGACTGTTGGGAACATCACCCAAAGGATCAGACACCTCTTGAGCTTCTGATGTCAAGGCATGTCCATGTTTGTCTTCCATGCTAGCACACCCCGGAGCAACTTCTCCATAACACGGATCCCTAATGACTCTCAAGTGCAGGAGATCAATTGTAGTACTTTTCGATTAGAAATGTTGTCGAACCCAAGAGGAGCTGAAGGTATTGGTTAGCAAGATTGATAAATAAAACAATAAAAGATGCAAGTGTTTTTGGTATTTTTGGTTGTATAGTTGCAATGCAGAAAATAAACAGTAGCAAGTGAAAGCTCTCAAAGAGAGAAAACCCAATCCCCTTATGTGTAAGGGGACAAGCTCAAGTAATGTGTAACTTATATGTTGAAAACGTTCCCGAGGGCGGCATGGATATTGCTAGGCATAGAGATTTATTAAACAGCACGTTGAGTATCTTGTCAAGTTTTAATCTTCTTTGGACGGAGCCATTATTAGGCATAGCTAAATAAATAAACTAAACCCCTTATGATGGATCATGTGGCCAAGAAATGACTGCACAAGAATTATTAAGACATAAAGTCCCACCATAGCATTACACTCTAAGGTCCCCGATACTAATACCCTCATAATGCAACTTCATGACTCGGTCTCAGGTTTACATGTCCTCCCAAGTATCCCTCAATTCATTACACTATGGTGTTCTCCTATGAGCCCATATAGGTGAAGTGTTGTGCAGTCGACGTTCGCACAACACCATCATAGAATCACATAAAAGATAAACTCTTGACAAAATACCAACACATGTTATATATAAATCATTGCCAATTCATCCTATGCCCTCAGGAACATATGGGAACTACTCACAACGTGCAAACATGATGATATTCAGTGGCATAAGTGGTACAACACAATCTGAAAATATAACTTCACTACCAAATAATGACAAGTACTCAATCACAAACATGAATAGTAGCACAAGACAAGTATCTGGGGTATAGCAACCCTCAAACTACGAGGGGAACAAAGTGGATCACTGTGATGATGATGGAGATGGTGTTGGTCTTGATGTGGGTGATGATGTAGAGGCCTCCTCCCACGCCAAGGAGGAGAGGTGATGATGATGACGATGATTTCCCCCTTCTCCGGTGCTCTGGAGCAGCAGGATTTGATCCACCTCGGAGGGAATCAGGAGTTTCGCCGCCGCCGCGGCCTCGGATGGACTAGGGAAAATTAGGGCGTCCCTTTTCGGGGAGGACGAAGGCGTGCATAAGAAGCCCCAGGCGAGGAGGTGCCCGAGGCTCCATTTAGTGGGCCCCACACGGCCAGGTACATGGGCCGCGTGGGCCCACCTCTTTCGGGCCTGGTGGCTCTCCTCTCTTCGGTCTTCTTTCCTCTACCTTTCTCTCGACGAAAAATCAGCTGTGTAATTTTCCTTTTATTATTTGGGTCCTCGTAGCTCCTGAAACATTAAAAACAAGAAAAATGAGGTTTTCTGCCTCCCAGAAATTAAATACCAAAAATAGGGACTTTGTAAGAAAGTCCCATAAATCATCTAAAACATGTAAAAATAATGATATAACAACGCAAAGAACATTCTAACATGGTAATAAACGTTGTATAAATGATGATATAAAATGCACGTATCAATCTCTAGGTAACCAGATCCCTAGGTAAAAAGGGCATATATATTCAGTCCATAATTGTCAAGGTTATAGCATAAGGCATGGAAATTACTGTAATATGGAGAGAAGAACCTCCATTTCCCTCGCCCCCACCTCTCCTCACACCTCTGCATGATGGATTATGCACGCAACGACCGCGTCGCCAGCAGGCGCCCGATGGAGGACTCGCGATGACGAGGGTCGTCAACGCAAGCAGTTCCTGAGGCAAAAACTCGAGCGCGAGCGCGACGACGGCCGCCGCTGGCTTCGCGAGGAACGGCGGTACCGCGACGCCGGGGCTCGCCTCTGTGCTAATTCTCCGGGTTTGAATCAGCAGGAGGTCAGATCTGAGCCGCCCCAGGGAAGCAAGCCAAAGAAGATGTTTGCGGTTCACAAGATCTCAGCCAGCCAGGCTGCTGCGTGCATGGCTGATGGGGATTCGGTGGGTCTCCCCCCACCGCCGCCTCCTCCGGCACCGCAAGCACAACTGGTGGTGGCCTCGGTGACCCCTGTCCAGAGGCAGACACCGCCGCCAGCCGCCTCGTCGTCCTCCAAGAAAACTAGCATCAAGTGTTTCCACTACAGCCGCGAGGGCCACACCACTGGCATATGCCCGTTCGCGCCCAAGGTGGCCACTCTCCAGTGGTATGGTTATGCGCTGGATGGAATCGGTTTCCACTGCCTCGACATCTAAGAGCCAGACCAGATTCAGTGGACACCGCGGCCTCAAACATGGCTCTAGTGATCGCCGACACCAACACCCTCACGCCGTAGATGCTGGAAGTGGGTCTGAAGCAGAATGTGGGGGAGTCGTGGGATTTCAAGGTGTGCAAGGTTGGGGATACTGATTTTATTGTTACCTTCCCTTCCAAGACCAGCCTGCGGGTTTGCATGAACACTGGTGGCATGACTCTGCCGTTGAGCAAGATACCGGTTGTCTTTGCTGAAGCTACTGAGGATCCAAGGGTAGCACAGGTGTTGTCCAAGGTGTGGGTCACCTTGACTGATGTTCCGTCTAGTCTGAGGAAGGTGGATCTGCTCATCGAAGGCATGAAGATGATTGGGAGGCCACGTATGGTGGATGAAGACACTCTTGCCGCGGATGGCCCAATCCGGATGTTGTTTCACTGTCATGCCCCATCCAAGATGCCTCTCTCGGTCCTCCTCTTTGCCAATATGCAGGGGTACCGTATCCACCTGAAGTCTGAAATTGCTTCAAGGGTGACGCGGTCTCCGCCTCCTCCGCCCTCGGATCACCGTGACAAGGATGGAGACGATGACTATGTGGAAGAAACTGAAGAGCAAAGCGCCTCTGAGCAGCACTGGAAAAGATCGGGGAAGGACAAGAACAAGCAGCAAGAAAGGGACACCAGCAAGGTGGGGGTGTCCGAGGAGATGCAAACTGGGCAAACTTGCGCCAGGGAGAATGCGATGGTAACCCCTCTTAGGATGCCAAATATTGAAATCAAAGTTGCTGAAGTGTTGCTGCAAGGGAAGATCTCTGTTGGTAGCTGCAGTGTGCCACCTCCCTCGGTGGTTGATCGTTCAGTCACTAAGCCGGCGTCTGCCCCAGCCAAATCTACTGCTGCCCCAATCCCAATTAACCAATTTGGGTCGAACCTGTCGGGTCTAGAGGGAGACAGCTTCTCGAAGGACTCTACTCCGCACGACTCACCGGCTCGGTCCCCTTTCAAGATCAAGAAAATGAGCAAAGCTGATAGGGCAGAGGTGGGATGGGCATCACCTGATGAGTGGGACTGCGACTCCGATACGCTGGCTGACAAGATCAAGAAACTGAAGCGCAAGCAAGAAGGTGAGGTGGAGAACCCAGGGTCCTCGATGTCGGTCTGTGGCCTTGGAGATGTGACGCCGGCAGTGCCCCCTTCTGCGAAGGCTAAGCACTCGAAGCCGGGCTCCTAGTCCACCACCCCGTCTACGGTGGCAAGGCGCAGTGTTCCTGGGAAGGGCTCTGATGGTGAGCCAATGATGGCTAAGGCGGTGCGCCTGGCTAGCTCCAAGAAGGGCCAAGGTATGCCCGATGCCCCACCTCAGTTGGATCGTTTTCTGGTTATTAATTCTCTATCGGATTCACACTTTCTTTCGGTAGATAGCGATTGTGGAATCTCTCTTGTCCATTCGCTTGATTCTCCTCCGAACTTCTTTCTTTGGTTCGGGCTAATGAACTTGCGCAAGCCTCCATTGCTGTGGCTATCGCGACACAGAAAGTTGAGGAAGAACGCAAAAAGGAGGAAGTTGTTCTCCAGAAGAAAGAGGGTGACCCGAGTTCGAGCTTGCATATGCGGAACCTTGCTGCATCTGTACCTAGTGAGGAACATATGGCTGCGGACCTAAGAGCAGAGTGCCCTACGAGTACCAATGATGAGGAGGACATGAACATCTCCTTGAAGGAGCTCTTTAAGGAAAAGGAGTCTCCAAAGAAGAAGCGCAAGACCAAGGGGTCAGGAATAGCCACAAGAACAAATCTGAGAAATACCCTTGCTCGCCAAGCACGAGCCTTACAGAAGGTTTCTAAATGCGGATCCTATATTTTGTAATTCGTTTTCAATCGTATATTTTGGAGATTCGAATCCAGAAAGCTGGTGTATTGTGTGAAAGAAAAAAACAACCGTGTTTCACCGATTGCAAAATGTTAGAGAGTTTCTTGCTTGGCAAATTTATGAGCTCAAAATACACTTCTTTCTATACGTACCTTCCTCCGAACAACATGCATTTCAGGGGCAGTATGCTTGCGGACATTTGTTTCAAACAGAGAGTGCACAATAGTTTGGAAAAACATTAATGAAGAACAAAGGATACTTGAGAACTTGCCTGTGGCAAGATGGTTAGAAGGGTGGTTGTACCCATAGCCCACCAAAGTTCAAACCTCAGGTTTGACGCTGGTGTTTCTCATTTAGGCGGAATATTCTTCAGTGGGAGGCGACGTTCCTGCCCACAGCGAGGCGCCTGTGGTGACTTCGTCAATCTCAAGACCCAACCGCCGGCTCAGTCTTTCGGAGGTGCTCATAGGGGTAGGGTGTGGTGGGTGAGTGTATGCGTGAACGAGGGCAATCCTACTCCCGAGAGACTTGAAATTGAAACGTTTCTCACCCGTTTGCAACAAAGGCATCACTCAGCAAGTACGGAGTCTGAATCATTCCAACGCTGAGCATTCTTCTGCTGCATCTGCCCGCACCGCAGGCACTACCAGATTACAGACAAAACAAAATAAAGTCCAAAGAGGCACATTGCCAGCATGCTGCTTGGCAACATCAAATCGGGTTCATGCCACTGTGCTGCTGAGATTCAGGTGCATATACGCCACAGCAATGTTTCAGCAGCCACACGCCAATGGGGAGACGCCCCCACCCGAACCAGCATTCACTTCTTCGATGCGCCGAAACCCATCAGAAGTAGCAACATCAGGGTCAATGTCCCCCGGTTCATTTTGTCCAGCTTAATCTGTACACCACGATTATATAAGACATCAGTGCATTTCATAGCGGATAACTGGAATTTTGATGGGACGGTAAGGCACCAGTTCTTCAGATGATTGCTTATCTTTCATAACACAAGGTTGCTAGAAAGAGGAAACTCTGCAATCAAAATGTTTTTATTGCAATTCCCGCTGAAAACAAAAACTGTTTACAGGTTACGGAATCCAATGTTACTGAACATTTGGTTTACAGTGAAGATCAAAATGCCCACGATTCAGCTTCGAATGTCAGCTCTACTGGAAAGTTTGAACAGCAAGAGGAAAAACCAGAATTGAAAGTTTCTATTTTACTATTATTTGCTAAACAAAATTCCGTAATTGTATAAGCCTCTGACACACACTATGTACAACCAGGGTGAGAAAGTTTCATCTGGCAAGCAGCCTGTGGAGCATGTACCGAGGAACCAAAATCAAGGTCTATTTTCCTACATTAATTTTGGCAGTACATCGGTAATTTCTAGTACTGATGCACCTTTTGCATCTGCAGCTTTTTGTGATTGAGGCAGACCTCATTCACCTCCGGGAAGGAGCACAACAGATAATTTCAGCTACAACAGCTGCTGCTAAAATTGCCGCCGCTGCTGCTGCTGCATCTTCTGCGTCTTACTCATCATTGGTTCCTTCAGTTGCTGTCACTCCTGTGGCACAAAACACTTGGCAAAAGAGAGGCAACGGTGGTGATACCAGATCTTCAAATTCAGTACCATCAGGAAATGGCTCCACTACAGCTAAATTTGGAGATCAACACCAAGCGAATGGCTATTCTGACGAAGTTCGAGCTGGGCATTCATCGAGGCACACAGCTGCTGCAATGGGGGAAGACATGAACGAGTTGCCCCCCTAAACCATGACAAAGGCCCAAGTGTCAGACATGGTTATGCAGGAAAGCAACAGGTCAGGTATGGTCTATTCAAGATTCTGTGTCAAAGTTGAGATAAATGACCTCCTTATGCTTAGCTCCTATGTTTCAGATCTGCAGAGGTTGAATACAATTCGAGACGATAAGTAGTTTGGCCTATATTCAGGTAAAGTCACATGTTTTGATGGAAAACTGTCTCTCGATGATCGTTTAGACTCTCTGGATACTGCTCATTCTCGTTGCTGTTAATACTATTTGAGTTTACTTAGCTTTGCTTTGTTTAGTTGAGGGTTTCCATCTCAGGGTGCTGTAAAACACCTGCCGACGTAACTGCAATGATGGGAACTGAGCACACAAGTAGTTTCATGTACTCTTACACCAAGAGCAGTTGCATCAAGGAGCTACAAGGACAATACGAAATGGAAGCAATGCCTTTAATCCCTAGTATATAAATCAGATATACAGATAGCAAGCAGTTGGATGATGCCATGACAAAGTCTGGAATATCACAAACTTACAGTCTACAAAATATTCAGAAGGATGGTTTAATCTAGAATATGCATGAACCATACCATTTGAGTTATGCATGAACCACAGAGAACATGTCATCATTTTTGCTTGTTATAATTATCCTGCTGAATGGTTTGTGATATCCTTCTGATAATTATCCCTACGAATTATCACAAGCAAAAATGCTGACAGTCTGAAACACAACACTGTGCAGAAAGTTCAGAAGCACAAGATTCGAGGGAGCACAAAAATGCTGACAGTCTTGTTATTCATATGATTCAAATAATAGGCGAATCTCTATAAGCAAACACGCATTACAGAACAGAAATATCCAACCTGCCAAAAGGCTGGTAAAACTGAACATAGTACAGATAATTTACGTGGTAAAGTTAGCATGAACAGATAGAGTTAACCAAAATATTTTTACCATTCTCAAATCCCAGAGCAAGGCAGATTAACTCAGTACAATGTTACTGTCCTAAACTGCATGCATTGGTAAGGTAAAGATCAAGCAAGCTACGAATCAAAAGCTTAATGAATACTGTCGGGAAAAATGAACCAAAATACAGAAAACACCAAAACAATGAAGCAATTAAAATGTGTGCTATAACATACATGTTCCCAAATGAAGGATGTTTGGACAACAACATACAGATTTACAGTTTGGACTGATAGAACACAAGGTTTTGGTAATCCTTTCTCTTGATTATCAAAACTCGCAAGAATTAATGCTTGGACTGCAGTCGGCTATAACCTACAGGTTCTGCACTTCTAATCAGGATCAGTAGCAAACATCATAGATCCATGTCTTTTACTAATCTCAGTTGTTGTCGTGGAAGAAGGGCGGCTCGCCGTCAGCAGCATCATTTTCATCTGTTGGAAGGAAGTTGGGAAGTAACAAACTCTGCTGGATAATGTGCGGGGAGAGCAACACCCACTGATCTCCCAGCTCGTAGGTGTGGAGCAAATCTCCAATGCAAGGGCACTGAATCAAGACCCGAGGACAGAGGACCAGGGCTCCCTGTGGTATGGCAACGATGCCGGCAGTGAGCATCCCGTTAAGGTGAAAGCCACCGCTTGTGTTGATGACATCCATTGGGAGCTGGACCCTATGGCGATGTGTCCATACGCTGTTTGCTCGCACCCACACATCCACTCGACCTGGCGACAAGCTGACTGCCAAAGAAAGCTGCCCGTTCATGTTGAAGAGCTGCCCTCCGACACCGATGGAGACGAGCTGGCCGTCCACCTCAACTCTGGGAGGCGCCAGCAATGAGAAGCTCTCGGTCAGTGTTGAATCTCAGCAAGTTCGGGTTCACCCGAGTGACCTGCGGCAACCAGAAGAGGAAGATGCCCTCGGCATCCACGGGCGGGGTGGTGCAAGATGGGGCAAGGCCATTGAGCACCGCCAGCACATGTGCCATCCCCTGTCCTGGGAGACCGATGCATCTTGCTGCTGCTCGGCGCCGAGTTCGAAGACCCAGTAGTCGCGGCCGTTCTCCCGGAGGTCGTGGAAGAGGACTCGGCACCTCAAACCTCCCACCTGGTCGGGCCCTGTCGCGTACAAGGCGAGGATGCGGTTGGTGAGATGCAGGGGAGGGAGGTGCGCCCAGCGCCGTGTGAATGGGTTGCAGGCGTAGAGCATGTTTCCGAAGGACAGCAGTAGGATGCCGGCGCTCGAGCCGTGGATGAGCAGGCCCTGGAGGTGCTGGCCGGGGAAGCTGCACACCGGGCGGAAGACCTTGTCTTGCGTGTCGACGGCGCGGAGGCTGACTCGGGGGAGGTCGGGGGAGAAGGCGAGCGGCATGCGCGCCCGGGCGTGGTGGTTGTGGTGCTCGCGGCGGAAGACCTCGCCGTCGGTGATGTCGCGCCAGAACGTGCTGACGGCGCGGCAGCGGGCGATGTCCTCGATCGGTAGGCACAGCAGGGTCGTGTAGATGATGTCGTACGTTTCTGCCGGATCAGGGATGACGGCGTTGGGCGCCGCCGCGACAAGTTGCAGAGCTCCGCCGTTCCCGAAGCCGCCCGCCTCCATGTTCAGGGCTCCTCCCAGCCCGTTGGCCTCGGCGTCGCCTCCGCCGTTCCCCAGCGCCTCACCGCCTCCGCCGTCCGCCAGCGCCGCACCGCCTCCGATGAACAGCCCGTGGTCTCCCCCGTCGTCCAGCCCTCCGTCGCCTCCGTTCGCCTCCATGGCGGCCGAGCTGGGCTGCGGGCTGCGGCGGTTAGGCGAGGCTGGCAGACAGAGAGGCGAGGAAAACGGGGGAGGGATCGGATTTGGATTTGGATTTGGATTTGGGGGAAATTTTGCGATGCGGTCGTTACGGGAAAACGGGGGAGGATCGGATTTGGGGGAGATTTTGGGAGGCGGAGTTGGAGTTCGAGGCGGAGGCGGAGGCGGCGGCGTGATATTGTTGGGCTGGGCTGCTAAATGGGCTCTCCTCGGCCCAATTCGTACGGGTCCGCAGAAAGAAGCAGGTTTGGAAGACTCAAATTACTTCTTTTTTTTATATAAAATGGAGAAAGACACCATAAAAAATTACGATAACAGTGACCTCCATGCTGTCGCACGAGGTCCCTAAGGCCAATTTCGTGTCGTCCCATTTCTGGCGCCGCATGGCCCTGTTCGGTGGCGGCTATGGGAGTGACGAGGTAGGGGAGGGAGAGAGAGGGGGTGGTGGCGGTGGGAGGCTACGGTCCGCCCTCGGTCGCCTGGAGGAGAGGACCGCGAGGGGATGTGAGCCGATTGTAAGAACCTGTAGTTCTAGGACTTCCGAGGGGTAGAAATTAGACTTTTGAATATTTGCATTCATGCATTGGAAAGTTGGGATACAATTTGAACTTTGCAAAAAAGGTAGTCAAGATGATTAACTCGACTAGGGTTGTCGGAAGGGGATGAAATAAACTCAGACTCCGTGTTTTGGTTCAAATTATTTTCAACACAAGATTCTCTAAGGAATTCAAATAAGACACATTATATTCTATACTCATCTCATCTCTCAACAAACAACACTAGTAGGAAAACAGATATCAGTGGCGCACCTTTTTGGGATTCTGTGGCGCATCCCTAACTTTGAATCCTCACCACTAATTTTTTTCTGTGGCGCACCGGCTTGGTGTTTCTGTGGCGCACCAGCCACAGAATTCTCAAAAAATTCAAAAAATGCAATAAAAAATATAAAAAGTCAAAAAAATCTGAAAAATCAAAATATGAAATAATATGAAAATCCTAATTATTTGAATTATTTTCAGATTTTTTTGAACTGATACCTTCCCGCTAGGTCACCCATCCTCAAAATGCTTCAAAACTAGCACGCTTAACTTCTATGTTCCACCAAGTTGACCTACCCTTGTGCTCCTTAAATTCTTATTGATATATATTATATGAACCCTTTTAAGTCTTGTATGTGTATATGTGTGGTATGTGTTATAAATGTGTGTTTTTAAATTTCTGATTTTTCAAAAACTTTTAAGGTTTAAAAGGAGATTAAAAAGTTTCAAAAGATCTAAAAAATTCAAAAAAATCAAAAAATCCAGAAAAAATCAAAAAAGTCAAAACACTTCAAAAAAATCCAAAAATTTCAACAGTATTCTTTTTATACATTTCTGTGTCTTTTTTGGACTTTTTGAATTTTTATTTTTTTATTTTTTTTGATTTTGCTGCGAAAATTCGTCTGTTTGAAATAACTTTTTTTTCTTTTGAAATTTGAGGAATCTGTGAATAACTATTTGATTTCTCTATTTTTTTGACATATTTTTTGCATTATTTCGACGTCGTTTGTTGCAGAAAAGGTCAAAATTCATATTGCAAAATTTCGCTAAAACAAAGGTGAGAAATTCATTATTTCGACGTCGTTTGTCGTCCTCGCCAACAAAGGTGAGGAATTGCCCAACTTTCGCTAAAACCCACCCACACGAGAAGGCATACTACACCTTGGGATGACAAGGAGAGGAAATGGAAGCAGTCTACGGGTAGGCAGTGGGATTGTCGCAGCCAAAACGCACGAAAATCCAAAGAGACGACAGTGAGTTGTGTGGAATCGAATAGAATGGTAGCTGAATCACACAAGGGACTCCCAATTCCCATTTCACATATAGAGCTGGTCACAGCTGGATGAGGCACTGAACAGTAATTAAGCTTGTAGCTAGAAAGTACTCCCAGCTGGAGTACTAGTCGATTTTTTTCCAAATGTGTCTAATGAATTAAAGGCTTCAAATTTCACTATTCATTATCAGATTGTTTCGTGGTATATTTTTTCTATGTTTTGGTTCGTGCCTTTCCATCTTCTCTTCTTTGGTGACCACGTGGAACAATTTTATTGACTTATTAGTTGAATGGCAGTGCGTTGCTACGGACAACGAAAGATGTTCGTGCCTACCATGCAAAATATGTTCATGACTGCCATGAAAGGTGTATTATTAATTTTTTTCTCCATATAAGATATAGAGCCATTATATCATCATAATTTACATTAGTGTATGCTCGAATGGGCTTATGATTTAGTTGTGATAATTATAGGCATAGGCTTCCCTTATAATCCAATCACGACATTCCTCTCAAGTTCTTATTGAACTTTGCAAAAAAGGTAGTCAAGATGATTCACTCGACTAGGGTTGTCGAAAGGGGATGAAATAAACTCAGACTCCGTGTTTTGGTTCAAATTATTTTCAACACAAGATTCTTTAAGTAATTCAAATAAGACACATTATATTATATACTCATCTCATCTCTCAACATACAACACTAGTAGGAAAACAGCTATCAGTGGCGCACCTTTTTGGAATTCCGTGGCAGTTGGGGGTGCGCCACAGAATACTCGCCACTAAATTTTTTCTGTGGCGCACGGGCTTGGTGTTTCTGTGGCGCACCTGGCCTGGTGCGCCACAGAATTCTAGAAAATTCAAAAAATTCAAAAAATGCAAAAAAATATAAAAAGTTTCAAAAAAATTCAGAAAAATCAAAATATGAAATAATATGAAAATCCTAATTATTTGAATTATTTTCAGATTTTTCGATTTTTTTGAACTGATACCTTCCCGCTAGGTCACCCATCCTCGTGGCGCACCTGGCCCACAGAATTCTGAAAAAATTCAAAAAATATAAAAAATATATAAAAAGTTTAAAAAAATTCAGAAAAATCAAAATATGAAATAATATGCAAAATCCTAATTATTTGAATTATTTTCAGATTTTTTTGATTTTCGTGGCGCACCTGGCCTGGTGCGCCACAGAATTCTCAAAAATTCAAAAAATATAATTTTTTAAAAAAGTTTCAAAAAATTCAGAAAAAACAAAATATGAAATAATATGAAAAATCCTAATTATTTGAATTATTTTCAGATTTTTTGATTTTTTTGAACTGATACCTTCCCGCTATGTCAACTATTCTCGTGGCGCACCTGGCCTGGTGCGCCACACCATAGAATTCTTAAAAAATTAAAAAAATGCAAAAAAAAAATTAAAAAAATTGAGAAAAATCAAAATATGAAATAATATGCAAAATCCTAATTATTTGAATTATTTTCAGATTTTTTTGAACTGATACCTTCCTCAAATTGCTCCAACCCTAGCACGTTTAACTTCTAAGTTCCACCAAGTTCACTTTCCCTTGTGCTACTCAAGTTCTTATTGATATATATCATATGAACCCTCTTAAGTCTTGTATGTGTATATGTGTGGTATGTGTTATAAATGTGTGTTTTAAATTTTAGTTTTTCCAAAAACTTCTAAAGTTTCAAAAGGAGATTCAAAAGTTTCAAAAGGTCAAAAAAATTCAAAAAACTTACAAAATTCAAAAAATCCAAAAAACCAAAAAAATCAAAAAACTTAAAAAAAAACCAAAAAATTCAACAATATTCTTTGTTATACATTTCTGTGTCTTTTTTGGACTTTTTGAATTTTTTGATTATGCTGCGAAAAATCGTTTGTTTGAAATAACTTTTTTTCTTTTGGAATTTGAGGAATCTGTGAAAAACTGTTTGATTTCTCTAGTTTGTTTTGACATATTTTTTGCATTATTTCGACGTCGTATGCAAAAGTTATGGCCATTACAAGTTTTTTTATCTGTTTGTTGCAGAAAAGGTCAAAATTCATATTTCAAAATTTCTATACCTGCTTGACACTCAAACCTAACTACATCTCAAAGGATTTTATTTATTGAATTTTTTATTATTTTATTTTGCTTTCTGCAAAACTAAAAAGGCGATCCACGGGGGAGGGTGATAAGAGGAAAAATATTCTGTGGCGCACAGGTGCGCCACAGAATATTTTTCTCAAATCGCACCCCACCACCGAGATGACTTTCTGTGGCGCACCTGGCCAGGTGCGCCAGAGAAATGTGACTTTCTGTGGCGCACCTGGCCATAGAATTGCACATTTCTGTGGCGCACCCAAAACCATGCGCCACAGAAAATAATTCTGTGGCGCACCAATTAAGGATGCGCCACAGAATGCCCACCTACCTATAAGCTTTTCTCTACTGGTGCAAGTCTCATATTTAAATTTGAATTATTTGAATTCTAATCATATGACTAGTGTCATTACAATTCAAACACTTACAAAATCATATAAGAAGTCACAATAATAAGAAAACATGAATTCGTTATTTCTTATCTCAAAATTCTTTACATAGAATAATTATAATTTATTACAATAAATTTCCAGGAACCTATTACAATAATTTCAGGTTTGGTTCGAATCAACTGACATAACTTCACAAAGCCAAGTAAAAAATTCAACATTTATGGACCATTTCCTCATATCAAATTACTTTTTCTAAAATAAAAGGAGAAAATAACATCTGTAACCTCAACAGCAAAAATAATTACGATAACTTGGGATGAACTAGTTTGCAATCAACCATACTTGAACGCCGGAAGCATACTTGAACGCCGGAAGGTGACTTTCTACCATCTGAGTCGGCGACAATGGCTATTGTTTGTACTTCAGAGCGCTTACTTTCCACAATTACAGGGCAGTGAGTCATATTTGTAAAAGAAATCTAGCCAATGAGACTTTGCTGAGCTCCAAGGAGTCGCCTCTGTCCAATCTTAGACAAAAAGTGCCCAAGGAAGTAAATGTATACTCTCTCCGTTCCGTTTTAATTGACTCACATATATCTGAAAAGTACAAAATTTTAATAAGGCGATACTATACGTTGGAAAAACGGTCCCATGTCGCGTAGCGCTCCCACCTACCTCCCGACCACCCGCACCCTCGCCGCCGCCGCCGCCACCAGCCCTCGCCGCCGCTCCCACTGCACCGCACCGCTCTCGGGTAGCGCCCCTCACCCTCTTAACCTCTCCACTCTCGCCTCGCCCATTTCGGAGCTCCCTGCTCACCTAAATCTGGCCGCGCTCGCTCTGAGCCATGGATCGGGTGAGGGATCTGAGGGGGAACTCCGCAGGGGCGCGCGCGCCGGAGGAGATCGGTGCAGAGGCGCTTCTCCGGCTGACGGAGGTGATCCCAGGGGAAGACAACGCATCCTCGGGCGAGCACTTCCGAGATTTGACTTCGGAAGCAACCCGAATCCTCTCGGGGCCAGAGGAGGGGATGCAGGCCAGAGGAGAAGAGCTCATCGAGAGGTGCAGGTCCCGAGGTTGGACGCTGATGTTCATGAAGTGCAGCGAAGGCCGAGTTCGCCGGGCAATCGCTGTCCCGCAAGCGTCGCTGAGCGCTATGCAGAGAGCCACAGCAGGGCCGTCGCCTCATCCGGCGGAGGCCATGGCTGCGGTCCGAGACAACACCACGGGACGCAGACGTCTGGTTGGGATGCCTGCGGATCAGCTAGAGGTCCTGAGGGCCCGTGCCCGCAGCTCCCCGCATCCGCCAACTCCGACGCCGGAGGAAATCGACGAGGTCCAAGCCGACTTCCTGAGGAGGAACTTCGTGTTGGATCTGGAGGAAGCAAGCAACGAGTTACAGCGTCGATAGTGGCTCCCGTTGCAGCGAGGCCTGCAGCTCCTGCTCAGTTGCAGCCACCGCTCCATGGCGGAGGAAGGCAGCTTGCTAGGAGGCTTGTCAGGCAGGTGACGGCGACACAACCGGAGCAGTTTGGGCGCGAGCATGGAGTTCAAATCGAATTACCACCCCCACCTGCTACAACGTACTCGCAGAAGCCGCCTTCGCCTTTTTCCCAACTCTCGTTAAAGGTGGGTAGTTTCGACTTTCCTTTGCAATGCGAGGAGGAACCACCACACCCAGCTAGGTTTTCCTCCCAGCCGCCACTCCTTGCTTGGGTCGAGAAGAAGCTCCTGATCTCAGGTTGTTTCTGCTCTTTCGATTTTCTACCTGCACATCCACAAGAGAAGGAAGGGAGAGCTCCAGTTCTTCTCAGAAACAAGGATTTAGTCGACTTTCTGTTGCTGGGGCAGATGACAGATCAGGGCAGAGGCCGTGGCAGGGGTAAAAACTCTGGAGGTGCTGGATCTGCTGGAGGCTCAGGTCAGGGAGGAACTTGGCCGCAGCAGCCGAATTTCAACCCCATGGGCATGGGATTTGGCTTCAACCCTCAGTTCTTCCCAGGGCAAATCCCAGGCCAATTCCCGATGAACCAGTGGGTGAATCCACAGGGGAACTGGGCTGCGCCTGGAGGACCCCAGAATCAGTTTCCTCCTCTGAACCCCACTCAGCAGTTTTTTCCACCGCCGCAAGCTCAGTTCGGTCAAGCTGGTATGCAACCTATGATGCAGCCACCACAGCAAATTGCACCGCAATTCGTGCAGCAAGGTGGAGCTCAGGTTGCTGCCCAGAAGAATCAACAGCAAGGGAAGCAGGGGACAAATAAATCCCAGAAGAAAAAGTCAATTGCTGGTAGCTCCGACTCTCAGTCCTCGAACAGAAGCAAGGATCCCTCTAAGAAGGATGGATACCTCAATGTTGTCTGCTTTAACTGTGGTGAGGCAGGCCACAACAAATCCTCCTGCCCTGAGGCTCCTCATTGTTTCATTTGCAAGCTTACTTCTCACAAGGAAGATACCTGCCCTGAGAGGAAGAAATGCCTTCCCACAGCCAGCTTGTATGGTGCTGCAAACCCTGGCCTGGAATTCCTGCACATTGAGTGCCCAAAAACCAAGCAGGGATCGCAGAATGTGGGGATTGTGTATCTGGAAGCTGGAGAGCTATCTAAAGAGGAACTGGTGCAAGAATTTTCAGTGATTTACAAGACTAACTGGCCGTGGCCTGCTAGACAAATTGATGCCTGGTCCTTCCTAGTGCAGTTTCCCCCACATTTATCTGTCGAAGATGTGGCTGGATACCCCTGTTTTGGACTGGTCAAGGATGGTGTAACTGTGAATGTCGAGGTTTGGAATGGAGACATGGCAGAATGTGATGAAGCACAAACAGTCTGGCTGCAGCTTAGAGGACTTAAAAAGGAATGGTGTCAGTGGAGTGTTCTTGCTCAACTCACCTCTGCCCTTGGGATCCTCGAAGATGTTGATTGGATTGGCGCATTCAAATCATTCTACGAAGTTGTTCGTGTCAAGATCCTTTGCCGAGACCCTACTCTGATCCCAGACAAGTTAGCTTTTGAAGTGAACAAAAAATTTCATAAGATGTCGATTACTGTCGAACCACCAACCGCTGCAGCTCCTACTCAAGATGATGATCCTACAGATCCTGGAGACAGAAACAGTGGCCTGCTCTCGACCAATGACATGGAGGCAGATGGGACTGTCAACCAGGCAGCTATCTCTGAACCAGCTGCTAGGAATGGGGGCTCAGCAAATGGTGGTAATAGTGGTACTGGGGGTAATGGGGATACTTCTCACAGGAGTGTGGCCCTTGAGACTGTTGATCAAGACAGTGTGATGTCCGAGGACTCCAACCTGCCAGAGCAACTTGAGGAGGCCAGACAGAACATCCTACTGTGGCTGTCGACTGACACCCCTGTTGAAGAAGGCTGCTACAATTTGCTGAAAGAAATGGAAGGTATTGATGAAGATGGTCTTTTCTGCTATGATCAATCCCAAGAGACTGAGACACAAGATGTTACTTCGCAGCTCGTCCACATTGAACTTGAAGCCCCACCTTTCACTCCAGAAGTCCAGGAAGGTGGAGGAAATGTTGATGTGCATGCTCCAAAGAGAAGTAAAACTTGGGGCCCAATCCAGGGCGCAAGACAGAGCGACAGGCTGCAGAAACATGGAGGAAAGTCTGTCCTCCAGATGGCTCAGGAAGTGAAGAGGAAGAAAAACTTGCCGATACATGCTTCTTCAAAGCTCAAAGGTATCGCCCACGAAAACCCTTTCTCCATTTTACAACTTGCTGCCATTTCCGAAATTGCAAATGCTGTAGATTTAGTGGTAGACAATTCAGCTTATACTAGTCATGGAGATGAGTCTTCTGCTAGCACCTCTTTATTAGTTAATTCTTCTGTCGATGATAACAGACATTTTATTAAACCTGGCAAATGTCCTGAGGGACACCTACTTGTGGTAGATGATTCTGTACACTCTAGTCAAGAATTTGAGGCTAATGCTAGTACCCAGATGTTGGTTAACTCATCTGTGCTTAATAATGCATCTGCTGCTGAAGCTGACAAATGTCCTGAGGGACAGCTGCCAGATTTCCCTTTTCACTCACCTAAAACACCTCTGCCTTCTGAGGAAGATAAGAGAGTAGAGGACACTGAAGAGAAATGGTTTAAAATCTGCAGAAATAAACGGGGCAAGCACCCTAAGAAAAGATTGTCATATGATTAGTTTAAGTCTAAATATAAGAGGGATCGATGCCCCTGGGAGAAAAAGAAACATCAATGAATTGCTTGCAAAAACCCATCCTGTTTTTATCGCTTTTCAAGAGACCAAGAAAGAGACTTTTACTCAGTCCTTTCTAGACTCTATTAGTTTAAATTTGCCTTATGCCTGGAACTTCTTACCAGCAAAAGGGTCGGCTGGTGGCATCCTTGTGGGGGTGGACACTAACTTTTTCGAACCCATCGCTTGGGATATTAAAGAGTTCTCGGTTTCCTGTCTGGTTAGGAATAAAATAGACGACTCTGTTTGGAGACATATCACTGTCTATGGATCTCCCTATGAGGAAGGGAAGGACCTTTTTATCTCTGAACTACACAGTCTGTTCATAGATAATTCCTACCCTACCTTAATTAGTGGCGATTTCAATTTAGTTAGACACCAGAAAGACAAAAGTAATGGAAGAGTCAACCAGAAATGGTGTGACAAATTCAATGCTTGGGTCGACCTTTGGGGTTTGCTGGAAGTTCGGCTTTCTAACAGAAAGTACACCTGGTCTAATAACCAGGAAAATTTAATTATGTCAGTCATAGACAGGGTCTTTTGCACTACTGATTTCGACGCTATGTTTCCGCTGTCGGGTGCTCAAGCTCTTTCTAGGATTGGTAGTGACCACACCCCGATCCTGTGGGATTCCGGGGTCGAGCAACTTCGCCAAACACCACCGTATAGGTTTGAGAAGTGGTGGCTCCTGAGGGAGGAGTTTATGACTCTTGTCGCCAAAAACTGGGACGCTCCCACTAAAGGCAAGACGGCCATAGATATCTGGCAAGAAAAGCTTAGGAGGTTTAGAAAATTTTCAAAAGGTTGGAGTAGGAACATCGAATCTGAGCTTAGATCCCTTAAGAAAGATCTCATGGTAGAATACGATAGCCTTGATCTCAAGGCTGAAGTAGAGGATCTCTCTGAGGCTGAGCACAACCGGCTCAAAGAAATTAGCATAGAAATGCAAAACCTCTGGCTTAAAGAAGAGGTCAAGGCAAAACAACGTTCTAGGGATAGAGACATCCTTGAGGGGGATAGAAATACGGCTTATTTTCATGCTGTCGCAAATCAGCGTAGGCGGAAAACGCTAATTCTCTCCCTGGATGGGCCAGATGGGCCTACCTCAGACCTCCCAGAAATGTTGAACGTAGCTACGGACTTTTACAAAAATCTTTTCTGTGCCGAGGCCAGAACAGGTTTCTCTCTAGGCGAGAATTTTTTCACACATGCTGACCTTGTCACTACTGAACAGAATGAGATGCTTGAAAAACCTTTTTCCGAGGAAGAGGTCAAAAAAGCTGTTTTCAGTTCATATTCAGATGGGGCCCCTGGCCCAGATGGGCTGCCTTTCCTTTTTTATCAGAAATGCTGGAGTATCGTTAAAAAAGACCTGATGGCTCTCTTTTCTGATTTTTATCTTGGGAAGCTGGACTTGTACAGGCTGAACTTTGCAGTTCTTACCCTGATCCCTAAGGAACAAGACGCCACTTCCATGAAAAAATTCCGGCCAATTAGCCTTCTCAATTGTAGCTTTAAAATCTTTACCAAAGTGCTCACCTCTCGTTTGGGGCTTATTATGGATGCCATAATAGCACCAAACCAAACTGCCTTTATCAAAGGCAGGTACATTTTAGAAAGTGTGGTAACTGCTCATGAGGTACTTCACTCTGTCTTCCACGGAAAAGAGGAAGGTGCTGTCCTCAAACTAGATTATGAAAAAGCCTTCGATAAAGTAGACCTAGATTTCCTAGATGATCTACTTGACAAGCGTGGTTTTAGTCCAAAACTGAGGGGCTGGATTAAACTAGCTACTAGAGGAGGGTCAGTAGCAGTCAAAGTTAATAACTCCTTTGGTAATTTTTTCGTTACCACAAGAGGGCTCAGGCAGGGGGATCCAGCGTCTCCCATCCTCTTCAACCTTGTGGTTGATGTGTTCACGAAAATGCTTTCCAAAGCAACATCTAGTGGGCTTATTAAAGGGTTGTGCTCAAATGTTTGTCCAGGAGGGGTCGTCAGCTTGCAATATGCTGACGACACGATCCTTTTCCTGGAAAACAACCCGGACACTGCTAAGAACCTCAAGGGGGTCCTTACTTGTTTCGAACAAGTCTCCGGGATGCGCATTAATTACAATAAAAGTGAGCTCGTCCCCATCAATTTGAGTGAGGGGGAAACTAACACACTCAAATGCATTTTTGAATGTGTTGAAGGTTCTTTTCCAATTAAATATTTAGGTATACCTTTGCACCATGATAAGCTTCGAAGGGAAGACATACAGCCACTCATTGATAAGATTCTGAAGAGGATTGCTGGCTGGCGTGGGAAACTTCTTTCTTATGCAGCCAGGATCACACTCATCAAATCATGCCTGGCTAGTATCCCTGTCTATTTGCTCTCCTTTTTTAAATTTCCAAAATGGGCTCTCGATCTTATTAATTCCCAGATGGCATACTGCCTCTGGAATGACAATAAAGAAAAACGCCGTTTACACCTAGCCAATTGGAAGTTAGTCTGCATGCCTAAGGAATTTGGGGGTCTGGGTATCCCTTCTCTCCAAGAGGTCAACCTTTGTTTGCTAGCTTCCTGGATTAAGAGGTACAATGACAATCCCTCCAAACTTTGGAGGACGTTTGTAGATTCCAAGTATAGAACCTGCAATCCAAATATCTTTGCCTGCGACGACTTGAACACCTCCAGGTTTTGGAAGGGCTTCATGTGGGCTGCGCGGGCAGTTAAATTTGGTTATCGTTGGGTAGTTGGTAATGGGGAAAAAGTTAAATTTTGGGAGGACACTTGGTTTGGCTCCTCCCCCCTCTCAGTTCAATACTGGGATTTGTACTGTGTTTGCAACGAAAAACTTGCAACTGTTCGGCAAGTTTTAGAAGGGGACACCCTAAAGCTTACTTTTAGAAGAAATTTCTCCCCTAATCAGTTTCAAAAATGGACTGAATTGGAACAAATAGCTGCTAGTGTCACCTTCTCTGAAGATTGCGATTCTCTGATTTGGATGTACACCTCGAATGGGGTTTATTCTACAAGCTCTCTTTATAAAATCATTAGTTATAGAGGGGTTGCTCAAGTTTATATCCCAGCAGTCTGGTCCTTAGTGGTGCCGCCCCGAGTCCAGTTATTCCTGTGGTTGCTTTCGAATAACAAATTGATGACTAGGGACAATTTGCTTAAGAGAAAACTTAATAAACCTGTGGGTTGTGTTTTCTGTAGTGAATTAGAATCTATTCATCATCTCTTTTTTGATTGCATTGTTGCTAGCACAATTTGGGAACATGTCTCTCATTTCTTTGGAGTAGCTCTGGGCACTGATTACATGTCATTAGCCAAGTACTGGATTGCAAATAAAAGGCACCCTGTTTTAAATACTGTCTGTGCTGCGGTGCTATGGAGTGTTTGGAAACATCGCAATGCCCTAATATTTGACAGTACCCCCTGGCTATGCATGATACAGGTCTGGAGACTGATTTTCAGAATGCTCAAGAAATGGAGGCTGCTCTTCAAACCTCCCATGCTGGAAAAGATGGACAGCTTCACGGCCATGGTCTCGGAGAAGCTCCAGGAACTACCTGCACTGCCGTGGGGGTGATTCCTTGTCTCTCGAACCTGTCGCTGCTTGCTGTTCCTGGGTCGTCCTGTGTGATTGCCCCTGCCACGCCACCTGGCTTCACTCTGCCGCTGCCGCTGCTGAAGCCACTGCTCCCGCCGAGATCATCTGCCTGGAGTGGACTTCCCGTGACTTCCGGGCTCCTGCCACCTCAAGAGACGAAGCTCAAGCTCCAGGAGGTGCTCGATCGCCACAGGCTGCGGTTGGAGTAGCCCCTAATCTTCTCTCGTTCTGTTCGTCAGCAGTTCCAACGAGCTGTGTCTCGTTTAAGCTATCTTTCGGACTCCTCCCAGAAAAACCTTTAATTTGCTCTTAGTCTTTACATTCGCTGAACTTTAGCTCCAGCTTCGCTTTTCGTGTAATAACTCCGACTCTGTATTGGTTTCGTGCTTGCAATGGAACTGGGGCAGAGGCCCTCTTATTCTAAAAACTCACATATATCTAGATATGGATGCATGTACATTTTAATTGACTCACATATATCTAGATATAAACAGAGGGAGTAGCATATTGGCACGTGGTAGATAATCGTTCGTTCATGCTCTATTACAGTATCCATGTTTCAGTTGCATTGTTAGAAATACTAATCACGTCCGACGTCGGCATGACGTCATGTGCTCGTAGTTCTGTCGTACTATACGTGTAGGAGGCCGAAGGTCCTGGTAGTGTTTTAGGTATGCCCTGGTTGACTGGTTGTAATCAACACACCATGAATCGACAACCAGTCAACGTCTTCGTGTGTGCGTTTGATCTGTGCTACTAGCCTACTACCAGCAGATCGATCAATACTGCCTCGATCGGCAGATTGGAGTTGCTATACGTACGCGTGCCTCGCCGGAGTTTTGTCGTCGCGGTCGTCGGAACTTACCAGACGACAGGGGCAGGTCCAACAGTTTCATGACGATCGCGCAAGCCATACATGGGCCGCCGGATGGGAACGGTGCCTCCTTGGCCGGCCACGAGCGCCGCCGGCCGGAGCAGGCAATCGGCGGCTGGGCGTCTCTTCCAACGGACATGATCTGCCTCGTCACAGATTGTCTCCTGGACAACGGGGACATCGTGGACTACGTCGTCTTCCGCGCCGTCTGCTACGGCTGGCACGCCCACGCCGCGCGAGCGTGATCCCGCCCTGCGTGACCCTCGCCTCCGCCCACGTGGCTGGATCGCGCTCTGCGACGGAGATGCGGTCCGACCGGATGACGCCGGCGTGATCGACATGTTCCACACGCGCACAGCCCGGCGCCTCCGCGTCCGCGTCCCCGAACTCCGAGACCGCCGGATCATCGGCTTCAGCGACGGCCTCCTCGTCCTCGTGCACAAGACCAACGGCGAGATCCGTGTGCTCAACCCCTTCACACGCGTCGCCGTCGACTTCCCATCACTCGCGTCTGTGTACCGCAAGGCAATCAGGAACAGGAACAATTACCTCGGCATGAAAGCCGCGGTATGCAACGCGGCCTCCTCCTCCTCCATCGCCGTCGTCATCTAGTTCCCATACGAGACGGGGATGGTCGCTGTGGAGGCCTGCTTGGACCAGTTGGAAATTCTCTACCGAGGGTTTTTCATATCAAACACCTTGGTCTTCCAAGGGAGGCTCTACGCCAGCACCACCACGTTAGAGATCGTTCAGCTGTACCCTCCGACTCTAACTCCGACTCCGGCACTACCACCACTTGGTCGTCCTGTGGCTGTTGCTCAGGTTCCCAATATCTCCAGCCACACCTGGCCCTACCACACCTTCCTTGCGGAGTCCGGTGGACAGATGTTGCTCGTCGTCTCGCATCGCCCTCGTGTGTATCCAGGAATGAACTGGTGGGAACAGGCAAGCTTCACCTTGTACGAGGTGGACTTGAGCAGCAGTGACTGCGCGAAGCTGAGGAGCCTCCATGACCGCGCACTGTTCCTCAGCGACTACGAATGTCTGTCTGTCTCGGCCATGGACCTCCCTTCGCTGAGCAGCAACTCCATCTACTTCTCCGCAGGCCTCCACCCTCTTCTGATGCACTCACTGACAACAGGTATGTCCGAGGATTTGGCGGCCGAGTGCCAAATACACGACGGGGAGAAGAGGAGGATCCGCTCCTCGGTGCGCCCCTTCACCATCATCGATCATCTCCTCACCTTATGCCATCCTAAAGAGTGGACCAAAGGGCTCATGTTCCACGAGTACGACCTCGTGCCGATTATATCTTTTGAGGAATTATGGAAGAAGATCTGGACGCAGGAGAGGCATCTCCGGATTCCACCCGTTCCATCAGCCGAGTCTAAGGCGAAACTGAGTGAAGTTGGTAGCAGCGACAGTGAGTTGTGTGGAATCGAATAGAATGTTAGCAGAATCACACAAGGGACTCCCAATTCCCAATCTATACCTCTTATAAATCAAAACCCCACTAAGTGTCATTATGAATTTTCTATCTTAACATGCAGCATAGCTACATCATCAAGTAATCACAGTCGTATGATTTTCATCTTCAGCCGTCCATTTTATTGTCCCGAGCCTGCCAATACTACAGTCTACACGAATTTGTCCCGTATAGCTTACATGCTCATGTGAAAGAATCTCCCATGATAAATAAGTCCTTGACAGAAGCGAGTGCGCCCGTTCAATAACTATGGTGCACAACAGACCCTGCCTCTTCCGCTCCTCGTTATTGGAAAGAAATAATGACATGCTATTTTTTCCCCTATTGAAATCTCTTGGGAATAGAACGCCATCTGCCTGCCTCCGTCTTCCGTTGGCCCCAACTCTCCCAAGCCGCCATTGTTCCAAAAAAGAAAAAACTCCCAAGTCACCGCAGTCGTTCCTGCCGTTATGGATCATTGCCGTGTCGTTGCCATGTGCCCCTTCGCCATCCTCCCAAATGGCTTTTTTTACTTGGATCTACCGAGCTCTTACGTGTATGCTGGCATCAGTTTTATCTGGATTAGGCCGATGAATCCCCATGTCTGGTTGTATCGTCTTCTATCAGAAAAACCTCAAGTGGAATCAGTCTTGCCGTATAGATTTTGCTCCAGCAGTCTGCAGTCTATTTTGCTCCCAGATGGTTGCAATCATCACTATGAATCAGTATGATACTATGGCAGAGATACAGAGAGGATTTCTTGACTTTCTACTATACACACCATTAGGTTATTCATCGTTATTGGGTTTCTGCATGGACTTGGTGGTAATTTATGGATCACATATACAGGTACGTATGCTCCACACTCACCATCAGCAGGATAAAGCTAGGAACCAATTTCTAACGGTTTTTCCCTCACCAATTTTCTTCAGTTTTTCAGCTTTCTTTTAAGCTTTTCATCGCCAATTTTCCGTAATTTGTATGCGATTCTCGTTTGACAAGCCACCTATTTTCCATTCTCAACGGTAAATTACTTCATCCACCATATTTATTGTTGTAACCCTTTTTAGTTCACGTATCCATATTTGCTATGGATTTCTCAGTGTTCATATCAACAGGCGTGAGGAATATTTAAGAACAGAATTTGTGATACCAAGATCGAAGGAGTACATGATTTTCCATACCCTATGAGAATCCAGAGAGGAATTTTTTTAGGGTGAACTACGTAGTATAGAAGAGTGGTGAACATGGGAAATATTACAATGATTTATGATGTACATCATACGGACTGATTGGCACAGCCTGAATATGGGATTCTGCATTGCAGGAAAAGCCAAGTGATAGTAAGTTGCATGTTCACCTCAAATGTACAGTCGTGTTTATAAATCCTTTGGTAATATCTGCTTACTGAATTATAAGGTATACATTACGAATTATGCACACAAGGAGACGAAGTGGATAGTGAATTTTGGGGATGGTCACTCCATGATGTGTACTAATTCAAGCTCTTATTATGTGCATCAGTTGTCCAGATTCAAGCGACTTTCCCCATCATGATAGAACTGTATACCACAGTGCTCCAAACATAATATATATTGCTTCCAAATTCCACTTCGTTGCCATGTGTTCTTACTGCCAAAAAAACCAAGTATAGCTTTGTATAATTTATCCCTAAACTCTCATGTTTGACCATATTATATGGAAAAGTCTTCTACACTAAATATTCACACAAGAATAATTCTTAATTATGACCTTCTAGATTATGCCACAAAGTATTGTGTTTGTATCCTTTTTAGTTGGATCTAAAATCAAAAGTTTGCATGCCCGACCGATGAAATCACACCGTCTTTCTATGCAATACTTTAGTGACCAATTAAAGACCATTAAATGCATACTTTCACGTCGATTAAATTTAGACTCTTGACTATTCTGACTGACTGATCTTGCATATTTTTATATACATTTCCAGTTCATGTCATCTTATACCCTTCCATTTACATAATTTTTTAAAGAGATTCCCGCTGCAACGCGCGGGGTAATTTTCTAGTTCATATAGAGAGCTGGTCACAGCTGGATGAGGCACCGAACAGTAATTAAGCTTGTAGCTAGAAAGTACTAGTCGAAATTTTTCCAAATGTGTCTGATGAATTAAAGGCTTCAAATTTCACCATTCATTATCGGATTGTTTCGTGGTATATTTGTTTTTTTTTTTTATGGTACTTCGTTCTATGTTTTGGTTCGTGCCTTTCCATCTTCTCTTCTTTGGTGACCACGTAGAACAATTTTATTGACTTACTAGTTGAATGCCCGTGCGTTGCTACAGACACCGAAAGATGTTCGTGCCTGCCATGCGAAATATGTTCATGCCTGCCATGAAAGGTGTATTATTAAATTTGTTTCTCCATATAAGATATAGAGCCATTATATCATCATAATTTACATTAGCGTATGCTAGAATGGGCTTATGATTTAGTTGTGATAATTATAGGCATAGGCTTCCCTTATAATCCAATCACGGCTTTCCTCTCTAGTTCATTTTTATAATTTCCACATGTCACGGAATAATATTCAGCATTAGTTACAAGAAAATATGGAGAGAGTGGGGTGGTGGCGCGGTGGGAGGCTACGGTCCACCCCCTCAGTCGCCTAGAGGAGAGGACCGCGAGGGGACGTGAGCGATCTATAAGAAACTGTAGTTTTAGGACTTTCGAGGGGTAGAAATTAGATCTCTACATATTTGCATTCATGCCTTGGAAACTTGGGATACAATTTGCACTTTGCGAAAAAGGTAGTCAAGATTATTAACTCGACTAGGGTTGTAGAAAGGGGATGAAATAAACTCGGACTCTGTGTTTTGGTTCAAAATATTTTGAACACAAGAATTCTCTAAGGAAATCAAATAAGACACAATATATTCTATACTCATCTCATTTATGAACAAACAAGTCTCGAACTCAAATTTGAATTATTTGAATTATAATCATATGACTAGTGTCATTACAATTCAAACACTTACAAAATCATATAAGAAGTCACAATAATAAGAAAACATGAATTCTTTATTTCTTATCTGAATTTTTTACACATAATAATTATAATTTATAACGATAAATTTCCAGGAACCTATTACAATAATTTCAGGTTAGGTCTGAATCAACTAACATAACTTCACAAAGCGAAGTAAAAAATTCAACATTAATGGACCATTTCACTCAGTTAGGCGCCATTCAGTCTTTAGCAACTCGCATAGTGTTGTCACTTATTCATATGGAAGCAAAAGCGACAATGTAATCACACTCGCATACATAAAGGTACATGCATATCAAGCGGTTATAATAATTATCAATATAAATACATTGTATAGTGCTAATGTAAATTTATTGGTCACGGAGATCTTTTATTTATCACTCATGATTTAGTTACTTGGGTGAAGCTTTGCTTAGAGTTTTTTACCTAAATCAAATCAACCAAAAACTACCACACTACGTACTTCAATAATGAATTTATATGGAATTTTTTTACTTGATTTTATTTATACATAATTTGATTACTATGTCTTGCACTATTTCCATGCACACCTAGCATATGCGACAATTTAATCACACTCATATACATTCAAGCGGTCCTAATATTTATCAATAGAAATACATTGTATAGTGCTAATTTAAATTTAATGATCACAAGTACTTTTATTTATTAGTCATGTTTGAGTTGTCTAGTGAAGCTTTACTTAGAATTTATTTTACCATGCTACGTACTTCAATAATGAATTTATATGGAACTTTTTTACTTGATTTTATTTATACATAATTTGATTACTATGTCATGCACTATTTCCATGCACACCTAGCGTATGCGACAATATAATCACACTCATATACATTCAAGCGGTCCTAATATTTATCAATCGAAATACATTGTATAGTGCTAATTTAAATTTATTGATCACAAGTACTTTTATTTATTGGTTATGTTTGACTTGTTTAGTGAAGCTTTACTTAGAATTTATTTATCTAAATCAAAGCAACCAAAAAATTCTTCAACCATTAATTAAGCCCATTGGCATATTATAGTTTGTTTTATGTTCATATGTATACATCCTTGCCCATATCATTGCTAAATATCTATAGAACTTGATAGAGTATCCTAGAGTGTAGAGACATGATAATTTTACTTTCTTAAATAATGGAGAAAAGAACATTTCTAGCCTCAACACCAGAAAAATTACGATAACTAGAGACGAACATATTGTGTAGTTTGTAGTCAACTCATAAAATACACTAGTTGAATGCCATACGATTGCCACTTGTCATGAACTGAGTCGGCTGAAGCTCGGCGGCAAGGGTCTTTCCGCCAACTTGATTGGCGGAAGGTGACTTTCCGCCATTTGAGTTGATGGAAGTCCACATGTCTCTATTCCAAGTTCCACCATGGCTATTTTTTGATTAAAAAATCAGAGCGGGTTACTTTCGACAATTATATTGGGGAGGGAACATATTTGTAAAAACAAATATACCTAATCAGACCTTGCTGAGCTCTGAGGAGTCGCCTTGTCCACGGACCCTTAAGTTTTTTCACATGTCGCTTGGACTATTCGAGAACCATGTGTAAAATGACCCTGAAAGGTCCAATGGGGTTCAGACGTAAGAATCGGTCACAGACTCACATCGGCATTCCCAAGTGTTCAGGCCGAGCCGAAATCTGTCTGGCACCATTAAGAGGTCCTTCTTTTGGGTGACAAGGGTATTTTTTGTTCCTAAGAAAAAGTGAGGATGCAACATAGAGTCCAAAACCTAACCCAACCGCGGCGCACCCCTGAGCGCCGCCGGGGGGCTCCCCACCGCGCCGCTAGCCCTCCCCCCGCCATCGGATCTGATTGCCGCCGCTGCCGCCGGCCCTCGCCACGGCGGCGGCGGGACCAGCCGCCGTAGGTGGTCTGGGGGTGGACGCGGGTGACCGGCACATTGATCTGCAGGGGAGGAGATGGGCGCCTCGATCTCGCAGCGGGCAGGGCGGCGCCCCTGACCGGGGTGGAGGTGGAGGTCCGCATCGGCGACTGGGCTGGGGTGGTGTGGCTTCGCTCCTGCCACCTGCCCATCTCCTGTCCGCGGTGTCACGGCCGGCTCCGGTGGTGGATCGACCCTGCGCTGCCACTGCTTACGCACCGCTGGTCTTGACCCTCGGTTGCTCGGAGAGGTAGATTCCGCAGGTTGTCGGCGGGTGGCGAGGGGGCTTCTTGCTTGGCTTGAATAAAGGTGGTGGTCCTAGGGTTCCAAATCGCGAGAAGACGAAGATCTGCTTGACGCCGGTACCTTGATCTGGCAATAGTGTCGAGTTTCGGAAGGCTCCGCCGGTGATCTTTCATGGGCTAATGCCTAGAGATTGCTGGAGCGGAGGGATTCGATCGCGCCAGAGGGAGCAGTGTGAAGCTCTGCTTCTCTGCCATCATGGGCAAATCCATGGTGTAGTCAGATGCGGGGAATGTCATGAAAGCTCAGATTAAAGGAATAGCAAATGGCGATTGGATGCTCTGCGGCGATGAGGAACTTGCCTGGAGTTGCAAGAGGCGGAGCAGCGGCATGTTAGTGGGCGCAACATCACAGGTGAAGTTCAAAGTCCTACCTTTCAAGGTGAAAATCTAAGGTCTGGTCTTAATTGGTTGTGCCTGGCAATGCTCTTCCTGAAGACATTGTTTTGAGAGCGGGGACTATTATCTTCAGGGTGAAAAATCAAGGTCTGGCCTTAATTGGTTGTGCCTGGCACTATTCTTCTTGAAGGCGTTGCTTTTGAAGATTTGGACATCAGGTAGTGTCTTGGTGGTGGTTGTGCGGCTGCTGCAAGGACTGTAACTCTGTAGCGGGAATTTTCTTTTTATTTCTTCTTATTGTCTTTCGGCTGTGTGCATCCGTAATGGCTTCGGCTATTGTGTTGTTGCAGAAGCTGGGTGTAATTTGTATCTCCGCGATATTAATATACACTCTTTATCTAAAAAAATAGAGAACATGAGAAATAGAGATGTGTAGTTTCTACATGCATGAGAAATGCTTCAGTCATCTATGTGTATAGCTCCGTCTACCTAATCTCTACTATAAAAGTATGGAGTGTCCTGTCTCCTGCCAGACGGACGAAAGGATCGTTTTGCAGTTTAGCCCCTCACAGATCTTGAAAACAACCCGCAGTCCCTCCCCATATCCTGAATCGTTTTCCTCACATCACAGACTGGACGTCTGGACGTCATCGTCCTCCTCTGCTCGTACTAGGGTTCCTCACGCACGGGAACCTTGCCGCCGTCGCCCCCGCCACCGTCCCCTCCTATTCCAGTCGCAACCCCCTCCACACACACCACCGGGCGCCTCCCAAGGATCTCGAGACTCAATTTCATGGCCATCGATTTCCCCGAGCTCGCCGGCCCGAATCGACTCGACCTCAGCCCCAACCGCCATGTACGAGGGAGGAAAGCAGCCCGCCCAAGTGCCCGTACCTCAACCTGGACCTCTGCATCCGCGGAGAAAGAGACGAGGGGCAGGGAAGTCCGTGAGCGAGAAATTCCCCTCGTCCAGCGCCCCTTCTGCCGGCGGTCGACATGCGGCCGGGAAGTCCGTGAGCGAGTTGAGGAGCGCCTGGAAAGTCTCCTCCTCCACGCCGGCGCGACGTCGCCGACCCGCCAAGATCGATGGGAAGGACGGCGAGGAAGACGACGTGGGGTACACCACGGCCGCATTGAGGGGCAGGAGCAACACGGCCCCACCACGCCTTCGCCGACCCGCTGCCGGACTTCTTCGCCCTGTCCGCCCAGATTGATGGGAACGACGATGACGAAAACGCCGTGGGGTAGGCCCCGGCCTCGTTGAGGGGCAGGACTGCAGGAGCAACACAGTCGTCGCGTGGAAGGAGACGAAGTGTCTAGAGGAGGATGGGCACGGGACGCCGGCCAGCCCAGCCCCAGCAGCGGCGGCTATGATTTTTGGAACAATTGGTCCATAAATTGGTCAGGGAGTTCAAGGTTGAGGCCCCAGAGCAGATTGTTTTCGCACGACTGTTTGAGGCAAATTACCTGTTTTGTAGATCTATCAGTTCTGAGCGAGGAAGGGATGGTTATTCGATCTGCGTCGCCTCATGCGGAAGCACCAAATCCTTGCGTGCGAGAAACACCTCTGTCATTTGGAGCGACAGTGCATGTAGCAGCAAGCCGACCACCAGTGAGTACCTTCTAGCCCTTCTATTATTCTGATGTATTTTCTTTTACATAGCCTATTCTTACCATGTATATAAAAAGTAATTGGAGAGTGTTGAGTCTATTTGCGTCTAGAACTTCGTGAGGTTATTCTTTAAGCATTGGTACCTCGGGCTTAGGCTGAGCTATGCTTGTTTTAGTTAAATGGTAGTGCATCGTAGATGCATGGTGGGTTGGTCAGTTATGCTCACTGATGTAATAGCTGTTCTGTTGGTGTTGTGGGAGAAATAGGTGATATTGTTTTTACTCGTGGTGATCTCATTTTGATTAAATGTGATAGTTCTCTTTGTTCTGACCGTCCTAAAGTTTGCACATGCCGCCTTCTCTTCACATTCATGTATGCGTGTGTTGATTTTGCTGGGCGTGGACTAGCTAGCTGACGAGGCTGCTGCTTGGGTAATATACAAGACAATTCGATTTGTTTTTTTTCATTGCTCGATCCATATGCATTTTCGAGCGATCTCATAAATACTCAGTAACTGGATCGCATAAATATTCAGTAATTTACTGCTATATGGATAGTGCACGGACTAACAGATGCTAGCGCCATGCTCTTACCAGCAAAATCAATGAACCATGTATACAACCGAGGTTTACAAGTTATAGAATTAGACGATCTTCAAGTTTCATTAAAAGGATAGATTTCGCAGGTCTCACGCGTGGATAAATCATTTCCGTTGGCCACTTCAAGAAGTAGGATAAAACTGAACGTTTTAGTGTTCGTTATTTGGTACTATCACCAGTATGTATCTTCTGATTTGTTTACAGGCCCTTATTTCTTTTTTCCTCTTCCAAATTCCTTGATTAAACCAGTCTGTGAATATGATTTAGATACAGTTTACATGAAGCACTGGATATGTATTTAGAAGGGCTAGCTAAGAAATAGATTTTGGACCTTCTGTGAGTTGTCAGTTTGTGACACAGGTGCTGAAAAAACCAGAAATTTATCAGAGTATGTTTCTGAAACTCCAGGTTTCATTTTTCTGTTTAGGTAGACTTGTAACTGATCAATGTTTGGCTCATGGATTACAGCCGGAACATACTTCTACCATGGCCACCATGGGATGCAGAGGGCAGCAGGGCTGTATGGGTCTCTGATTGTGGATGTGGCAGATGGAGAGGAGGAACCGTTCAAGTATGATGGCGAGCTGACCCTGCTGCTGAGCGACTGTTACCATGAGAGCATCTACAACCAGATGGTCGGCCTCTCCTCCAGCCCCATGAGATGGATCCGCGAGCCGCAGGTAACCGTCGATTATTGATCTCAATCAAACTGTGCTTATGTACGTTCTTGCTATAGGTGTAGTATTTGATATTTCAGCTATATGCAGTTTTCATGGTATAAATTGTTTTCTGCGAAAAAAACACTGTTTCAAGTAAATCCAAAAGACAAAAAAATATTACCTGTAGACCTCAGAAAGAACACATGGTTTCTGTTCTTTTCTAAATATTTTGTGACCTGTAGACCTCAGAAAGAACACATGGTTTCTGTTCTCTTCTGAATATTTTTTGACCTGTAGACCTCTTCTGAATATTTTTTGACCTGTAGTCCTGATTCGTTTTGGTTGTCAGCCTTATCTCTCAACTGAGTATGCAGGAACTTACTTGAGTCTTGACCGTGAAGCAGCAATAATGCGTCTTTGCCATAGAAGTTTTGTGTTACAGACACACTTGTGATTTTGACGGGAACACGCTCTTGATACTTATTTATAAAGTTCCTGATGTTACTTAGCTGCGATCCTTCTTTGTTTCAGTTCTCTCTTTTGCATTTGCAAGTGTCTTGAACACCCTGTAGGCTGCTAAGGCAGCTGCCAAAATTATGTAGTTGGGGCACTTGCATTTAAAAATGTACTCTTTTAGATTGAGTTTTACATGTTATATGAAAAGTGAGAACATTTTCGTTGATTTCAGGGTATATTTTGAACGTGTATACATATTTGACCATAAGATGTATATGGATTATGATTTTTTTCAGAATTGAGATTGTTTATATCTGGTCAAAATAAATACATGACATCCAGCCTTATCCACCTTTAACTTGGTTCTGTGTTATGTGGTACAATATTGAATATTCCTATTGTTAAAAGCATTTATAGTAGTCGTGGTATAGTAAACATGAACAGAATATCACTGAAGTCGCTGTTCTCTAGGTTGGTTGAGAAATATATGGCGTTATTAACACAACTATTTTTTTGTGCCGTAGCAAAACACAAAGTGGAAGCGTAAGGACAAGCTTTTTTTTGAGGTGCTTTGAGACAAGACTGGAGAAAGGTTCAATTGGCCTTTGTTTTTGTTTTGAAAAATATCAACTGACTAATCTGATGGAGGATAGCACTACAGAGTAACATGAACGAGGCGAGACGTAACGGGGCGGCTCTCGGCTCTAGACCTAATAGTTTCACACAACCGTGTAACATCGAGGATATGAGCAATGATAAATTGTTGGGTTGTTGCTTTCTTGCATATGATGTTGAGTTTTAGCTTTTTATCGTACTATATTTTAATCCATATATGCTTTTATTATTTGTGTGTAATATGTGGCTATCACTTTCTATAAACGTGAATTTGCATGTGTATTATATTTAATAAAAAACTGAAATACCTGTGGCAACGCACGGGCATTCAACTAGTAACTACTAAAAACCGGTTGGACGGATACCGTTGCTGGTGAGGTTAAGCACTGCCTCTTCTCCCATCGTGTCTTTTTTACTAAGTGACATTTAATCAAACTTTCAGCTATATAACACTTACCAAAACACGAGGCGTTTTTTCGGCCAGTAACGCCACCTGCTGAGGCGTTTGAGAGGCCTCAAACGGAGGCGTTTCACGGCCGGCTGACCATACATATAGCGTGGGACTCTACATTATTATCAACCCTCTGCGCAGCGCAGTCGTTCGTGCATATGCTTCACGTATCTTTGGTCGCTGGTACGACTCGCGGTTATCCTTTTTTCTTCCTTGACTTTTTATTAAAAATAAAGAACGCAAGACTGAGAATTCGAAGACTCGACCTTAAGCTATGAGGCAGGGAGCACTAGCAACAAAGTCAATATATGGTCTATGTTCACATGTACACAGCTGATAGCCTGATACGTGTTGCATAGACAGATAACACAGGTCGATGAGGACCACCGCAACACAACAAGGAGCGATGGACCGCGGCTCCCGTGACGGGCGCGTCGCCGGCGCAAGCCCTGCGGCGAGCCGTCTGTCGCCGGCGATGATCAACTCCCGCCCTTCTCCGGGCGGTGGCCTCGGCGGAAGGTTTTGGGCGCTCACAGACGAGCTCGAGGAGGGAGACGTGAGCGAGCCCAGCGACACCTCGTCCCCTTCCTCGCCGTCCGGCGCTAGGCCTAACCTGACCTTCGGGGACTTTCTCCAGGCCGCAGTGGAACGGGGTGGTTCCCTGCGTGCTCCGCGCCGTAAAGTGTCGAATTTTGCTCCGGGGGGACGAATTTCGAGATTTCCCGCGAGCTCCGCGAGCGCCGGCGGTGGCCATGCCCACCGTCGTGATTTCCTGCGTGCGGCGTCCTCGATCCTAGAGGAGTCGTCGCGGAGAGGCCGTCGCCCCGCCGGGCAGCTGGGCTTTGTCCCGTCCCCCTTCAGGAATGACAGGGCGGCGCCTCCGCCGTGCGGGTTGCCGCCGCCGGCGTCGCCCCCTACTAGGGTTCGCTCCCCGTCTCCGATCTGGCGTGGGCCGGCTGTCGGGCCGGAGCTGATCCCGAGTGGGCTGGAAGTTTGGCCCACCCTGCTGCGGGCGCTAGGTGGATCGGCCCCTCTTCCAGAGTTGGAGGCCCAGGCCCAGGTTGGGAATGGCCGGGTGGTGCCGCTTGGCCCATCTGTTTCCCTGCCTGGGCTGACGGCCCAAGCCCACTCGTAGAAGTGGTGGTGGATCCCGCGTGGCGGCTCGGACCTAGCGCTAGGGTTCCCTGCGAGGAGGGATGAGTTTCGGCGGCGGCGGCGGGTACCGTTTTGATTCATTCGTCTCGCTCCCTCTCCTCCTCCCCTCTCCCGATCCTACGCGGCGGCGACCATGGACGGCTCCGGCCCCAGCTCGCAGCAGGGCTCCAAGCGCCGCCTCGAGGAGGCGTCCTCCGGACGGCAAGCGGACGCTCGCCGGGAAGAAGACCTCCGCACTGGCGGCTCAGGGCAGGCGCAAGCAGGCCTCCAAGGCGGCCGCCGGCAAGGGTCCGGCCACGGCCCCAGGCGTGGTCCCAGGTGCGAGCAAGAGGAAGACTCCCCAGGAGTGGTGGCTGCTTCGGGAGGAGAAGAGAAAGCAGAAGGAGGCGGCGCGCCTAGCGGGTGGTCCGGCCAAGGTGGCAGCGCCGGCCGCTGCTCGTCCTGACGCGTCTGTCTAGGGGAAACGGAAGCAGTCCAGTGCTGCGACCTCAACTCCGGCGGGGGCAGCTGATGCATGTAAAATGCATACATGAACTTTGCACTATATTACTTATACTCCAATCATATTTGCATCATATAAGGGTTGTATCAATGTTTTATAATGATTTTGGGAATATTTGATATGTTTCCTATTTTTATGGAATTAACCCTGTACAGTCAGAAAACATCTTTTTTAGTATTTTGGATTTTCCGGTAGCTTCGGGACTCCAAAAAGGGCAAGGTCAGAGAGCACGGTTCAGAATTTTCGAGACGAATGCAATGGGCTGAAAATGAAGACCAGAAGCCCAACCAGCTGGGAGATAGAGGGCCCTACGTGGCCTCTGTACCTGGCCACGTGGGCCCACCTCTTTTGGGCCTCGGAGCTCCACCGTCGTCGATCTTTACTCCACCGACCTAGTTTTGACCTAAAAACGCCTATAAAAGAAGTCTCCCGACGTTCTCTAGAGGCAGCACCGCCGAAACACAAAAACACCGAAAGAGAGATCTGGAGCCGCAGATTGGAGGGGGAAAACTCCGGCGGGGCGCTGCCGGGGTGGTCTCCATCTTCTCCAACGACTTCTCCACCGTCTCCATGATGAAGGGGGAGTAGTCCACCCTCTGCACTATGGGTCTGTGGTGATAACTTATGTATCTCTCCTCTCTTTGAGCTTCACTAATTAGTACCGTATGAGCTGCTGAACATGATTACGGTCATCTATGTAATTCTTATGGTGGATATTGTGGTATGAGATGATTTTTCATGCATTTACCGTTGTGTTGGAACTTTTATGACTTGTCATACTTTGGAGATATTCTATGATGCATGTGATAGTTTGATTTATTCATAATGCCTTGTTTATCCTTGTCATGAGGTGATTGACACCACCAACTGTAGATAGATAAGAGAGATGTGGTCACACACACAAAATATGAATCATTGCACTAGTGTTTAGAATATTGTCCATTAAGAAGTATGATGTATGTAGGTACGGGATGGCCGATATGACACGGCATAGGTATTGAGTGACACATGCAGTACTGCCCAACATCCTTTATCTAGGGGTAAAAAGGAAGAGTATGATGTGGTAGTGACAACAACCACGCTAGCCTTACGACGGTGACCTAGCAACACAAATGAGTATTTCTTTCAACTATGTGTTTTAGGACATATATCCGTCATAAAAGTTACCATTAAAACATGACAATTGTGTGTACTTTATCTATAACATGATGATCACCGTAGATGAGAGAGAGAGAGGATTAAGTGAACCCATGAACCCATGTCCATTGTTCCTATAAGAGAAAACATTTGTCTTGTCCTCTTGCATTGAAGAGGATTGGGACACTTTTACATTCTTGTTACATTAAACTTCCATCCATCAAATCAACCCTGAACGAGCCGGTGTGCGTCTTTTGCGGATCGATACCTTACTTCCACATTGAGAGGTGCTACAGTGATCCCCTGTTCTTGGGGGTTATCAGCAGCTATGCAGCTCGCCTCCGCCGAGATCCCACCCTCCGAGGTGGAGTGTTTCAAATGCGGTCGTCAGGGGCATTACTAGGGGGAGTGCCTGAACGAGCCGGTGTGCGTCTTTTGCGGTATCTCGGGTCACTACTCGGTGGACTGCGTTGCTAAAGGCAAGCGCCCGGTTCTCCGCACCCTCGGCAACGCCATTGCCGGGTAGAGGTTTTTTGACCTCGACTTCGAGGAGGACTCCCTTGACGAGGCGGAGGACTCGGATGAAGCGGTGATTTCCTTCATGGATAAGCCGCTTTCCGTGCGTGAGCTGGACCGCGAGCTCCACCACCTCATTGAGGGGGAGTGGGACTGGCAAGTGGTTGCTCTATCCACGAGGGAGTTCTCCGTGGTCTTCCCCTCTCGGGAGACTCTTCGTATGTGCGCCCGTAGTGGGCGGCTGTACCTTCCCCTCAGCGCACTGACGCGGGCATCAAGCTCGCGGATGCTGATCCGGCTCCGTCCGAGATTCTGAAGGAGGTCTGGGTGAAGCTCACGGGGCTGCCCAAGAAGTTGCGCCAGTCGGACAGGCTGATGGCCGGTCTTGGCATGTTGGGCTACACGCTGGAGGTGGATGAGGAATCCATTCGTCGGAAGCAACCGGTCCGTGTCCGGTTGGCTTGTCGCAACCTAGCCAAGGTCAAGGGCAAGATTCAGATCTTCCACAAGGGTCAGGGGTACGTGGTGGGTGTCCACGTGGAGGGCCGCCAAGGCCCACCATTTCCACCACCGCCTCCTCTGCCAGCCCCCCGCAGGGACGGTGGGGACGACGATGACCTGATGGATGATCTGCGGCGGCTTCCCTCCCCACCGCCCACTTCTTCTCCTTGCCACCGAGATTGCATCGTCTCCCTTCCAGCCGCCGGGCCTCCCTTCTTCCGGCCGCTCGAAATGTGGTGGGGCGCGAGACGGCGTACTGTATCAGATAGACACTACTAGGAAAACCCTTATAGGAGATTTGCATTCTGTGGCGTCACAGAATTATATTTCTGTGACTTTCTGTGACGCACCTAGCCATGTGCATCACAGAAATGTGACTTTCTGTGGCGCACCTCGCCATGCTTGGTGCGCCACAGAAATGTGAGAATTCTGTGACGCACATGGCGAGGTGCGCCACAGAAAGTCGTCTAGGGGCGGGTGAAATTTGAGGAAAAAAATTCTATGGCGCACCGGGCTTGGTGCGCCACAGAAATGTGAAAATTCTGTGGCGCACCGGGCTTGGTGCGTCACAGAAATGTGAGAATTCAAAAAAAGTTATTTCAAACGGACGATTTTTCGCAGCAAAATAAAATAAAATTAAAAAAATTCAAAAAGTCCAAAAAAAAAGACACAGAAATGTATAACAAAGAAGATTGTTGACTTTTTTGATTTTTTTGGACTTTTTTTAATTTTTAGATTTTTTGGTTTTGGGTTTTTTTTTTGGATTTTTTTTGGTTTTTTTGGATTTTTTGAATTTTTTAAAGTTTTTTTTAATTTTTTTGGATCTTTTGAAACTTTTGAATCTCCTTTTGAAACTTTAAAAGTTTTTGAAAAATCTGAAATTTAAAAACACACATTTATAACACATACCACACATATACATATACAAGTCTTAAGAGCGTTCATATGAGATATATATCAATAAGAAATTGAATAGCACAAGGGTAGGTGGACTGGGTGAAACTTAGAAGTTAAGCGTGCTAGGGTTGGAGCAATTTAAGTATGGGTTACCTAGCGGGAAGGTGTCAGTTCATAAAATTCAAAAAATATGAAAATAGTTCCAATAATTAGGATTTTTCATATTATTGCATATTCTGATTTTTTTTTACTTTTAATTTTTTTTTGCATTTTTTAAATTTTTTGAGAATTTTGTGACGCACCTGGCTTGGTGCGTCACATAAATGTGAGAATTCTGTGGCGCACCAAGCCAGGTACGTCACATAAATTATTTTTGTGGCGAGAATTCTGTAACGCACCCAGCAAAGTAAAAAGGTGCATCACTGGTATCCTATTATGTAGTAGTGAGAGAAGAAAGTGAGGAAGAAGGGCAGGCGTACAAGTGAATCCTCATCTAGCTGGGGAGATTGGAAACAGGCAGAACGTCCAACGCGTGGGACCCTGACTGACTACACGCATGACACGCCACCCCTAAAACGTGTCTTGTGAGAATAAACGTTACTAAAAAAAAGGAAATGGGCTCCTTTGATTCTAAGGAATTCCTCAGGATTAGTATAGGAATCCATCCCTGTGGGATTTTTCCTTTGGAGCACGTTTGATTCGTGGGATCCTAACCCGTAGGAAACAATCTTGTAGGAAATCGGTAGTTCATTTTCATAGGAAAAGTAACATGAGGTTTAACCTCTGGAAAAAATCCTGAGGTGAATTCCTGTGTTCAAAGGAACCGGTGTGATAGGGCACTCCATTCCTTTATGATTCTCATTCCCTTGGTTTCCCTACCCTTCGAATCAAAGGAGCCCTAAAAAGGCTGCATCGTTTCTGGGAGATAGACAAACTGAGAGAGTAATTAAATAGTACTCCAGTATGTACAAGTACGCGGAGCATGTGTAATGTTTTTAGAGAAACTTACCTTGACATATATATATTGTCATTATTTTCTGAAATTGTAATTTAAGAGTAGAGATTTGGACACGACTCTTCGACTCACAGGACTAGATGCACTATTATGAAATATGTATTTTAAATCCATTTAAAATATCAAAAAATTATAAACAAAAAAATCAGATTTACATCCGGATATTTTATGTCTACACACAAAGTTTAGTGAACATATGACATGTTTGTGACATGCATAAAAGGACCAAAAATGTCTCGTCGAATTTTTTATAGACATTGAATTTTTCTTTTTATGCAGCTCAGAAATATGTGTTTTTCATGATGTTTTGCGCTAACATAAATTATTTGTATGCGCGCCAATTGTTTTTTGAATTTTTTTGTCATTTTAAAATATGATTTCTTAAAACTGGATGTATTTATACCTACAAGTTAAAACATATTTCCCGTGTAGATTCCCTCCATTTAAAAAATAAAAAAGGGATATATCTTTTAAAACTGGAAAAAATATTGCATGTTGTCAGTCATGTATGACCCAACGTGCAATATCACAATTCACAAACCTGTAAGATATTTCATTGACAACACCCAGATTTTTGAAACTTGTAATTATTATTTTTGCATTTTTAAAAATAAAGGAATCATTGAAACTCGGGAGGCAAAATGACTTTCCTAATTTAAGATAATATGAACATAAGATATAGATCATGTTTTGTTCCATATCACAAAACATAAATTTATTGTTAATGTAAATATGAGGTGTTAACCACACAAATAATGTGTTATATATCGTAATATATTAATACCTCAATATAGTTGATGGAAATACATTTGTAAAACATGTTCAAAATTAGTCATAAATTAGATGGGTGAAATAGGAAATGATATATTGGAAATATATTCGAAACACTATGAAATAGAGATAGAGAGTGGAATGTTAATAATACCGCTTTATCAGTGTAAGGCCCCACCTTAGGTATATTTATATTTAACATCTCAATACATGAGAGTGTGGCTATCTAAGGTAATGATAAGCATGTCAAATCTAACTACAATTGACTTATTGTTTTACAAAATATGATGCAGTAAGAGTGAGACAGAAAGGTGACATTTTAATATTTTGCTTCAAAGAGAGAGACAAAATATGACACCGATCCTTATATTGAAATTTTCATTTTGACCTTTTTACCAAAAAAAATCTGATTAAGATACGTACGACACCGAGCCTTATATTGAAAGTTTAATTGTGAACTTCTATATCTATACCAAAAATTCTAATAAGTATTTTTAAATTTTATCTCAATATCACTATACGGGCGCGGCGTGCCGCGCGCCAAAGCCGACTAGTACTCACTAAAGGGCTTGAATTTTTTAGAAGTCTCGATGATTCTATGATAAATCACTATATGTACCTTAAAATGATGTTTCGAGAAAATTCGGAGCACTTGTATTAAAATTTGAATTACTTTTAAGAATCGGTATAAATTTATTTAAAAGGCAAAATTACGTAAAAAAAAGAAAAAATCCTCATATTTGGGGATTATCATTGAATATGGACTACTTTGTGTGAAAATTTGAATATGGAATACTTTGTGTGAAATTTTGATTGGTACTCCCTCCGTCTCAAAATATAAGGCGCCTTTAATTCCGCTGGTAAACGCCGTGTAATTTTGAAAAGTACGAAAAATTATTATAAATATATAAAATTAAAGAATTTTAAAAGACGAATCCAATGGTACCATACATATATTTGCATTCAATGTATTTTGTTATATATTGGTGGTCAAAGTCTAGCGTCAAATACCACCTTAAAAATAGCGGGCCTTTTATTTTGACACGGAGGGAGTATCATTTTGCACCTTATTTTTGTATTTCCTTAGCAAAAAAAAGGGGCCGCCTGGAGCTCGGTCGATCGAGAAATCGCGTAGTCGACGTCCGAACCACGGTGAGCTCATCTCAGTCAACTCTAGCGCCTTCCCTCGCAGCTATCGACAACCTAATCATCGTCTACCCCGCCCGTGGCCGGCGCGCTGCCACGGCGCCTCATTGCCCCGCCCTGCCCCGAGCACCATCTACGCTGGTCCGCCGCCGTATCGGCCATCCCTCTTAACCCCGCCCACCCCTTTCTTCTCCGGCGACGACGTCCCTGCACCCCCAAGTTAAGTTGCTCCTCGTCGGTGTCGCCTCCGTCGTGTGGAAGAATACTAGGGCATTTGCACGAATCTTGGCGCGGATCGGGTGGCCGAAAAACTCGACTGAGTTCTTAGTCGACTTAGAACTAGAAAATCCAAACCAAAAATGTAATTTTTGTCACTTAGATTATAATAAAATCATATTTCTTATAGAAATAATTTGAAAACTCAGTTTGCCACCATTTTTTCTCATACCAAGATACACCTATATGTCAAATAGGGACACTTTATCACAACCTATGACACATGCATGGTCATAACTTGGTTATGTGACTTGAAACCTCTACATACATGTTGAACCTTTTTGTTAAGCATTATTATTGGAAGTCTGTCAGACTTCAAGTTTATTATTTTTCATAAATAACTAGTCCAAATAAAAAGGGACTCCACGCCAAAGGTTTTCGTCTTTTGAGGAGTTCTTTTATTTTTCTCTGTTTTTTCTTGAATAAATAGTCAAATTGGTCAACATGGCTAGTGATTGAAAGGGGTCAAATTTTACGAAATTGTCGACGATTCTTTGATATAATCACTACATGTATACCTTTAAATGTTTTTTTGAAAAAATTCAAAGCAAACTATCACATAATTGTAGTTAAAAATTGATTTACTTTCAGAAAATCGAAATAGTCATTTAAATAGCCGAAATTAGGTAGAAAGTAAGAAAATTCCTAATATTTGGGATCTAAATATGTTCTACTTTGTGTGAAAATTGGTTGATGCTATTTTGCACCAAATTTATTGTACTTGCTTAAGAAAATGTCTTCTTTGGCAATTAAAAAATGGAAATATGATGATTCTATAAATAGCGCGACAATCATGTTAAAAAAGGGGCGGCAATCTTTTGAGACGCGGCGGAAATTTGGGTGACTCAAAAAATACAGTATGCTAGCCTGGTAAAAATAAAAACCGATTGGAGTTGAATGGAGATTTATTACTCCCGAGATTCAGCGCTCTTGGTGTTTTTAAAAATTCAAATTTCACATTTAAAAGTTTCAGAAAAATCTGAAGAAAATTCATGGACATTAGCAATGATGTATTCTAGAAACATGCAAAATTTGAGTTGAAAATACTGCAAATTATGAGCTATATAAAAAGACAAATTTATAGATCTGAGTATAGTCTTTTGAATCTCGGAAAAAATTATGATTTTGTCATTTATGTGTAGCCCACAATACATCAAACTTAAATTGAACCCAACGCGTCGCAACCACTACGGTACGTCTTCGAGGTTGAATATTCTGGGAGAATACCTTATATTTATCCAACTTTCGGTGTTTAAATTCAATTTTTCGAAAATTTCGGGGTTTTTGACCGGCATGAATCTTTCCCATGGGTGCTCGGAAGCCCGGTTACCGGGCGGTAATTGGATTTACGGACCGGTAACCAAAACCATGACGTGGTCTCTTGCACATGAAACCAGAAGGTTGGGACTTTCAAATGGTTCTCCAGGCAAATCTCTTGTCTTCCAAACACTGATTTGGTAATTTGTACTGCCGTCGCCGTCCTTCTCGAAGAAGCTTCGGGGGCTAGGGTACGGCCACGGTCCCGCGCGTCCTCCCTCTTCTCCGGGAGGCGGTGCTCATGGACGCCGGAGATGCGTCGGCGGCGGGTGCGTCAGCGGAGGCGGAGATGGACCTGGACGTCTCGGTCTCGCGCGGGGGCGCGGTGCCCAGCTTCGAGTTCGCGTTCAATTCGCCCAACTTCTCCGACAGGGTGCTACGGCTCGAGATCTTCGCAGGCCACGACGCGATGGGTTCCAACGGCGACGTCGGCGGAGGATCCCTCGCCAACCAGGCGAGCCACCGTGAGGAGAAAGGTGCGTACAATGGCCCTTCGGTCTGGATATGTGTGGCTCGTTCACGACTGTTTAGTTAATTTTGATTCCTATATATTTACGTAGTTGAACCTTACAAATGTTTTCTGAGGGCCATTCCATCAGAGATTAATGGTTAGGGCAACGGATAAATTATGAGTGGCATCAGTTTTGGGCCTATCTGACGATGAAATTTGTGATTGGCTGAAACAACATCAAAATTATTGAGTAATGCAGTTAACAGATTATGTATTGTCCAGTGTATATTGGATGTAGCAGTTGTGGTAACATAATATCATTTCATTTCTGCATTGCTGCTGCAAGAATAAAATAAAATCAATCTACTGTAACTGAGAATAGCAGCTGGTCAACATAGAGGCGCAATCATGTAGCTCAGAAATTTGGAAACGATGCTATGCCAACCTGAAAGTTCAACTAGCTGCCTGCAATCCTTTGTGGGTTCTAAAATGTTAATATACATGTTACAAGTCTTGAACTCTTGATCAAGTTTGTCACAATACCGTCGGGAAGACTTTGCCTAGTTAGGCTTTACCGAAAGGAATCTGTTTGATAACCACATCAAGTCTGCATATAACTAAACACAGCCTCCGCCACTGAACACACACACAGGAAGATCATATTATTCTCAGTGCGCTCTTGACATTACCTGGTTTATTTGGACCAAAGAAGAAACTGGTTCATGACTTTAGTTCCGAATTATTGTTCATTGTTTTTTGCACCTCCATTTTTTTGCGAAAACAAGGGTTTTTATCACCCTTCTTGATAATAACTTACTTTTAAGTAGTATGGATACCTGCTATATATAGGTAAGTTTGCTACTGGCACAATTTGTTGATCAAAGGTAGACATTGGTTGCATGTTTTCTCCATACTATGCTGGCAAGATACCAACCAACTCTCACTTAACTCTTTCCTGTTAAGCACTTGAACTTTTTTCTGCTACTATTTGCTTGTGGGGTAACAAATACAGTAATTCATTAGATAATAGTGTAGCATTTCATGTGGATGATGTTATAAGAAGTTCTAGTATGATCCTTTGAGGTAACTGTGGTTACTTAGCTTTATGATGTGGTGAGAAATATGTAGCTGGTCATCAGAGGACGTCGTGCAGGCATTGGCTGATCGGGATGTTTGATTTGCTCCTGTGTGAGCCAAACTCTTATTGTTCCTGTAAACAACTGCAGTTACTTTACTCTATCACCTACAAGTATGCTTAGATTGTTGGATGTTATTTATACGGTTTACGGTATTTCTGAAGATTGATCACATGATTTGCACCCATGAGAGGAAGTGTTCCAAGTATTTTAACAGAAGGAACTTTCTTATTCTATTCTTATCATTTAACACTGCGCAATTTTTAATGATCTTGGAGTAGGTGATAAAGAACAGAGTATTGACTCTTCTTCATCCATTGTGGGTACATCTGTTTTACGAGTAAAGACCATTTTTGTACATTCAGATATTCTTGCCGCAAGAAGTCCTTACTTTCGCAAGGTAGTTCCGGTAACCTTGTGAAATGCATCTATTCTATAGTTATTTCATGATTTCTAATAGCTTACCTTTCGTTCTTCTTAGCTTTTCGCAAATGGCATGAAAAAATCTTATCAAATGCATCCAGTACTTAGGATTGCTGATTCAGGTAATGTGACAGCTCAAGTGCAACATTCTTCATGTAATAACTGATTCTATCTTGCTATTGTGATTGTGTTCCTACTTTTTATATTTCTTAAGTTTGAAAAAAATATAGTAACTGTTATGATAAAGAAGTGATTAGTTTCGAGTTATATACCTTTTTTTATAAGAATCTCCCACAGATTGCTTTCATCAGTACTGAAAGTCAAACTTAAATAATCATTTAGGGGCCAAAATAAGCTGTAATTGTTTGTTTAAATTTAACATTAATCCTTCTGTTTATTTGTTTTGTTTGTGCTCTACTTGGAACAGAGGAAAATGCTCTGATGGAAGTTTTGAGCTTTATGTACAGTGGAAAGTTGACAACAAGTGAGCCCGCTCTTCTCCTTGGCATCTTGATGGCTGCCGACAAGTTTGAAGTTCTTTCTTGTATGAGGCATTGCAGTCAGTTGCTCTTGCCTATGACCACAGAATCTGCACTGCTCTGCCTAGACCATCCATGCTCCATGTCATTAGCTGATGAGGTTCAGCATTTGCTAGATGCAGCCAAGGAATTCCTTGCCAACAAATACAAGGATTTTACCGAGTGTTCTCCATCTGATTGAGCTGCCTTTTCTATTATCTAAAGAAAGGCACACATTTTCTCAGAAATAAAACGGTGTAGCCATTTCTTCACAATCTTGCATAAAGTGTGTACTAAAGTAATGATTTGTCTCAATGTAGGTACCCTGTTGGATTGATGGACATGCCGCTTGCTGGGATTGAAGCCATCTTTTCGAGCACAGATCTACATGTACGATCTGAAGATGCCGTATATAGCTTCTTGCGCAAGTGGGTCCGTAGGCAATACCGAAAACCAGAAGAAAGGCACAAAATATGGAGTTCACGTTTACTTCCGCTGGTGTGTGTAAGTCATATGACATGGGAGAAACTACGGACAATCCTAGCATCCACTGATGATTATGTAGACCATGGGCAAACAACTACGCGGATAACCGATGTACTTTTACACAAAGCTTACCCAGCACACAAGCAAGGTGGTCTTGCAGCAGGCGCTTCAACCTTTTGGCAAGTCCCAGAGCGATCCTACACGTGGAAACCTGTCAAAGTGGTTGAGTTCGATCGACCCTGCCAACAGGTTATCGTGTTCTTAGATCTAACACGCGAGGACTGCTGCCGACTCTTCCCAACAGGAAAAATATACTCGCACTTGTTCCATGTTGCAGGGCAGAATTTGTACCTCAGGCCAACTTGTGAAATGGATGAGAAGAGTAAGTTGTACAGCTTTGGCCTCTGGTTTGGGGCCATTGAGGAGACAGGGGACACAGCGTGTTTGGCATTAGATTTCGAGTTTGCTGCAAGGAAAAGACCGTCAGTTGAATTTGTGCGCAGGTTGAAGGATAAGGTTATATACACCGATGGTTTCATGGAGGGATGTCCTGATCTTTTTGGAGTTGAATGGTCGAAGTTCATTGCCGACGACAACCCCTTCATCGACGGTGTGCTGCATCTGAGAGCTGATATCAGGGTGGTGGAGGGGCAGCCGGAATTACAAACTTGATATCATCGCTCACCAAAGTTGAATGGCGTTTCAGTTGTAGTCTGGAGTTTTGGTGGCTTGTTAGGCATATGTTGGTAGTGGGAGTCCTTGCTCTTCTTGTGGATCAAAACCTTGCAAGTGGTGATACAGTGAGCTCCAACTGCAAGAAGTTTGAATCCATGGGCATTGTTCCTACTAGTAGCTGAATCGTGTAGCGCTGTAGACGTTGGTGTGCTGCCTGGAGAGGCTACCTGACCAACCTCAATGGGTTTTCAACTGTAATCTGGTGTTTTGTTGGTTCGCTGGTATGCATGTTGCCGGTGTGTAGTTCGTTTCTGATCGTTTATATTTGTGTCTGCATTCTCGGTTTGTTGTTTTGATAGTTTTGGGAAAGCTCGGTGGCTGGATTATTCACAACGAGAATGCCGAAAGCTGGTGCGATAGGCACGTTTTATCTGACTTATTCTTGGTATTTTTCTTTTCAAAACATTAGCACTAGCATTGTTTTTCAGTGATGATGAATCGATAAGCCAAAAGCTGAAAACATCACGACCTGTCTCGTTGTTAGTATTTTCTTTTAAAAAACATGGAGTGCCATCCTTTTTTGTTCCGGATTCACCATGGTATTCTTATCCTTGTTCCACTTATCTGCATCCATGCATTCCATACGGAAGGTGATACTTGCTCTGTTGTTCACATGCCTGATCCAGAACGCACCTGTTGCTTACATCAAATCAAATTCAAAGGGACAAGACGACCTTCGTTGGGAGTTCATTTGTTTAGCCCGTTGTACTCGTCCACATATGGAAGGATGATTGCTTGCCGTATCTCTAGTACACTTGCACACAGCACGCATCAAACTCGCATGGTATGCTAACAAGATTCTACTCCCCCCGTTCATAAAAGGACGTCTCAAACTATCTTAAATTTACATGTATCTAGACATGATTTAGTGTATAGATACATGCAAATTTGAGCTAGGTTGAGACATCATTTTGTGAACGGAGGGAACGGAGGGAGTATCATTGATTCCTTGATTTGCGCTAAACCCTAAACCCGAAACCCTTAATGACCCACCTCCAAATTCTTGTGCCGACCATCGAAAGTTGAAACGATGCGGAAAAAATGACCAAAATTTGTATTACAAAATAGGTATGGAAATTTGTGACTGGTATAAAATATAAAAACTAGATAAATTCCACATATAATTGATTGGTCAAAACAAAATCATCAGATCGCGAATATTTAGATGGCTAGTTGGGCCATTTTATATTTTTCATCTTCCTTTCCTGGACCTAGGTCAGAAAATACCCTAGTACTAGCACTGAACTATTAGCTGGGCCGGGGCCCTTGCCTCTCGGGGCCCAGGGCGGTCGCCCCGCTGCCCCGGCCTATGGGCCGGCCCTGCCCTCTAGTGGGGGTAATGTGGATGCAATAGAGGAACCTTGTCCCTATTCTATGGGAGAGCTGATTGGGTGTACATGTAAGAAAGCTTATCTGAACCTGTGCTCGCTTAATCAAACTCTATTATATAGAGAAAATAGTTACCATATAAACATTGTTCTTTTTGAACTGGGGAGATTTTTTAACGGGAGAATATGCATTTTCCACATGCCAAGTCTGCCAATTATTATGTTTCCAAATGCAATAAAAAGAATATGAAGAACACATTATTACCAACTGTGTTATTGACTATGGATGTGTATTTGGCACAATGGAAATGTTTCTCGACTTCATCTTTGAAAAATGTCGATTCTATGAGAATACAATGATCCTTAGTATTTGGAGAGGAGAGTGGAGGGAAGAGCTCCATAAAACTATAGAACTCTCCAGTCTCCACCAGACCACCACCTTGTTCCCTGTTCAACATATAAGCATTCAAGGTCAACATTAGTCTGCATTTCTCTTTATTCGCTTCTGTTCTATGTGCGTTGAAACATTTAAGGTCATTATTAGCCTGCTTGATAACCACTTATGTTTCGGTAGTACTATTCACTATTCAGGCAAAACAACCAGCAGGCTATGTATGTACAGTGTCTATACATCTAACTATGGTGCAACGAATATTTAGATATAGCAATGGTGTTCGAAACCAATCCCGGCCCATGTGCATAAGTATAATAAATTCAAATCCATTGCAACTGAGACTAGCCACTGGGCAACGGAGGCGCACAACCATACAACTTAGAAAATTTGGAAGATGCTATTCCAGCTGAAACCTTCAGTTTTACTACTTATTGTCCTTTGTGAAATTATGGGCTTTGAAATTATAATCTTCATGTTACAATTCTCGGTCAATTTTGCTGTGAAACCTTTCAAAAGGCATTGCATAAGTTCGGTTTTTGACAAGTAATAATATGATGAAGTTATACAAAATTCTAGTAGGATCCTTGGGATAACATCTATGATCACTTCTTCAGTAAGCTACAAGCATACATTTTTTTACATGAAAAAGGAGCTCCTCCCTTCCATGGTTCCATTGCAAGGCGTCAAACCAAAGTGTGACAAAGGTTTCACTACGGTACCCAAAATCAGGAAATTAAAGCTGCTCATTTTTCTACATCATAAGCAGAAAGTAGAAAGCTAGCAACATGGTATGAAAATTAGTCTTCCATCACGAAGGTAACAGAGTGGCGAGTGATCCTTGTCAGCTGGTCTTGCTTGAGCTTCTTCAGCAGCTTGGCTCAAACCTGGGGAGATTAGCACCTAGGTTTAGAGGGGAGGCAGGACTCAGCAGGGTCTTCTTTCCCCAGATGTTAGCGTTGCTGGCCGGTGAGAGAGCTACATGTCTGCTTGGATCGCTGGCTCAGCTAAATGACAGCTTATTGTATTTTAACTATTTTACCATATATCTGAAGATTGATTACATGAATCTGCACCCTTGAATAGAGTGTTCCAAGTATTTTAACAGAAGAAAACCTGTCCAATTGTTTTATTGTGTACCTTTTGCTTTTCCCAGTTGTTTTGTATTTCACTGGGTCCTTGGTATTATACAGCTGATAAAGGACAAAGTATTGACTTTCCGTCAACCATGTCTGCACAGCAGTTTTAACAGTAAAGATCCTTCATATCAATTCGGCTATTCTTGCTGCAAGAAGTCCTTTCTTTCTAAAGGTAATTTTCATAACCATGTGCAATGCATTTGCCGTATAGTCAGTTCAAGTTTCTAATGAGCTTCAATTTTCTTAGCTTTTCTCAAATGGTATGAAAGAATCTGATCAGGCACACCCAAGAATTAGGATTGCTGATTCAGGTAATGTGATAGCTTACTTGAAACATTCTTCCTCTTATGTTTATTATAATTTTCTATTGTGGTCGTGTTACTATTTATATGTTTTTAAATAAAAACATGATTATTTGTTGAAAACAAATATTTTGTTCTATAGTTTCTGCCACTTCTTCACAAGACGTCTCTTTAGTCATTGATGTGAGCAATTTGGGATTAATTTACTCTCTCTTAAGTCTCCTTTTAATATGCAATTATGAGTTAATTTGCAAGGTCAGACTTATCTGATATAAATTTTCAGTGATTGGAAAGAGGTTATGCCCCCATGTTGCTTTTTAAATAATCAAAGTAATTAGTTTCACATTTATTTGGGTACAAAAGAGTGCCCTTTTTTGTTTACTTATTCATTGAACCGTTCTCTTAATCTTTATGCTTTTTCTGTTTACATTTTACTTGGAACAGAGGAAAATGCCCTTATGGAGCTTTTAAGATTCATGTACAGTGGAAAGTTGACATCAGATGAGCCCGCTCTTCTGCTCGACATCTTAATGGCTGCTGACAAATTTGAGGTTCTTTCCTGCATAAGGCATTGCAGTCGGTTGCTCACAAGCTTGCCTATGACCACTGAATCTGCACTGCTTTACCTAGACCACCCATGCTCCGTTTTAATGGCTGCTGAAGTTCAGCGTGTGGTAGGTGCAGCCAAAGAATTCCTTGCCAACAAATACAAGGATTTAGACAAGTGAGTGATCCCCATACAATGAAGCAATATTTCTTTGGGAGAAAATGTGGACATGATGTCATTAAACCATGTATGCAGTGTACTCATGGCATGGTTTGTCTCGTTTCAGGTTCAAACATGAAGTGATGAACATGTCTCTTGCTGGGATCGAAGTTATCTTTTCAAGTACTGACATACAAGTACAATCTGAAGATCACGTATATCACTTCTTGCTCAATTGGGCTCGTTTACGATACCCAAAATCAGAGGAAAGAAGCAAGATGTTGAGTTGTCGCTTACTTCCACTGGTACGTTTCTGTCATATGACACGTACGACACTTCAGGAGATCCTAGCATGCACTGATGATGATATTGACCATGAAGATGTATCTAAGCGTATTACTGAGGCACTTCAACACAAAGCTTACCCAACAGACATCGAAGCTGTTCTTGCAGCAGACGTGAGAGAATTTGCAGAGCGAGCTTACAAGACCAAACCTGTGAAAGTTGTTCTGTTTGATCAATCTTGCCCACAGGCTACAGTTTACTTGGGCCTAAAGCGTGAGGAATGCTATGATCTCTTCCCGCTGGGAGAGATATGCTCGCAATCGTTCTATCTTGCAGGGCATGAATTCCGTCTCGTGGCAACCTGTGAAATGGACGAGACCAGTAACTCTCACAGCTTTGGCCTCTACGTTGAACTCCACTGGATGTCGGAGTGCTCAAACTTTTTCACATTAGAGTTTGCTGCCAGGAAAAAACCATCAGGGAAATTTGTCAGCCAGTTTAACGACGTGCTCGTGTTTAGTAAAGATGAGTTGATACTTGGATCCATAGATATCTTTGAGATGCCATGGTCGATTTTCATTGCCGATGACAACCTCTTCATTGACGGCATGCTGCATCTGAGAGCTGACCTGACTGTTGCGGAGCAGCCTTTTATTGCGGATCAAATGCTATGATATCTCACTCAGCAGAGTAAGGTCGTGCTGTGCAGCATGAGTCTCTTTGATGGCACTGGAGTCGTAAGCTCAGTGTCTTGTTGGTTGGCTGGGCTTATGGTAGCTACGGGGAGTTTTTTGGTAGTTCTGCTCTGGCTGCCGTCTAATTTCGTTTACTCCTGTGTTTGCTGGAAACGCTTTGGCTCATGAATGATGTAAGGAATTGGTGGAGGTACGATGAAACATAGCTACCGCGTTGTGGATCAAAACCTTGCAAGTGGTACGGTGACCTGCGGCTGCAAGAAGTTTGAATCCCTCGCCATTGTACATACTAGTAGCTGAATCGTGAATCGCAGTAGTTGTTGTGTTCTGTCTAGAGAGGCTACCTGACAAACTTGGATGGGATTTCAGCTGTAATCTGGTGTTTTGTTTGTTGGTTGGTTGGCTGGGAATGTATGTTGGCAGTGTGTAATTCCTCTTTAATAGTTCATACTTGTGCCTGCATTCTCGTTCTGTTTGAAGTTATGGTGGTGGCCTTTATCTAGTTACAACGATAAGGTTGGAAGCTGGGGCAATGGGCACATTTGATCTGACATTTTTTTCGTTAATTGTTTTCAAAACGCTACTGTCCATCCTTTGTTTTATTCTACATCCCACGGTCATGTTATCTGCAGCTATGACTAGCACTAGCAACTACTGGTCATGTTATCTGCTCCAGATTGACATGACGGATGTTGCTTACCGGATCTGCTTTCGTGAAGGAACCTGTGTGCCTGATCTGGCCCGCTCGCGTTGCAGAAATAGGATGTTGCTTCACTCTTTCAGATAAAAAGGACTTAGCAGCATATTATTTTCCTCCTTTCTACAGTAAAAAAATCGCTTCACCCACCTCCTCGATTCTTGCGCCGATACTCAAGTCGAAACGTTGAGAAAATTTGAACGGATGGAGAGATATATACGGAGTAATTAGCACTGCAAAGTGCAGACACAAGGAACGCCGCCTGCAGTTGCGGCCTTCACCTTCCACCGCCTCCGACTCCTCCTCTTCTCGATGGCCGCCGGCGAAGCCTCGGGGTGGGCGGAGATGAAGCTGGACTTGTCGCACGGCGGCGTGATGCCAAGCTTCGAGTTCGCGTTCAACTCGCCCAACTTCTCCGACAGGGTGCTGCGGATTGAGATCCTCGCCGTCAGCGATGACGTCGGCGGAAGATCAGCCGCCAGCTGCGTGCGACAACGCGAGGAGAAAGGTGCGTACGCTATCAGTCTAAGTTTTCGGTTGTTCGGGTACGAATTTGTGGGTGAAACTTCACGAGATGTTAATGTTTATGTTATGAACCTAGCTGACCCCCCTTTTATCAAAGATTAGCAATTGGGGCGATGGAGAAACGATAGAAGGAGCTATAGGATTTGCGCCTGGCCTCCTGTGGGGGAAATGTAACACCCAGACAATGAAATTTGCCTTAATCGGCATCTTTTTTTTTCTTCAGGCAAAGTAACTGACTGATTCTACAGTCTACATCACCCAGTGCCCATAGAATGCCTCATGAAGTCATGTCCCTGAACTGGTAATAGACGCCGGAAAGAGAAGGGTTCTATGCCAGACGCCAGCTGAAACCTCTAATCTTGCATTGTTGTCTTCTGTCCGTTTGAAACCTTTAATCATCATGTTATCAGTTCTTGGACAGCCCCGCAAAAAAAAAAAATCTTGGTCAGGGTTGTCACAAAAAACTTTAGATTTGGTTTAGTATTTTGATAAATTATTCACTTGCGAGATATTTAGAGATCTCCGAAGTAAGCTTGTTTTGAGTAATATACTAAGGGTACATAGGCATTAACATGTCAGTTAAATCAAAAAGGAAGATTATGGAGTCACCACAAGAAATCTGCCAATTGCAATATTTCTTTATTTACCAACAGAACAAATAGGAATACCAAATTGTGATCAAGACATCAAGTGTGCTGTTGACACAAAACATGTATTTCGAGTGAAGAAGAAATTTTTCCATATGGCATTCGTTTGATGTCGACATTAGTCTGCATTTTTTTCTTTCATCTCTGCTCTTTTCATTGAAACGAAACAACGTTATCATTAGTCTGCTCCGTAAAAACTTATGGATACCTGCACTATACAAGTAAGTTTGGTTTGTTGCAGAAATCCTCGAACTGGAGGTTGTCATTTGTTTCCTGTTCTCTTCGTGAAAGCAAAATGCTGGTTGCAGGCAATTATTCGCAAAAGTTCAAGATAACCACAAGTTGTTTGTTTGTTTCTGCCCTAGATTCTTGTGCAGTATGTACTAGAATAAATAATTACATAGCACTTACTTGTTGATTCGTTTTTTAACTACCAAAACTACAAGGAGCAAACTCTAGTACCCGGTTTTGTACTAGTAAAACATGTTTACATTGTTGGATGCAGCTACATGACCGTTCTATTTTATTGATGTTATTTTAACCATTTTATCCTATTTCTTAAGATTGATTACGTGAATCTGCACACCTAGAAGAATTGAGTGTTCCATGTATTTCAACAGCAGAAGTGTTTAGTGATTCTATTTCCTTACCTTTTACTTGCTCTATCTTTTTTTTTTTAACTTTGGTGTTTTGCAGGTGATACCGGACATACTATTGAGTCTTCCTCAGTGATGGTGGCTCTACCCGCTTTACGAGAAAAAAAATGTTTATATCAATTCAGCGATCCTTGCTGCAAGAAGCTCTTTCTTTCTGAAGGTAATTATGATAACCTTGAGAATTACATTTGTACTGTAGTTAGTTAACATTTCTAATGATCTTCGTTCTTCTTAGCTTTTCTCAAATGGCATGAAAGAATCTGATAAAAAGGATCCAACAATTAGGATTGCTGATGCAGGTAATGTGATAGCTCAAATGTAAATCTCTTCCTCTTATAATTTATTCTAATTTTGTAACAAGGTTTTGTTACTATTTTTATATGAGCTCTTTTACGGTGCTTGGAAAACTACCCCAGGTAGTTTCGGGTAGTTCTCCACCTAAATTATTTCTGCCGTCGGATTTGACTCTAATCCTACTAAATTATGTCAGCCATCCAAGCACAGAAACCTTTTTTTGTAGGGAGCACAGAATTTTAATTAGTTATTAGGGGTACAATGGTAATTGGTCCATAAACAGGATTAGGTTCGTGAGTTCGTCGTCTCGTTTCGATCCACTCCGCTCTGCCGCCAGACCGCCGCCACCGTGTAGCCAGACCGCCGCCAGACCGCCGCTCCTCCGCATCCGCTCCTCTCCGTCGCCAGGTCGCCGCCGCACCGCGTCCTCTCCACGACGCCCTCCGCATCCGCTCCTCTCCGTCGCCAGGTCGCCGCCGCACCGCGTCCTCTCCGTAGCAATCGAGACAGAACAGAGAGAGGCGGCGCCTCTCCCGCCCGCCGCCGTTCAAGCTCCTGCACCGCCGCCGTTAAAGCTCCTCCTCCAGGCCGCCTGCACTGCACTGCAACCCCACCTTCAGCAGCTCGTTCCCCTCGTCCCCTCTCCGTCCAGACCTTGCTCCAGATCGACCTGCTCGCCCGCGGCCGGCCACGCCCACGCATCAGGTATTCCATTCCTCCACAACTTGTGCAAGTGCTTGCTGCTGCTGTGTGTGCTGGACTGTTTGTGTGTGCTGCTGCTGCTGTGTGTGCTGGACCTTGCTCCAGATTGCAGAAATTACACTAGAGCAAAGAATACTAGATCTTGCTTATTGTGACTACTAGCCTGCTCTTGGCCTGCTACTGCTTGTTTGCATATATGTGTGTGTGTGCATATGTGTGTGCTGCTACTGCTACTGCTTGTTTGCAGATGGATTCGATCTGTTGTTGGCTTGTTGCCTTGTTGGCTGCTGCTGTGTGTGTGCATATGTGTGTGCTGGTAGCTGCTACTGTTAGTTTGTTTAGCTGCTTGTAACAGTATTTTAACTACAGATAACTTTATACATGAGGTTGGATAAGTGCCTTGTTCCGTGATTGTAGTAAGACCATTGATCACGTCTTTTTTAGTGTTGTACCAAGGTATATGCTGGTGTGGAACTTAAATTTTCACAGGGTATGTAACGATGATTTCTTCATAGAATGAAAGTGCTATTAGATTTTGGTTTGATGTAGACTCATTATCAATCCATGTCTTTGTGATCAACAACTATATTAAATGACGTTGGGTTTACCATTGATTTGAATTGTCTGTGTCTTCCTGTATATGCTTAAGCAGATTTCATTCCATTTTTCTTCCGAACACGAGAGCTCAGAGTGTTTTTTTGGTTAGCTGCTCATAACTGTAATTTAACTAAAGATAACTTGATACATGAGGTTGGATAAGTGCATGTTCTGTGATTGTAGTGATACCATTGATCACCTCTTTTTGAGTGTTGTAGCAAGGTATATGTGGTGTGCTCAACTGTGTTTTTAATATTATTTTGCATTTGTGCAAATATTCCATTTAACTCCAGTACAGTGAGCTAGATCATTATTTGAAGAGAAAAGACACAGGACTTGAGCGATGCACTTTTAATCATAAAATGCTCCTTGACGTTTCAAAAAAAAATGCTCCTTGATAGAAAACATTGAGAGCCTAGTTATTAGTTAGTCATATATAATATAATCCACACAATCTAGAGATCGTGTCTTTGATATCTGAAGCTGTCAGCATGGCGTTTTACAAAGTTTCTTCTTATCGTTGGTAATTGATGGCACCTGTTGGATATTAGGAGTTTTTCTGTCGTTCGCTGTTGGCTGTTAGAAGTAGGATATATGAATCAGTAACAGCAATGTTTAATCAACCTATTTTTTTATTCATGTCGGCCATGCTTAGCCGTGTTTTCTTTCCACACTGATTGTTTCATGCTTAGCGTGAATTATGATATGAGCTTAGGACCTCCGGTGACAAGCTTAAAATAAATTAGGACTGGGAGGTGCATTTTTAAAGAAGTAGGACTAACTTGACACCTCGAGAATACTTATAGGATCAGTGGTGTATTTTACTCTATAGTTATATACTTATATACCCAGCAAGTAACAGTTGCTGCTGTTTTTCGAGGAACAATAGCTGTTGTATGCCGATTTGTCTCTGTAGAAATTTCTATATGCAAATTATTAGCACTCTACTTTATTCTTATAGATACTGGTTGTTTCATGTATCGGTGTTTGCCTTTTTTTTTGGTCTTACACATGATTGACTTATAATTGTTAACTTGATATGCAGGAAGACATGGCTGAGTCTATGACTGAGTTCCGTGACATTGTCAGCAGGATGTTTGATAGCGAGGATGAAGGGTTTTCGGTTATATAACAGTTATGCTCTTGAGAAAGGTTTTCGTGTGCGGAAAGGCTATGTCGAGTGGGATGGAGCAAAGAAAGAGATTATTCCGAACCTGTATTCCTTTCTATAATTACGGATGAAACTAGTGGTTACCTACTAACCTGTGTTCCTTCTTAAGTTTGATCTGGATGAAAAGTAACTTCGACTAAAAGAATGACACTGGAGGACACGATTGTATTGGGTTTTTTCTAGATTCCAAAATAAAATGTGTGTAGTTCTGTATTGATGCCATCAGCTGTCGAGATAGAGATACGATCAATGATGTGCTTCTTCTCCCTCTTGGTGTGTGTGTTTATGCTGTCTCCAAACTTCAATATTCAGGTTCCACTCTACTAATATTTATCTGCTACTGGTGTATGTGCGTGTAGTCGACTAGTAGCCGGCTTCTCCTTTGTGTACTTTCTCCTTCCGGAGTGAGCAGCCTACGTCCATGCGCACTTTCTAAACTATAATCAATATTCACATGGCCATTGTAGCCATTACGAAAAATAACATCGAACAGATGAGTTACATGATGTTATGATGTTTACATAGGGCAAAGGTAATATCAAGTACATGATGTTACATAGATAAGCATCATTTTGACATTAGTCAAAGGGCACCAACTTACAAATGGTGAACAAAATGGTGAACATCTGTGGCAAAAACTGAATGAGAGCAATGGGTTTGATTACTTCCATTGCCACTTACAAATGTGACGGCATCTCTACCGGAATATACTAGTGACTACACACAAATGAAATCAACATATGTGGCAAGAAAGGATGTTTTCGGCATGTTCTCGATATGTGTACAGTACTTTCTAACCTTCAACAAGGCCTCAGAATATACTAGTGACTACGAATGTCTAGCTCTTTCCATGGTTAAACACTATTGTTCTCATAATCTAACATCTCAAGAGCAGCTATATCCATTAGCTTGTTCTTCCTTTTGTAAAACCTGACTGCAAATAGCAGAAAAAGTGTCTTCTTCTTCCTCACTTTGCTTTATCTCTTCTACCAAGGTTGGCGCTGCCTGGAGTGAGCCTACAACGGTAGAATTCCGATGTGGTATTCCGAGCAACTTCCAGATGGGATCCTCGGGGCCTAGCCTGGATATGAAACAGTGTTTCTTGACATAGGCCAGATCCATGGCAAGGCAAGGAGGTGTGGTCGAGATGACCCACTTAGGCAACCGCAGGGCCTGCTCCAGCTCCTCGCGAGACGAATGCATCGACAAGCACACGTGCCAGACCCCGAACTCATCGACGCCTCCTGTGACGCGTAGTGTGCGTACCACTGGGAAGAAGGCCTAATGATGAGGGGCTCAGGCTGTTGCTTTCCCCGTGCTAATGCAAGCATCTCCGTTGCCCGCTCCGACAACCGGGGGAATTCGATCACCTGAAAGCGAGAGGACGTGTCTTCGATGAGGACCTCCGGTGCGACGAGCGAGAGGGTGTGGTAGCAGCCTGAATTCTTGTCCCTGTCGACGTATATCTTCGACCCGAACGCCCTGGACACCTCGATCAGCATCACTTCCTGTCCCAGCATGTCGGACACGAGATAAACTAACCGCGCATTTGGGTGCTCCCAGATGCAATTGATCACCTGAAATTAGAGAGCAAGCAACGAGATGAGACACACGAGCTCGGTTGTTGGTTCTGAATTGCTGACTGCAGAAGCAAAACACAAGTACCTGACGAATGGAGTCCTCCTTGGCCGGGAATTGCAGCGAGCACTTGGCAAACGTGCAGTCCAAGAAGAGGTAGTCGATGCGGCATGACGCCGGCCGCTGGGACTGGCTCGCTCCTGGTCCCTCGCCGGTGATGTACATGAGGGGCAGGCCCTGGATGCAGTCGGGAGTGAGGCGGCAGTCGCCGGTGTGCAGGACGTTGCCGAAGGCGCCCTCGAACAGGAACTTCATCGCCCTCGCCGGCCCATTTCTCGAGCGCCTCCGGGGCGAGGCCGGTACACATCGGGGTCTAAGACGACGACGAGGCGTATGACGCCCCACCCGGCGGGCGGCGGGGCCGACCACGTGCTCCGGCGGGGGCGCAAGGATCGCAGCTGCGACGACGGACTCGAGTGCACGTAGAAAAGGCTGCTCGACAGCGATCTCCGCGGCGGGGGCGCGTCTACCGCGAGCCCAAGCCGGCGACGACTCTCGGACCAACGTAGCAGGAAGCCGCTGGGGGGGGGGGGGGGGGGGGGCACCGGCGGCGATTTTCGGGAGGGGGCGGGGTGACTAATTACCTAATTGCCCTTTTAATATCTGATACAAAATAATACAATCTCGGTAGTTTCAGGTAGTTTCGAGTACTTTTTTCCTAGTAGTTTCCGGTAGCTCTTATTTTTTCACCGTCAGATCTAAGCGGATGGACGGTTGTTAAAATTACCAAGTACTCTAAAACTTGTATTTTTATATTAGTAAAATATATACACATGATCATTTATGGTAACTAAAAGAATTTATGTTTCCATGTTTCTGCTCTTTCCTTTATTTTCTGGATAAGGAAAATGTTAGTCTCAGCATGGAGCTTTTGTTAGTAATGAAAGTCAATAGTGAACTAAAATAATGAATTAGGGCACAACAAGGTTGTCCTTTTCTTGTTTACTAATTTATTAAATTGTTTCATTAATAGTAATGCGTTTTTGTTTTGTTTCCGGTATACTTGGAACAGAGGAAAATGCAGTTATGGAGCTTTTGAGCTTTATGTACAGTGGAAAGTTGACAACAACTGAGCCCACTCTTGTGCTTGACATCTTGACTGCTGCCGACAAGTTTGAGGTTCTTTCTTGCATGAGCCATTGCTTTCAGTTGCTCACAAGCTTGCGTATGACCACAGAATTGGCAATGCTCTACCTAGAACATCCATGCTCTATTTTGGTGACTGCTGAAGTTCAGCCTATGATAGATGCAGCCAAGGAATTTCTTGCTAATAAATACAAAGATTTGACCAAGTGAGTGATCTCTATCTGATGGAGAGTCTCCTTTCTTTTTAAAGTTCTGACAGAAGTATATTAAATATTCTAAAAAAGAAAAAAGTGTAGACATTGTTATCACAAAATCTAGTATGAATTTTGTACTCATGTCATGATTTGGCTCATTTCAGTATCCCTGATGAATTCCCTGATGAATTAAAGCACATGGGACTTGCTGGGATCGAAGCCATCTTTTCGAGTAGTGACATACGTGTACCATGTGAAGATGCTGTGTACATCTTTTTGGTTGATTGGGCAAAGGATCAATACCAAGGATCAGAGGAAAGGAATAATATATGGAGTTGTCATTTGCTTCCCCTGGTACGTCTCAATCACATGAGCAGGGGAAAACTTCACGAAATCTTAACACGCAGTGATGATGTTATAGATCATCAGATAACAACCAAGCGAATTACCGCTGTTCTTCTGCACAAAGCTTACCCAGAACACAAGCAAGGTGCTCTTGTAGCAAACGCAGCAACCTGGTGGAAAGCTCCGCGAGCATACATTTACAAGTCTCTCAAAGTGGTAGAGTTCGACCGACCCAACCCACATGTCATAGCTTACCTTTGTCACAAAGTGAGCAACTAATATTTCCATAGGGTCAAAGGCCAATATATATACAGGTGCAGTAAACCCCTAATACACTGGGGACAAACAGGAAAGAGCCTATACACATCTAACACCCCCCCTCAAACTCATGGTGGGTCAACAACACTGAGTTTGGAGAGAAAGAACCCATGCTGCGCTCGAGTCTGTGCCTTCGTGAAGAAGTCCGCCAACTGTAACTCAGAGGGCACATAGTGAAGGGCAAGAAGCTGGTCCTGCACAGCAGCACGCACAAAGGAGGCATCCCACCGATATGCTTGGTGAGTTCATGCTTCACCGGATCACGCGCAATGCTGATGGCGCCTGTACTGTCAGACAATAGAGGAGTCGGTGCAGCAGCAGAAACACCAAAGTCCTCTAGTAACCATCGCAACCAAGTCACCTCAGCCGTCAACATGGCCATCGCTCTCAACTCAGCCTCTGCACTGGAGCGGGAAACGGCAGTCTGTTTCTTCGTCTTCCAGGCAATGAGGGATCCTCCAAGAAATACACAATAGGCAGACAGCGAGCGGCGATCAGAAGGATCACTAGCCCACGTAGCATCAGAGTAGGCCTGGAGCTGGAGAGAGCTGGAGCGAGGAAAGAAAAGGCGGCGAGAGATCGTGCCACGAAGATATCGTAGAACACGGAGAAGGTGACTATAGTGGACAGAGCTGGGAGCTGAAACGAACTGACTCAGAATGTGGACAGGATATGAAATATCTGGACGAGTGACAGCTAGATAGACAAGACTCCCAACAAGATGGCGATAGCGAGTGGGGTCTGTGAGGGGATCACCATCAGTAGCACGAAGCTGAATATTGAGCTCCATAGGAGTCTCAGCAGTGCGCTCATCACCAAGAGCAGCGCGAGCAAGAAGATCCTGAATATATTTTTCTTGGGAGATGAAGAAGCCATCAGAAGTCGAAGAAACCTCAATCCCGAGAAAATAGCGAAGTGGACCAAGATCAGACATCAGGAACTGCTCACGAAGGCGGGCCTTGACAAAGGCAATATACTCAGAGTCGTCGCCAGTAATGATCATGTCATCAACATATAAGAGGAGGAGCGTCCGACCACGAGGTGAGGTGTGGACAAACAACGCGGGGTCATGGTCGCTAGGCGAGAAACCAGCGGCAGTCACCACAGAGGCGAAACGCTCAAACCAGGCGCGAGGGGCTTGCTTAAGGCCATAGAGGGAGCGCCGAAGACGGCAGACCATACCATCAGGAACAGAGTACCCCGGTGGTGGCTGCATATAAACCTCCTCACGCAACTCTCCATTGAGAAAGGCGTTCTGGACATCAAGCTGAGACACAGACCAATTACGAACAGAAGCCACAGCGAGAAGAGTGCGGACAGTGGTCATGTGGGCTACGGGAGCGAACGTCTCATCATAATCGCGTCCCTGCTCCTGCTGAAAGCCACGAGCCACAAGACGAGCTTTGTAACGCTCAAGAGAACCATCGGAGCGAGTCTTGATCTTATAGACCCACTTGCATGTGATGGGACGAACACCAGGTGGAGGGGAAACCAGATCCCACGTGCCAGTGCGCTCAAGGGCAGCAATCTCCTCAGACATCGCAAGCTGCCATTCAGGCTGAGCCATGGCATCACGGTAGGAAGTGGGCTCAGCAACAGCAGAAAGACTGTACTGGGAAGGAGAATAGCGATCAGGAGACCGTAATGAGGTCCGAGAACGAAGGTTATGAACCGGTGTACACGGGGAAGGTGGCGCGCCGGAAGTAGAAGGCATGTCAGAGGGATCATCGTCAACACGCGGCCGACGAGTGTAGTGGAGAGGAAAGGGAGAGGGTAGTATGCACTGGAGAGGGAGGTGGTGAGGGAGGAGAAGAGGATGGTGTCGGCGGTGCATCGGGAACAGTGGGACTTGGCGGAGGTGGAGGTGGAGGAGGAACATGAGGCACGGAGGGAGATATGTCGGGAAGTATAAGGAAGGAGATATCCTCAACCGAAAAGGTCGAGGCAGTAGGACGCGGATAGTACGAACGAGACTCATCAAAAGTCACATCACGGGAAATACGTAGCCGACGACTAACAGGATCCCAACATCGATAGCCCTTGTGCTCATCACTGTAGCCAAGAAAAACACACTCCACCGACTGAGCGGTCAATTTGGTGCGTTCGCGGGGAGCAAGGAGAACATAGCACACGCACCCAAACATGCGAAGAGCGGAGTAGTCAGGAGAACGACCAGAGAGACGCTCCATAGGAATACCACCCTGCAAAGCAGCCGAAGGCTGGATATTGATGAGATAGGTGGATGCGGAGACAGCCTCAGCCCAAAAGTGGGGTGGAAGAGAGGCGGCGATCATCATCGCACGAGCCGTCTCAAGAAGGTGGCGATGCTTGCGCTCAGCAACGCCATTCTGAGCGTGAGCACCAGGACAAGAGAACTGGGCGAGAGTACCCTGTTCGGCAAGAAAACCACGCAACATCTGGGAGATATACTCACCAGCCGAGTCAGCACGAAAGACACGAATGGGCGTGGAAAACTGGGTGTGTACCATGGCAGCAAATCGCTTGTATATAGGGAGAACCTCGCTGCGAGATTTCATAAAATAGAGCCAAGTGTAGCGAGAGAAGTCATCAATAAATAGAACATAGTAGCGATGACCACCTTTCGAATCGAAGGGAGCAGGACCCCATACATCAGAATGAACTAAGTCGAAAGGACGCTGAGAGACTGACTCACTCGTAGGATAAGGTAATTGAGTCTGTTTGCCAAGTCTACAACCATTACAATGTAAAGATACATCGCCAGAGACAGACCCTAAGACACCTTGATGCACTAGCGAGGACAAGCGAGAGCCACATATATGACCAAGTCGATGATGCCACTGTTGGAAGGACGCAGAGGAGGAGGCAGCAAGAGCATGCGAGCTGGCGGGTGTGGTGGCAGCGGAAGGAACACAAAGCCAGTCAACCTCCCAAAGGCCCTGAGCCTCACGGCGCCGAGGGCCAGCTCCAACTAGAACCTGGGTGCGACGATCCTGAACAGAACAAGAGTCGGTATCAAGAATGACACGACAGCCAGAATCAGTAAGTTGAGCAGCGGAAAAAGATTCATGGTAAGACGGGGAACATGAGAAACACTAGGAACAGAGAAGGACGGAGTAGAGAGAGTGCCACGACTAGCAACAGGAAGAGGTGTGCCATCGGCAGTGAGAACATTGAGAGGAGAATCAAGAGGTCGAAGAGAGGACAGAGTGGAAGAATCAGAAGACATGTGAAAGGAAGCTCCAGAATCCAGAACCCACGGAGATGTACCTGACTGTGTAGGCGGTGGTGGCGGAGCAGCAGTAGTGGAAGCAGTCAGCGAGGCAACGGTGCCCGTCGAGGAAGAGCCAGAGGAAGCCAGCATACGCTTGAGCTGGGCAATATCCTGGGCAGTGAAGGACTGTGCAGACGGAGGCGCACGAACCGCAGGAGAGGAGGCCCATGTCACGCTGCTTCTTGAAACAATCAGACTCTGGGTGGCCCGGCTTCTTGCAGTAGTCGCAGAACATGTGAGAGCGCCGACCCCCCCTGCAGAGGGCCGCCCGCCCACCCCCCGTGAAGGAGTGGGTAGCAGCGGTGGAACAGACGACACCGGAGCACGGGCAGCAAGCACAGTGGGAACCACAAGCAGTCCAGCAGAACGGAGTCGAGTCTCCTCAGCGCGAAGCTCTGCAAGTACCTCTGAGATGGGAACACGTCGACCACGGGCAAGCAAGTGTGCACGCCGAGGCTCAAACTCGGAACGCAGGCGAGACAAGAACTCATGGACACGCTGAAACTCCAAGTCTGACCTCACTGTCTGCAGCATCGACAAGTACCGCAAACAACAGTCCTCAGAGAGTCAAGCTGACGCCAGATGGCAGAGCACTGTGTGTAGAACTCATCAACAGTAGAGTCACCCTGCTGAAGATCATGCTCCTGACGCACCACAGACAGGTAGAGAGCATCACCAGAGGGCTGATAGCGCTGACAAAGATAAGTCCACATCGCAGCAGTAGTGCCCAATCCCATAAACTCAGAAGCAAACTGAGGTAGAACACTAGCAGTGAGGACAGCAGCAGCACGAGCATCATCATTGCACCACTGAGTGTAAACAGACAGAGCATCCCGATAAATAGAGAGAGACTCCGAGTAATTCGATACCTGCTGGTCATAGGCTTCAACTGCAAGATCATCAGCATCCTTGGCGGCAGCACGATCAGCCTCAGAAGCATCAGCGGCAAGAGCAGGTGGCACCGGTGGAGTAGGAGCCACAGGAGCAACGGGGCACGGCGGACAGGAGACCTCGCCAGAGAGAACGCCCCACAACAGGAGGCCGCGCATGTGGATGCGCATAAAGCCCACAAACTCGGCATAGTTGGTGCCATCAAAATCACGAGCACCGAGGAACAGCAACATAGCCCGAAGAGACATGCGGGCTCTCTGATTTTTTTTTTCGATTTTTTTTTTAGAAAGTCAATCGATGAGAGAGAATATGGATCTGGGCACGATGCACTGGGCACGCACGAGCTAGCGCCTCCGGCCCGATGCACTGGGCACGCACGAGCTAGCGCCAAGCTCGCAGGAGCTTCGTGCCCTCCTTCTAGCGCCAAGCAGGAGACGTACCTGCACGGAGGAGCAGCCATCAGCGGCCGGGGAAGCGCCGGCGGCGGCCGGACGAGGCCGACGGCGGTCGGACGAGCTTGGGGCGGCTGCAAGCCGGACGACGACGGCGACGTCCGCACGGAGCAGGACGGCCACACGGAGGCAGAGGCAGAGGTCCGGCGGCGACCGGGCAGCAGGCCGACAGGAGCGGCGGCTGGTCGGAGCAGGCGGGCAGCGGAAACAAGGCGACGGCCGCACGGAGCAGGAGCGGCGGCGGCCAGAACGACGGCAGTGCGGCAGGCCGAAACAGCGGCAGCACGGCAGGTCGACGGCGACGGCAGTAGGCCGGAGTTGCTCGGCTACGTGGTGCTGGAGCGAGGAGAGCAAAACTTGTGCTCTGATACCATGTCACAAAGTGAACAACTAATATTTCCAGAGGGCCAAAGACCAATATATATACAGGTGCAGTAAACCCTAATCTGACGCGCGAGGAGTGCGCCCGTCTCTTCCCGTCTGGAGAAATATGGTCGAAATATTTTTATATTGCAGGGTGGGAGTTATATCTCAGTTCATACTGTAAAATGGATGAGAATACTAAGTCGTTCCACTTTGGCCTGTCGTTTTGTGTCGATGAGAAGCCGGAGGATGCAACGTGTTTGACATTAGATTTCAAGTTTGCTGCAAGGAGAAGACCGTCAGGGAAATTTGTGCGCAAGTGGAAGGAGGATAGGGTTAAATTTACCGGTGCTGACAATTGGGGATACTCTAATTTTTTTCTGGTTGAATGGTCAAAGTTCATTGCCGATGACAACCTCTTCATCGACGGCGTGCTGCATCTGAATGTTGATTTGACGGTGGTCAATCAGAGCTGAGATTTGGCGGTGGTCAAGCAGCACGAGTTGTGGAATTGATGACACCCAGCGAAGTTATCCCAGTCGCATGACTGGGATTTTGGTCGTTGGCTGGGCATATTTGGTAGCTTGTACTAGTTCTGTTTGGTAGCTCATGCTTGTACGGTTTTCGGTTTTGTTGTTTTCTATTGCTGGAAATCCAGGCTTAGTTCCTAAATGATGCAAGGACACTTCTTGCTTGATATGGAGAAGTCGGAAACCGTGTGGCGATATATCGGCACATTTGATCTGACTTTTTTTTTGTTTGTCTCGCCACATTTGATCTGGCTTTTTGTTTTTTCAAAATCGTGAATGCCATAATTATTTCTAGATTGGCTGTACTCTTGTCTTCTGCTTGCTGTCCGTCCCCCCTTTCTTGTGGACTACACTAGTTGAATTTGGTGCGGCGACACGCCGCACCCGTCGGGATTCAAAGTGATGAAATTTGTCAAATTTGTCGTTTAGGGTATTTCGAAATATTTAGCAAATTGTATTGTCCGGAAATGTTTGTATTTTTCCGTAAATTTGTAAGATAACTCCATAATTAGAGAATATGTATTTTGTGAGCACTTATTAAATTTAAATCCGTAGTTAGATGGAGCCCACCTACATTTTATACAAATATTGGCCAATTTGAATTGTTTAAATACGTTTGTATTTTGGCATTAATAAGTACCATTTATTTTTCTGAGCATGTCGACATATTTTGGAGTATCTCCAATATTTCAGGAGTTTGAAATTTTCAAATATGCTTGTATTTTCCAAATGATATTTAATGTAAGTACGTAGTTAGTGGTAATGCATATTTTATGGATTCGAGTCCACAATTCGGGAATGTTCATTTATGTTGCATCCAAATGTTGACCGTTTTGAATTGTTCAAATATGTTTTGTGTTTTGCCATACATAGTTAGCGTTGATTTTTTCATATAGTTTAGAGAATCTGCAAATATTTAGCAAATTCCCATTTGTTAAGAAATTGAAATGTTTAAAAATGTTTTTCTTTTATCAATATTTAATTTAAGTACACAATGAGTGGAAATGCACATTTATTCAATTGAAATCCGTAATTAGGAAAATTTGTTAAATTCAACTCCGTATAATTAGAGCAAGTGCATTTGTTTTTTTCTCTCCAAATTTTCACCAAATTGAAATGTTTAAATATGGTTGCATTTTGCCATGATTAGTTAGTTATTTTTTACAGTGCGTGTATATAATTTGGTTCACGAAAAAATTGTACATGACAGGCAGGTAATAAAAATGCTACTCGGGGCTAGATCTAAAAGACAAATTTTTGGATCCAAATACTCGGTTGCAAAAAATTTAGGTCAGCTTTGATATATTGATAGATATATTAGAAGGGGAAAAATTGTTCAGTTGTGCCGGAGGATCGATTTGCAATTTGAAAAAAACGCGAGGACTTTGTTGGGGAAATGTTTTATTCCAGGAGACCGACTCACAATTTTTGGAAAACGTGCGGATTTTTCTGCAAAAAAGACACAGGGACTTTTATGCAAAAATATTTTATTTCGGAGGACTCATTTACAATTTTTGGAAAACGTGAGGACTTTACTGCAAAAAAGCGGTTGGACTTTGTTGCAAAAAAGCGGTATATCTATATGTCCGTCGAAATAAAAAGGTTAGAACGTGGAAGTTGTTTGGTAGGGTGATATCCATCTACCCGTGAGAGGAAAATTCGAACGGACCACTGAGTGCGACGAATTTGAGAAAATTCGTCAAATGTTTTTGCGAATCTGGTTACAAAATTGAGAAGCTAGAGTCAACGAAACTCGAAACCGATCACGGGAACGCATATATTTCGTATACATATTACTGCGAAAAGGACAAACCCAAAAAAAAAAAATGCGAGCACTGTAGATGCTACAGTATATGGTGCACTGTAGAAGTGTACATACTGTAGCTGCTACAGTGCGGGGTGACGTGGACACAGGCACGGAAGGCTGAAACGGGCAGCTTTGATATATAGAGATATATTCGCCCTTGCCAGATAGGTTTCCGCGACATGCGACCTGCTAATTGGCCATGGAAAGTATCTGCTAGTCGACTACTCATAGGTAGCACGCTACAACAGCGATTTAAGCCAGAAGCTTCCCAGAATTGCGCACTTTGATAACTTTGAAGGTGGTTGATCTTGTGTCGTGTGGGCAATAGGTGGCTCTCGGCGTTGGTCGTCGGCGTGTCGAAGATCTCTTTTGGCGCATGGTATTGTGGATTGCAGGCATCTACACTGTTGCGGAAGTGTCTCGGGTCTGCTCCTCCCTTAATAGACATGGCTTCTTCTCGGCAGTGGTGGGAGACCGGCTAGTTCAGCCGAGCGAGTGACCGTTGGTTTTGTTTGGGTGGTTGGCGTCCTCTTGTGAACTTTGTTGTGTCGTCAGCGAGAGTAGGTGTGGGCTTGGCGTGTCCGTGACTCCGTTTGTATTAATTTTCATCTGGTCCCCACCCCCCAATAAACTGAGCACCTTCTTCTTATTTAATTTAATAGATATCTTGTTTAAAAACATATGTTTCTCTACATATCGATGGATGAACTGCTGCCTGATTTGAACTTGGACAACATTTTTCTTGGGTAAGTTGTCGACTGACAATCCTCAGCCGCAGTGACTTCATTATCTCAGCCTCGATCAACGTCTGGAGCACGTACTCTCTCTGTTTTGTTCCAGTGTTTAGATCATCTCAACTTGTGCATTATGTTAATGTGTCCTACATCTTCAAATATTGTCCAATAAATACTCAGACCTATTGGTGTTGTTTTATGATGATCCAAATTCATATTAAGATATAAAGATAAAGCAAACTTCGGATGGAGCAAAGCGAGGCCTGTCGCCGGGTAGGCTTGGGCCGAATATTGTCTCTTATGGGATGCCCGGATAAATATTCAGACCTATTACATGATTCTACCAACATTTCATGATATAAAAGTGGAGGGAACGATTTTTCTTGGACGGCTTGGGAGTGGAGTATTTCTGTTTGGAGGGAACATTGTTTTTTCCGTGAAAGGAAAAAGAAGGAACCACGGAAAAGTGACCAAATATACGTGTAAATGTCTATTTTCTTTAATTAATTTGCTAGAAAATGAATTTAATGCATGAAAAGTGGTAAAAGTACGTATGAAAAAACTTTTAAACATAGGAATCATGAAATGTTGGTAGAATGATGTAGAAAGTATGAATCACACACATTCACAATAGTTTGGTCAAGTTGGATGTGAAATGTGCATTTATGAGGGCATTATAGACATTATGGTCAAAGCATCGAGCCAAAAAGCTAGATCAATCTTTAAAGTTTTGTGGTATAATATTTCTTTTGTTCTAGGCAAGGATCATGATTGTGGTGTTTTTATGCACAACACTTGTGAACCTCATGGTGTGAATTCAACATGGGTAGGTCAATATCGATCATGTCGGTGATGCGGCATTTTGGAAACAAGGTGCAGCTTAGAAGATTCAGATTGAGCTGAATTTTTCTTTGTGAGTGGTCATGCACACTCAGTACGTGGCCTTGCAGATTTTTCAGACAAGTTTAGGTGTGTGTATCATTTTCTTGGAAGAAAAAGCCAGAAAATAAATTTAATGATTAAAAGTGGTAAATTGCGCTTGAGGATGGGCATATGAAAAGTGGAATGAGAGCTAAGACTTGCGACGTCATCGACTAGAACGGGAGTGACAGGCAACAATGTGGAGGAGGAGAATATTATTAGTTAGGATTTTGGTATATCTCACTCATGGGTGGGCCTAGTTGGGACTGTGTCCTACATGGCAGGTTTGCTGGGCACCCCCAGCCGACCACAATGATTGTGGACGAACGAGGGCTTGTCGAACATTATTTGGGCCATTTGGTCCGATGAGGGGCGTTGTTGGGGTCTTTTCGTGTAAATGCTATGAGTGTTTCCAATCGAAGATTGGCTACTGCCTCGTTGATCACTTTGGCAAACCATTTCTTTTCCTTCATGTGTATTTTTGGTTGTATACATTCTTAATGTTTCGACTAGTTATTAATATTTTGGTATTACAGAGGATGGATGTAATTGATAGCTTCTTGATATTAATATATATTTGCTTTGTCAAAAAATATTGGGTTTCTATCGCAAATGGTGCGGTTCTTTTTTTTTGTGATTTGTTGCAAACAAATGTTAACTTGGTGCCTCCGTATTTTGTTGTTGTGTGCATATGTTCAGAGTGTTTGAATTTAGATGGTCCAGGTGGTGGCTGTATTTCAAGTTTTCAACCCACCAATATCAAGCCTCATGATTGACTCCGCATCTGTTGGAGTATTACATGTGGTGTGAGGGTTTGTAATATAGTGTTGTAGTGGTTTATGCACATTTTCTATTTGTTTTTTTTTGCTTTTTACCATGTGGTTAGTGGTAGCTTGATGGAGTTTCTGTCGTGACCTCAAATTTGTTTAGCTTGTATCTTTCTAAAATTTAAATAAAAATGTAGTGTACATCGTTTCGACCCGAAATTTGTATCCCCGTTTAAAAAAAAAGTTAAAATCTAATGGTCGGGACTCGGAAAAGAGGCAGATCGGTATTTTTTATATATATAAAAATCGGCTCAATTGCACGAGTTGCCGACGACGCAAAAGACACAACGATCAGAAAAAATAACCCAGCGAGCCATGATTCAGCCAAGAGCTACCGTTGTGACTGCTCAAACAAAATCCGTTTCCTTTCGATCATGGCGCCACCTCGATCTGTTCACAACGCCGGTCGTCGTTTCCCACCGTGACAAATCACCGAACGAGAATCTGGTCCTACGGGATAAACCCTCATTTTCCCTCTCCAGTCCACCCTGATTAAAAAATAAAATTCCGCTCGAACTAGAACTTGTTACGGATAACTCCTCGTGACAGCACGGCCGCTATATACTCGACTACAAACCCCGTCTGTCGCTCCACCCTAATCGGCCTGCAAGTCAAAATAAACAGCGAAGCAATCGTAGTTTCTGGAAGCACAGAGAGGGGAAGGCGATGGCGCAGGTGGTGGTGGCAGTTGGCGGCGAGGACGTGCTGGCCAGGGAGCTGGTCCCGTCGCTGACCTCGCTGGAGCCGGTCTACGGCGCGGGGTCGCCGCTCGACGAGGCGCGGCTCCGCTTCGACCGCCTCGCCGACCGCTTCGTGGCGCTCTACGCCGGCGCCCGCCCCGCGCTCTTCGCCCGCTCCCGGGGCGGGTGAATCTCATCGGGGAGCACATCGACTACGAGGGCTACTCCGTGCTGCCCATGGCCATCCACGGAGAGGGAAAATGAGGGTTTCTCCTTCTTTTATAGGCAGAGTCATTGCGCGAGAGTATGCCACTAAAGAAGCGCTTTCAAGCACTAGCAGAGGAACTTGCGGGGTTTCTGCTCAGCGAAGTCATACCTACAAAAGAAACATACAATGGAGAATAGCGGTGAAGTCCCGGTTATGATCTCCCGTGTAACCGAATAGACGGGCTCTAGTCCCGGTTATGATCTCCACACATGTGTAATCGAATAGACGGGCTCTAGTCCCGGTTATGAGCATCTCCATGTAACCGGATAGACGTGAACATATTTTTATTTATGAACATTTTGATATGTTATATGTAGTTTCTGTTTTTAATTAATTAAACGCATATTTTTTTGCACCATTTCAATATTAAATTGGGAGGAAAAACAAAAAATTACAGGCTGCCACGTGTGAGGTCCTTGGTCCCGGGTCGTATGACCAATCGGGACTAGAGGTCCTCCACCACGCCCGCGCCTCGGCGGCCACGTGGGAGCCTGTTGTTCCGGGTCGTAACGGACCCGGTACTAGAGGGGGGCCTCTAGTGTCGTCTTGCTAGTCCCGGGTGGACACCCGGTACTAGAGGCCCTTATGACCCGGGACCAGTGGCCTTGTTTCCACTAGTGTTAAGCGACGAGCGCCAGCAGATCGCCGGCGGCGACTTCGCCGACTCTGATACCAATGTAAGAAATTAGGGTTGGAGCTAATTCGGTCTACCCTCTATTCCTCTGCCTTATCGGTGGTGCCGCTCACAATGCATATTGAGGCTAGAGGGTGGGACCTTTATATAGACTCTAAATTCCAGATAACTCAATCTGTTTTCAGATAGGACTCGTGGCTTGTTAGAACGACCACCATACCTAACAGCCAATTACCGAGCCTATTACTGTTAAATAATTAGGTCCCAGCACGCATGTGTGAGTCATGCGCCGAGTTTGAATACACAATCAAACTCGTAGATTTTAACAATCCATAGAGCCAATCATATGGACAACCTGGCATTCCACTCTATACTGTTCCCGGGTATAATTCCAGCATATTCATATATACTGTGTTTCAGTATAGACGTACTGGCTTCCTTAAGTATATTTTCTTAAGTACTGCACATCAATAATTCCCTGTTATTTTCGTGACACTTCCACACTGAAGTTTAATTCCAGACAATGTAGTAGATATATAAAATGTTGCAAGACACAAGTGTAGTTGGTGTTCTGTCTTTTTTTTCGAGAATGGGTGTTCTGTCCAGAGAGGCTACCTGACAAACCTCATTGGGTTTTCAGCTGTAATCTGGTGTTTTGTTGGTTCGCTGGTATGCATGTTGCCAGTGTAGTTCGTTTCTGATCGTTTATACTTGTGCCTGCATTCTCGGTTTGTTGTTTTGGGAAAGCTTAGTGGCTGGCTTACTAACTGAAGGTTATGGTAGAAAAGCCAGTGTGTAGTTCTTTATGGAAGGTTACAATGAGAACGTTGGAGACTGGGGCAATGGGCACATTTGATCTGACCTTTTCCAAAACGTTAGTGTCCGTTCGCGAACGTCTTATCAGTACGCTCGTGTTGTGGAACTAGGATGTTGCTTGCTTCACCTTTTTTAGCCAACATATTTCTTTAGTACTACTCCCTCCTTTTTTAATATAAGATGTTTTATATTTTGTCCACATGCACATGCACACAAATATATGTAGACATATTTTTGTGTGCATGTTCACTCATTTTAGTGTGTATATAGACAACATGTGTACCACCTAAAACATCTTATATTAAAAAACGGAGTGAGTAGTATATTATTTTCCTTTCTACTATTATCGATCCTTGTGTTTTGTACTGTAGTACAATTCACACTTTGGGCTAGCCAGGCTCTTGAGGTCGGACTGGAAGCCAACCGGTGCCCTGTACTAATCCTTCATGCATTGCGTCTATTGCTTCAGAAAAAAAATGCAGCAGTACAGTTCTACTCCTCTAGGGAAGCTAAAATATACTGCTCCCATTACTTCCGATCTGAGGTGCATTCTTTTTAAGAAATCGATTTTGGAAATGATTAAAAAAATGCAACTAGCAACTCATTCCAATAAGTTTTTAGTATCCCATTCTACCGTGTTTTGCACCATTTCCATTAAAAAATAGAGCAAAAGCTACCTACACAAGCCCCCAACGGGGTCGCTGCTCACTTTGTATTGCACAAAGCCAATTAACCAAGTAGCAGGCCCAACAAACGAGAAATGCAAACAAGGGCCGGTGGTGTGCACGCTTAAAGAAACAAGCTGATGAGCTGCTGCCTGCTGCTAGCCGATCCCCGTCAAAAAAAAAAATCCTAGCCGATCCCATAAAAAAAGCTACACTGCTCTTTAATCACCGCGGATCAAACAAAAATCCGTTTCCCGTCGATGATCGCGCCACCTCGATCTGTGCAGAACGCCGGTCGTCGTTTCCCACCGTGACAAGTCACCGAACGGAAATCCGGTCCCACCTGGATTTTCTTTAATAAAAAAAAATCCGCTCGAACTAGAACTTGTTACGGATAACTCCTCGCGACAGCACGGCCGCTATATACTCGCCACCCACAACAAACAAAAGCAAACAAATCCCGTCTGTCTGTCGCTCCACCCCATCGCGCTGCAAGTCAAAACAAACCGCGAAGTAGCAGTAGTTTCTGGAAGCAGAGAGGCGATGGCGCAGGTGGTGGTGGCGGTTGGCGGCGAGGACGTGCTGGCCGGGGAGCTCGTCCCATCGCTGACCTCGCTCGAGCCGGTCTACGGCGCGGGGTCGCCGCTCGACGAGGCGCGCCTCCGCTTCGACCGCCTCGCCGACCGCTTCGGGGCGCTCTACGCCGGCGCCAGCCCCGCGCTCTTCGCCCGCTCCCCGGGCCGGGTGAACCTCATCGGGGAGCACATCGACTACGAGGGCTACTCCGTGCTGCCCATGGCCATCCGCCAGGACATGATCGTCGCCATCCGGAGGGCCAGCGACGGCGCCCGCCAGGTGCGCGTCGCCAATGTCGACGACAAGTACCCCACCTGCGTCTACCCGGCCGACCCCGACAAGGTAAATTCATCATCCTCCCTCTCCTCTGCCCCGCCCCGCTCTGCTCCGCTATACTCTTCCTAGATCGATTTCTGCTTCGGATTCCCGAATATTCCCCTCCATGCACCGCGAGCGCGATTGAAGGAGACGATCCTTATCAGCCAAAAGAGGAGAGTTCTTTTCCAGCGGTGCACCGAATTATTATTTTGTATTTTTAGCCGGAGAGGAGGTAGGCCATGCGAATCTCGTTCCTAACTTAGGATGCGCGGTGGTTGCAGTATCACGCTATAAATTTTATATACTAGTGAATTAATTATGACAAGAGGCCTGTGATGCCTGGCATGGACCCGGTGGTCCAGTTGGATGCCCAGACCGTGAATTCAGTAATTTGTGTTAGTTTTCCCGCGGTGGCGTGTGGATCTCCTGCTTGTGCACCTGCTGTTCCGCTAGTTCAGACTCCCAGTGGAGGGCAGTTAGGTCAACTGTCAATTAAGCCAAGGCTTGTGGGAACCTCCAAAAATCTCCGCAAGGGGATGCTTGGGACAATCAGTTTGGTGTTATTTTTATCTGTAGTTGCCAATTTTAGTCAAAATACTAAGGCACTTGGAAGGCCAAAATGATTGAATTTAGATGATTCTTTCAAATTGGAACGCAGAACAGTTCGAAGTATGCAGTAAATAAATGCCTAATGCAGCAAACGCAATAGGCATGTGTTGATTCGGAACTAGCGCGGGTAAATAAAATAAGTCTGTTGTGTTTGAGAATCAAATTAAAGTAAACCTATCCTTGTTCTATTTTATTCAGAATCATTTGGGATAGATACTGATAGCACCATCTCCTGGTTTGTAGTGGCAGCAGATATGATTTTTTCCATGTTGCTATCTGCGACCATCTGCACTTACATGATTCTTTCTGTTTGAAACCTTTGATTCGGTCGTTGACAGCTAAATATTTTGGCGTGCAGGAAATTGACATAAAAAATCACAAGTGGGGCCACTACTTTATGTGTGGGTAAGTTACCTCCATAGAGTTCATTTGGTCAACTGCTGCCTAGAAAACGTGAACATATCTTATCTGCTTAATCCTCTATCTGCAGATACAAGGGAGTATACGAGTACGCTAGGTCAAAAGGGATAGATATGGGTGAACCTGTTGCTCTTGATGTTGTTGTAGATGGCACAGTTCCTCAAGGTAGTGTTCGAGGATTTAATTATGGGTTTTATGATTACCATGAATGATATATGCATAGGTTTTTATGCTTGTGTGTTGTCGCTCTTATTTAGGATCTGGACTTTCAAGCTCAGCGGCATTCGTTTGTTCAGCAACAATTGCTATCATGGGAGTTCTCGGGAAAAATTTCCCAAAGGTATTCTTTACCACAAGTCAAACAGCTCTATTAATGGCATTGCCATCATTCCTGTTCACGTGTGAAAGTGCAAATACTAATTATTAGTTTAACGTGAACTTTGGAGTGATGCAAGCTTGAATTGAGGCTTTATGCCTAGGGAACTGTCCTTGAAGAATTACCACAATAAAACAAACACTATATAATGATGACCTGCCAAGTGATGATTTTTCATGTTCTAGAAAATTGATATGTTAATTGCCCCCACAAAATTTGTGAGAAAGCAAGTGCTTCTTTCCTTTTTATCTCAAATAGGCAAGTAAGGTCTTCGTTGTAGAAGAAAATAGACATGTGACTGAGTAGTGATGATGCAACAGACGTGATATGCCCTTCTACACCAGTATGATAACTTGACTAGTACAACTTGGGGAGACAAAATGATAAGAGTTGGCTCCTCAGTTGATGCTGATTGCTGTTAATGACATGTTTTCCAATGGAATCTGAACTAGCAATCTCCAGAAACACTTCTCCAAATTCTTTTTTATGTGTATTCATAACACAAGGTTCTGGTGATTCTTTTCCAGCCCTAACTGTTCCAGTAAAATCATGCAGAAAGAAGTTGCTCAATTCACATGTCAGTCTGAGCGCCATATTGGGACACAGTCGGGGGGTATGGATCAGGTAAATGACGCCATATATGACTGTTTATGGTGTATTCATGGTATTTCCTGATTCTGTTTTGTTTCACACTGTTTAAGTGAACTCAATGTAGTTTCACAGGGAGCTAGCTTTTGGATATGACAGTGTTTTGTAGCTGATTTCGTGCATTCAATATCTTATATTCTTAATGTGGTGTACCTCTGGAAACTTGGTAATAGGTTGCAAGGTTTGGTGTTGTTTATTCCTGGCAGAGTCAGAAGGATTAGTTTTATTTTCCAAGGATCATTTTTGTATATCATGCTTGCATGAAAAGAAAAAAAAACGCGATTCCAAGGATTGTGTTAGGATCTTCGTTATTATTCATGAGGAAGAGGAACATGTGTGCATTCATTTAAGTTTGCAGAACGTGATTTATGACCCCACACTCTGTGCATACTGTTTAAGATGCTTCAGATCACCTTTTATTAGTTTAAGTTACTTCAGTTTTCTTCATACAATTGAGGTTGTACTCTTTTTAACATTTCATTGTTTTTCCAGGCTATATCTATTATGGCCAAACCTGGATTTGCTGAGCTGATAGATTTCAATCCAATCAAAGCAACCGATGTTCAACTACCTGCAGGTGGTACATTTGTGATTGCCCACTGTCTGGCAGAGTCCAAGAAAGCAGAGACAGCTGCTACAAACTACAACAATCGTGTTGTAGAGTGTCGGTTGGCGGCGGTAAAAGAATCTTTGGTTTCAGAATGAGCATGTGAATTAAGGATTAGTACACGTACATTCGATTGCACATGCATGGCTAGACAACGATAATTCATTTCTAGTTTTGAACCGAGCACCTTCAAGAATATTTTAAGTTCCCATTATGTAATTTTATCTTCTAGAGAATATTTTCTGCTATTGTCAGTTTTATTGTTGGAATTTAGCTACAACCAAAGGTTGCATCTTCATTTTTCATTTATGGAACTAATATTTTTGTCTACACTTTTTACAGATTGTTCTTGCCATCAAACTAGGGATGGACACAAATAAAGCTCTGTCCTCTGTTACCACCCTCTCTGATGTTGAGGGGCTATGTGTCACTTTTGCCGGCAAGGAAGGTTCTTCTGATCCTGGAGTTGCTGTGAAGGTACAATATTCACCAAGAATTTAGGCCATCACTGTGAATAATGTGCTATGTGTACTGCCTCCATCTTCTTTGTTCAATCCTGAAATAAACGGATAAGGGCTGCACTGATGCGCACATGGGTATGCAACTGGCGACATGGCTATGTTGCAGCAGAAATTTTCTACTAGGCTAGTTTATTGAGATTATCACGTCATCCTTGTATGTTTGGTTATCATAATTTCCTGAAGAAGAAGAGCAATGCTTTCCAACAGTAAATATGTCAGATGCTCTGTGTTACCATGCGCTTCTCTGACTGCTGTGCAACTTTTTGCAGAACCTGCTGCATGAGGAACCATATACAACAGAGGAAATAGAGAAAATCACAGGCCAAAGCCTGGCATCTGTCTTTCAGAGCTCTCAAACTTCCTTGGATGTTTTGAGAGCTGCGAAGCATTTTAAGTTATTCCAGGTGAATAGAATTTCCTTGCTCTATGCATTTTTCTTACAGGCATCCATGAAGATGCATACTCTGTTTAACACCAACTAAGTTGGGACCAGCACTCTTTGCTGTCATTCCAAGTCAGCGTTACTGATCATTTCACTTTATTCTAATCACCTCAGTGCACATGATCTGTGCTGCATGATGCTATTACAATCTAGTCTAATTTCCTGACGTGTGCTTAATTTCAGCGTGCTTTTCATGTGTACTCTGAAGCAAGGCGGGTGTATGCATTTAGAGATACAGTATTATCAAAACTGAGGTGCGTTAACTAATTTAATTCAAGTCTCGTCTTCCTCTTTACTCCGCATATACCCTCACAGCATAGAACTTTAAAATTCAGTCTGGGTCAAAGAGGTTTAAGTCGTCATTACTCAAACCAGTGTTTCCCTTCCAAACTAGGTCATATGGAACTTACCATTATTTTCTTGCAGTGAGGAAGATATGCTAAAAAAGCTCGGCAATCTTATGAACGATAGCCATTATAGCTGCAGTGTGCTATATGAATGCAGGTATATTTTGTATGTAGGCTAGTGCTTGTTAAATCTGCAGACACTTGTTTCATGGAATAATTTCTTTTTAAAATAATAATAATTATAATAAACAACACACTGACTGGTACAATCCTCTGAACCAGCTGTCCCGAGTTGGAAGAGCTTGTAAAAGTGTGCCGAGACAATGGGGCTCTCGGAGCACGGCTCACAGGAGCTGGGTGGGGAGGCTGTGCAGTCGCCTTGGTCAAGGAGGGCATTGTCCCACAGTTCATTCTTAATTTGAAGGTATACTGAATACATAAGCTCTGAAACTTGTGACACTATCCGAATTGGCAAAAATGCACAATGCCTAACGAGGGCAGAATCATAAGAATATCATAAGCAATTAACACGAATCATTCTTCTTTTTGTAGGAGAAGTACTACAAATCAAGGATCGAACGTGGAGTGATCAAGCAGAGCGATCTCGGGCTGTATGTGTTTGCGTCGAAGCCGTCGAGTGGTGCAGCCATATTGAAGCTGTAGATTGACCACCACCACCGTGGTTGAAGTCACTTGTACATGGACACATACACTCCGCCTTTCCGCTCATCGATATGGACCAAATAAAACAAGTCACTAGCTAATTTAGTCCAGCCATGTGTGCCTGAGCGTACAATGTACCTATCGTTATTTATGGGCAATCTGACTATGTACATGCTCTCGTTCCATCTCTGAGAAGCACAAGTCCCAAACGGCAGTTGACGCACGCTATAGTGCTTTGGATGGAAGGACAGCACAGTTAGTAGTTTACCCTGTCGATTGAGTACAGAGCTGATGCTAGCTCGTCGAAAAGTAGTCGAGCTTTGTTGCGCTTAGTGTACGTTTGCATTAAACGAGGTATCTCCTCGCTCTCTTTTTGAGATGGTCAGAGCAACTCTAGTGGATACTGAAAATCTTACCTTTCAGTAAGGCATGTGTTCGCCTTTTCAGATAATGTAAAAATATCCCTGTATTTGACATATGTAAATCGATATAAAAATATACTCCAACTCCAATTTGACATCAATATGATTCAAATTTTGCACTACTCAGTATCACATAATGTAATAATATTTTAAATGCATAATTAATTTTCTATATTCAAATTTAAAAATAATTTGGTGCCAAAATGTATGATCAAATTAACATCTAACAAATTCGTAAACGAAAATAGGGCAAACAAATTGCAAGATAGCCGGCCCAACCTCATCTTGTGGTGGTGTCATCCCAACTCATCTTCGTGTACGATCTCTGCCCTCCTAATATCCCAATATGCTCTCGCCTTCTCATCTATTTTATTTGGATCTATCATCATGATCCTGTTCTCGTCCGATATATCACCTCTTACCTCATTCGCTTCTCCTCGAGAAGCCTACACTTTTCGAAGTTGGCATTGTGCTTCTCCATCTCCATCTTCATGTCCTCATTCTCTTTCACTTCGCTACCTTTTCTTGTTGCCTCTTCTTGACCAACTCCATCTTCAATTGCAACGACTGAGACGTCATATCCTTCCATGTACTCAACAACTCATCGAGTTTCTCTCTCATCCCACAACGTGGGCATATATCTACACATTCTCCTTTTTCCTTCTTCCTTCTTCCTTCCATCGGACGTCCCCTTGTTCTCAGAGTTGAATTCCGACCTTCTTCCTCACTAGCTTCATTCTCGAATATGATGAGATACTTGACCTCGGTCTCTTCAATTGAGGAGCTTCATCATCCCTCGTCTTTGACTTCTCATTTTGCTCGAGCAATTTTCGACAATTTGAAAGAATGTGTTGGCGTGGACGTCGAGAGTCTAGAGGACGTGACAAAGTCGTCCCTGAGGATCACATGAGTGCCCTACCGAGCCAACCCTGGCCCGGTTCCAGCAGCGCAACATAGGAATCGATTGCGGGCTGGTACGGCATGACCATGTGCACATTTGTGGGTAATCGGGTATTGTAGGCAGGATGACGGTGGCGACGATGGGAGGCGAGTGGGAGGGAATTCTCCCTCGCGCCAAGATGTTTCAAATATTCGGTATACTAGATTTTTTGCAGTATGGGAGGATGTTTTTTAATACTCCCCCGCCGCATAATACATAATACTGTTAAATCTAACGGATTCCAATGGTTGGTAGCTAGCCACTGACCGTTAAGTTGAAGAATCTGTGAACGGGCGGCTTAGCGGCTAGCCAAAACGTACAATAAGGTGCTCGTACGGTATGAGATTATGAAACTTGTTGATATGTTTTTTTACTAATGAATTACGGAGTAGATGAATTCGGCGAGTACTACTCCCTCTGTTTTTAAATATAAGATGTTTTAGGTTTTTTTTTTGCTTTTAAGATGTTTTAGGTTTTGTTTACATTCACATATGTGTACATGTATTTAAACATGTTTTACTGTACATATTGGATCCGTACCTAGTCAACATAGCATGTGCGATAAGTTTCTTAAGAAGAACTCTGACTGAAGGGATAAGGTCTAGCTACAGTAGCAGAGAGGCGAAAAGAAGGCGACCGGAGCTTCGCCGGCGATTCCGCCGCTTCCCTCCGCCTCCGGCGCCGTCGCGGCGTTGTGAGGTGGGGGGAAGCTCCGGTTTTCGATCCGGCGAGTAGATAGGTGTAGATTAGGGCTAGGTTTGGGGCCTCGTGCGTCGATCTTGAGAGGAGATCGTTCGCGCCGTTGAGGAATAAATCCACCTTCCTTCCTCTCTCTCCCCGGCGACGGGGGATGGTTGGTGTTGTAGGTCTGAAGTTGTACCCCGTGCGAGCGGTTGACAAGGCGGCGCCGCCGACCGCGCGCGTTGGGGTTCCCGTCCTCCGAGCTCGTCGCCGTCGCATCGGCTTTTTCTCCAGAGCTGATGCTGAGTTCGTGAGGTATTGTGGTGGAGAGGAGCTCTGGAAGTTTCTGTTGCTTGTGCTAGTTTGGAGAGCGGATCCGCTGGCCACGGGTCCAAGGTCGGAGGTTGCGATGATCCACAGAGGCGGAGACGCCGCGGGGCGGCCATCTTCTCGAGGGGCTCGTTTGGGCAAATCAAGCTGCGTTGGATTTTCTCTGTACCATGGATTGGTCTCTGCGTGCTTGCTTCGGCGGCGGCGGAGCCATGAGGTGGTCGATTTGAGGTGGGCTTCCGGAGTTGAAAAGCAGAAAATGATGAAGATGGAAGTGGTGCGGACCAGATTGAAGACGATGGTGATGATGCAGGGTGGAGGCTCCTTCGAGCTGAGGTTCGTTGACTTCCCGCCTGCCATGATGCTTCTTCCTTTTGAAGGTTGCAATGGAGGAGCGGCGGCGGCGCGCCAGCGGCACGGCCTCTTCGTCGCCGATGTCTTCGATACTGTTCAGGGCTGGATTGTAATTTCTATTTCTTTGAAGGTTTGCTCTGTAATGGTTCTGGTTTAATGCCACTTTATCTTTCTCGCAAAAAAAACATAGCATGTGCGATATGTTCGTGTCGACCATTACAAGCTCGATAATCCATAAGCTTGGACGTCATCTTGCTGACAGGTGGACCCTCCTCAACTCCACACTGCTTCGTCCGTCCGTCTGTGCTGCCTCGTCTCGTTCTCGTCTCGACATCCATCCACCTTCCTTGCTGGTGCCCGTGCCCTCCCACCCAAATCTCAAACCCTAGCCAGCCCCCGGAGCCCAGATCCCCAGCTCCCTCCCCTCGCTCCACCCATGTGGATCCGCAGGTGCGCCTCCCGCCTACTCGGCTCCTCCCCCGCCCCCGCGCTGCCCGGATTCGAGCTGCCCCCGCCCCATCCGCCGCCGACAGCCCACGAGTCCCACGCCGGCTTCGCGGCGGCGTCAGGGACCTGCCTGGAGCCCTGCGAGCTCAGCCGGTCGCCGTGGGACCTCATGGCCCAGCTGATCCACCGCTCGGATCCCCAGGTAATTTCCTACCCGCCCCCTCTCGCTCTAGCTCCACGCTCTCCTGCTTCGCCTGCTGCCCGCCCGCCTGCGACTCGTGATCTATCTCTAGCATTTGCGCATTTCCACGCCGCCGCTTGTCTCTGTGTAGCTTTCCTCTGCTGATGTTCCCGTCCGGTGGTCGCTGCTCGCGCGCGGGTGTGGTTTGTGGTCCGCGCACGAGCTAGGGTTCCTTGCGTGCGCGCTTGCGTGCTTCCGAATGGCCGTAGGGATTGGGCGAGTCGTATGGACCTCGTGTTAGCGCAATAGTCGCGGCTAGGGTTGAAGTCGCCGGCGTCTGCTTCCAGATTCGATGCTCATTTTTGGGCGCGTTAATTTGTTCCCTCGCGCGCGGCACTATATGGCCGGCCGGTGGCGGCGCGCAGTCTGGGGTTGAAATCGTACTCGGCAATGGCAGCTAATCCGTGAGCTTCTTACCTGCACTGCACACACACGTCCACGCCCCCATTTCATTTCAGCGTACTAGCTAGGTAACACAGTACCAGTTGTGTACGGTATACGGGGCATGTTTCCATAAGAATCACCCCGTAACTGTAGAATTCGCTAATCAATTAATCTGTATTCGTATTTATTTTCCCAAATTGTTCAGGAGGAAGAGCTCTTCTTGGAGACATACTTCGTCGCTGTTGCATGGCGAACGAGCTGGCTCTTCCAACCCAGCATGAGCATTCCTTCCGCCGGCTCCATCAAGGAGGAGGAGAAGGATGAAGCAAATATGGTCGATGGGGTCATATTTGAGCTGCGTGTGGCCGCGAGAAAGAAGAATGGGATCAAGAAGAAGGTGAAGCAAGAGGATAGCGCTGGGGGAGGAGAACTGGTGTGGGCGTGCAAGAAGAACGACGGCAAGAGCTGGTTCTGCCGGCGGCCCGTGAGCCAGCCTGACTCCTTCTGTCCATACCACTCCGATCAGAAGCCCCCGGCCGGTATCACCAAGCCAAGGAAGAGGGCCGCTGCCAATGCCGGCGAGGGGTTCTACTACTACGCTGGTTTCGGCCCGTCGCGCAGCAAGAGACACCGTGTATCAAGCAGCAACGACGCCGGGCCAGAACCTCAACCCGCTGAACGAGAAGAGGCGGCACCGCCCAAAGAGGAAAAGCACATTGAATTTCTTACTGCGGGCCAGGCACAAGCGGATGGTGCAGGCCACCAACCGGCTGCATCAGCGTGTGTGGACGACGAGCCTAGGTGCGACGGCATAGCAGGGATCGCGGGCGGCGACGAGGAGAGCAGCGATTATGAACCCCGCGACATCAAGAGGAAGAGCCCGTTGAAGAAGAGGTGGAGGAAGCCAGTAAAGGCCCGGTCGCTCAAGTCACTGATGTAAGAGCTAGCTTGTACTTGGGTCCTCCGTGGCTGAAGAGAAGCTTTTGGTTCGGCTTAGTTAGCTCAGCTTAATTAGTCTGCTCCAGTTTTGGTGTTTTTTGAGATACCGTACAATGTACAAACCGTTTGTACTTTTCGGTACTAGTATCTGTGTTGTAACTGCCATTCTTAGCTGATTGTGCTGGCCGTTAGAACTGATATTAATTTCGGGAATACGGTGTCTTGCATGCCATCGTGATGTCGAGATAAATCAATTGTTTTATTGCAGCTGGTTTAATTACCAGGCACGAGTTAGTGCGTACGTTATTTATGGACAATCCGACTCGGTCGTCTCAGAGGCACACAAGTAATGAATGCTTTGGATGGAAAGAGAATAACACAGATACACCGTTGAGTAGATCATCTTTTTGTAACTGTGACGCCAGATCTGCTGCTAGCTCTTAGAAAAATAGTCGACGAGACAACCCAATGGCTTTGGTGCGCTTCACGAGTATATGTGTACGCAAGGGTGTTGAATTCACAAGCTCGCATCGATGTTACTAGCTCCCTCCGATCTGTTATATGTGTCGCTGGGAAGCAACGTACAAAGCATAAATCGGTAGCACAGCCCACAATCGACACTCTTTTCGGACCGGAGGGAGCAGTATTTCACTATCTTAGGCTTTGAATTCACACTGTTTTCATGAATGTCAGTATCTCACTCTCTTATGCCTTGATTTCACATGTTTGATCTAAAACAAAGGTGAATTATGACGGGCATTAACCAGCCTAAACCATTTCAATTAAAAATGGAGATACAACATGGTATAAAGGCAGAACAAACCCACAGAACACCTCAACAAAGAGAAACAAAGAAGAGAAAAAACTGCTAAACACACCGAGTCAATGCAACAAGAGCATCCACCACCAAAGGACCGCGAGACAAGCCAACGTCAAGCACATAACACACCATAGATCGAAAGTTGTCGGTCAACCGATTCGATATCATGACACCTATATGCCATAGCCGTAGTCAAAGGGCACCACATATTCAAGATGAAGGCAGAACACCACAATGTTAAGCTCGCATAACACATCCAAGGCACAGTCAAAATGTGACCATGAATAAACTTGCCGAACAAAGATACAGTTTTAAAAATTAATTTTACTTTCCAAATTACTTTCGGATACGCCAAGATATCCCCTAAAAAGTCAACAGGTGATACGTAGATCTAGCAGGAAATATGTCCCATACTTTTTAGATCCCATTTAACTTTATCTGAACAACCCCTTTGATACAAAGTTTTCCAATATATCCATCAGTCCTTCCCAAGACCCAAATTCTTCCACATATAAGGACCTGTTAAAAGTAACCTCCCAAGTGTCAGAATTAAAATCAAAGCTATGTCCAACAATGTTATATGGTTTAGAAAGATAACATAATTTCAAAGGTATCTTTGCAGCCCAAACATATAACAGAAAATGATTTCTCTCTCATCTCTCAGATCATAATTTCTCCCCAGTTAAACCAATATTTATCTTTTTGCAACCCATTTTAGAAGTGAGACACCCTACATTCAGTTTGCATAATAAATCTCCCCTCCATGTGAGATATTTATTAGTTATCATCCTGCTTCATCTTCAAAGACTGCCTGGCTCTTAAGAAAGTTTCCATATCCATTTATATAGTCAAGAAATGTTTACAAATCTGGTAAAAAATATACCCATCTCACCCATGTCTTTGGGTATGCAAACATCCTCCTATTTCTGCATTTGGTACTCAAATTTACTAGAACACTATTCCCAGAAGAATCTCCTTACCATGGGACATGGGTATATTGGCAAGAGGTGCATTGGATAAGATTTTTCCCCACTCAGATAAAAGGTTCTTCGCCTCCCATGGATCCATTATCTAATCAATTTTATGCACCTAATGCACGACTTGTTAATTTTAAAACTATATATGTTCATCAATAGCAAAAAACCAGATAGAGTTTCAGAATAAATCAAAACCCATATAACATATGGAAAAACTCCATATTTTGCAGTTAAACATAATAGCTACTTTTCTTCTCATCCAACTCACAAACAAGAATAACTATGTTTTGTTAAAAAAGAATAGCTACCTCACTTTTATGACAGTTGATTTTTGTTCCTGACATTTATTCAGAGCATTGGAGTTTAAACTTCAGATGGCAGACATTTTTTCACTATTGTAAAGTAGGATCATATTGTATGTGCATATTGTAGCAAAGATAACCGCTGAAACATGGTACCCATCATACCAAATTTCCAATTGTTTTAGCGAATTCCAAAATCCTAGTCATGCCATCTAGTACCAGGTTAACAGGTAATGGAGAGAGTGGATCTCCCTGATTTACTCCCTTGTAGTTGTTGATAACATCTCTTTTCTCTCAATTAATGTTAATTTCTAAATGAGCCCATCATAGTGTTCCATCACCTTGTTGATCTATTGTTGAGGAAACTATTGAAGGAGATATGCCCTAGAGACAATTAATAAAGTGTTTTTATTTATCATATCTCATTTGTTCATAATATGTTTTTGTATCATGCTATAACTGTATTAAGCGGAAACATTAATACACGTGTGGTACGTAGACAAACAGGTCCCTAGTAGCCTCTATTTAACTAGTTCATTGTGCAGTTGATGATCGAGGTTTCCCGATCATGTGACATTGATGTCAGTTAACAATGGAGTCATATCTTTGGAAGAATGACGTGATGGACATACCCAATATTTGTAGGACGTAGTCGTTACGCCTTTGACCGTGAGATCAACTATGATTGCTATTCCTGAAAGATACTTTGATTGCATCAAACGTCATATCTTAATAGTGTGACTATAACGGTGTTCCTCTCGGGTATCGGAAGGGAGTATGTTAAGACGAAGGATCAAGAGCAGGATTTGCCAATCCGCATAGCAGGATAGATACTCTAGGCCCACTCGGTGAGATTACATCAATGAGCTTGCAAGCATGTGACTAGGTCACGGGGACGTACCATCACAGACGAGTAAAGAATAGTGCTGTCGATAACGAGATCAAGCTAGGTATCACGATATCTAAGATCGAGTCTCGGACACACTATGTATCGCCAGGCAAAAGGTTTAAGACTCGACGTCTAAGGTTCGAACGACAAAGTTATTCGTTATCTCACAGGGACATATCATGGGTATCCACGGTCCACTGATTAGTCATTGATCGGAGAGCATGTCTCGATCATGTCTGGCGAGATCTCGAACCGCTAGGGTAACACACTTAAGGGGAGATGACATGTGTATTAGATTGGACACAGAAGGGAAAATAGAAGAGAGCACCGGAAGTGTTCCGGGAGAGTTCTGATGGAGATCGGAGAACAACGAAATAGTTTTCGGAGTCGGAATAAATTAGATAATATGTATTTAATATTAATTAGTGTAACTAATAATTAAATATATTTTAATTTATTTCGAATTTTTAAAGGCATTTTTCCTACATGGGCCTTAGAGGCCCATTAGGGGAAAAACCCCCAAAGAAAAAAAAAGGGGAGAGGGGCTAGCCGGCCTGGCAGGGCCGAATGGGGCCCACCAGGGCCGGCGCACCCCTCCATGGCTGGCGCACCATGTGGGAATAGTCCTACATGGCTAAGCCAAGGGGAGTTGCCCCTTCCCCTCCCCTTTATATAGAGGTGCCCCCATGCCTTTGAAAATGCACCATTCCTCTATCTCTCTCCTGTTTTAGACGTGACTCCACAATTGGGGTTGCGCACGGGTTCAGTGTTTCTCCACCATACACACATCGCCGTGTTGCTGGTCTTCCGGTCCAAGTCTTCTACTTCCGCTGCTCGTCCTAGATCGGAGTCCGGAGGTCGTCATCTCCACCGTACATGTGCGACTCCCTGCGAGGCGTCACGCTTGCGGCGCTTGGAGGTCTTCGTCTTCACAGCCTTGACAATGAAGATTGCTAGTATATCTGCATCGACAACACCTGTGCGGGGGTGTAATCCCCGCTTTTTGATCTACAAGGGTATGTATATCGATCTCCTCGGTTATAGTATATCTGCACAGTATAGATTCTGGCTAGTTTAAGGTTATCGTTGTTAGGAAATTTTTTGTTTTCTGCCTATGGTCCCCTTCAACTATATCATATGCTTCTCAGAGTCTAAATTCATATGGATATCGAAATGTTTATAATCCTCATTTCATACAGATCGAGTTTCATGCGAAAACAAGGGCCCATCCAAGAGGATTCTTCCTTCAATAATTTTGTCTGAGTATCCTGAACGGTTTTATTAGCAACATGACATAGTCACTCAGACTAAATACTTTGAATGTTACATTTATGACAACAATTGGTATGGTTGCTTGGCAAAGGTAGCCCCTTTATTTTTTTCTGAATTATAGATAGCACTCCAGAATCTCTTTTCCAATATCTCTCACAGAAAATCATTCAAAATTTCATTCAAAAGATCCCTAGTCAAGCCCCAACACATTTCACATAATAACATTGGAAAATAATTTGGACTAGGTGGAAATTTGGTTTGGATGTATTCGCTGGCATTCTCAAACTCCACCAATCTACAAGGTTGAGTGAACATCACATTATATGACTCCCCAAGCAAATAAAGATAATCTAGCTCTTCATGTTTCTTCCTTAGTGAAGAGTGTTAGTAGAAATAATATATGTGTCTCACTATTCCTTCTTTATCATATATAAATCTCATAACTATGGAGAGAACAAATGACACATTCCTTTTTCTCCCATTAGTCACAACATGGAAAGAAAGTGTGTTATTATACCCTTCCCGAGGCCATTGTATATTATACATATGTATAAGTTGATTTGAGGTTACATCCCTCGTGCCAAATAACAGTGTGCCCCCCTCTTTATGCTTGTTCACCAATGGATTTAATCCTCTCAATCAACGATTACTTTCTCGCGTAAACCTGATTCCAGAAATTAGCTCCGGAACCTGTTAAGAATTTTTTCAAGCACATGATACAATGATTCCAAATATTTGTTGCCACAGTTGGACCATGATTAGGCTCAACCATTTGTTCAAATATATTTTTAAACCCACTCTAATGTATCGCTGAATTCTTAATTAATTTTCCCTTCACCAGAGTATATCACAAGGGGACGGTGCTCAGAACCGAGTCTAGTCTCCACTTGGAATCTACAAAAGTGGGAAAACAGATGAATGTATTAATATTTGATTAAAAGTTTCAGGAAATTGAAGATCCTCATTATTCGTCAGGATTTCAGCTATCATTTGGGCGACCTAGAAGGCAAGAAACATATATTATTTCAGAAAATATGGTCTACCATTGGACAAATTTGAATGCATCACGTTGGGTTAACATCTTCAAATATGGAAGGAGCATGATTTGGTCCAATTTACTATCCGAATGTTGTATGTAGATTGTTCAAGTATGTTGCTTTTTTTCCTTTTATAGATGGCCATGATCAGTTTGGATGATATTAATGTTTGGTTGAAAGTTTCAGAAAATTAAAGAGCTCTGATATTGGTCGGGATTTCAGCTATCATTTGGGCGATCTGGAAGGCGAGAAACATATATTGTTTTCAGGAAAGATGGTTGAGCAGCCTTTTTTTGTTCCAATCCATTTACCATTAGACTTCGTTGAATGTATCACGTTGGGTTAACATCTTCGAAGTGAGAAGGAGCATGATTCAGTCTAATTTAATCTGAATGTTGTATGTAGATTGTTCAAGTCTGCTGCTTTTTTTCCTTTTATAGATGGCCATGATCAGTTTGTATGATATTGGTAGTGTTGTGTCAAAAACTCTTCAGGGAACTCTTGTTTCTTTTAGTGAAAATTAGTGTAAATCGTTTCATAAGAGTAAAGGATTTACCTAGTCGTAGTTGTTTTCATTTGTTCCTTAATCCTTTCTATATAGATCATTTGGAATCCGAATATGGGAATTTTTTCTTTGGAGATTATTTTAGTAGAACAAAGCACCACGCACGTTGATTGACCGATCCATCAGGTAGGCACAAAGTTCCGGTCATAGTACATCTGTCCATATATAGCTCACACTCTGAAAGAAAGAAAAAACGGTGCTCTCACTGCCAAGTGGGCCCTCTACGTCCAGTCACTTCAGTCTTCGTCCTGTCCTGCTGCCTCGTCGCGACATATATCCACCTTCTATAACCAATTCTCAAACCCTAGCCAGGAGCTACCCGTCCAGATCTCCAGAGCTCGTCGCTCCACTCCGTCCGTTCCCCGGCGACGAGCCACGCGGATCCGCAGGTGCGCCTCCCGCCTGCTGGGCGTTGCCGTGTCCGTCCCCGCGCCGCCCCGATTCGAGCTGCCGCCCCCGTCACCCCGCCGATTCGAGCTGCCCCCGCCGCCAGCCCATGAATCTCACGCCGGCGTCGCGTCCAAGACCTTCTCCTCGCCGGAGCCCTGCCCGACATGCTTTAATCCCGTGGACCTCATGAACCAGCTAGACCTCTCGGATCCCCAGGTACGCAATCAGTTCCGGCCCCCTTGCTTCTTCTCGTTTCCTTTCCTTTCTCGTACTATTGCACGCCGCCGCTGCTCTCTGTATTGTAGCGTATCCACCATCCTTGCTACTCTGCTCAGATTTCCGCCCAGTCATCACGCTCGCCCCCGGGCTATCTAGGGCTGGTTCCTCACCTGCTTGGTTCCAAATGGATAGGGATCGATCCAGTCCTACCGAGATCGATCTTTCTAGGCGCGTCAGCAAACTGTGGCCGGCGGCAGGTGGTGCCGCGGCTAGCTCGGGCTGAAGTCGCCGGCGCTTGCTTGTTTCCAAGTGAACGGAACAGAGTTGTGTAGTCGAGGTCCGTCTATCTAGGGCAAGTTTTGTGTTCCCATGACTTCCATCGCGTTAATCTGTGGCCGGCCGGCCGGTGGGATTGAAATCGCACGCCCATCCACCCGTCGAGCCCTATCTACAGTCAACGTAGTACTAGGTTATGTACCACTACGTACAAACTGTACATACCAAGTACCAAACTACCAACCTGTATTTATTTTCTGAATTTCCATCCCGTTCAGGAGGATGAGCGCTTCGTGGAGAAATACTCCGTACCTCTCCCAAGGCGAGCTAGCTGGATCTTCCCGGCCATCACGCCTGCCGGCTCCATCAAGGAGGATGAGGACATTGCCGTGGACATGGTCGACGGGGTCAACGCTGAACTGCACCTCGCCGAGAAGAACAACAAAGCTACAATAAAAACGGTGGGAAAGAAGGACGAGATCCAACGGAAGACGAGGAAAGGAAAGGAAAAGGCAGAGGAGAGCGATGACACCGGAGGAGGAGTCAGCTGGACGTGCAAGAAGAACGACGGCAAGAGGTGGTTCTGTTGTCGGCCGGTGAGCCAGCCTGATTCCTTCTGCCCGGAGCACGCTGACCTGAAGCTCCCCGACATTTCAAAGCCACGAAGGAAGAGGGTCTCCGCCTTTAGCGACACTGTGGACGACGGTTTCCTCTTCTATGCCGGGCACCCGTCCCGCAGCAAAAGGCAACACCGGGGATCGAGCAGCCGTAATGTGCCGGAACCTCCACCTGCTGAAGAGAAAGAGGAGGCACGGCTCCAAGAAGAGCACATTGATGTTACTCCAGTAGAGGCCCAAGTTGATGCTGCTGATCATGGCGTCGACCGGATTGCAGGATTGGAGGAGGAGATCAGCAGCGATGACGAGGACACGCTCGGGTGCAATGGTGAACCCGCCCGCAACGTCAAGAAGAGGATCAGGATCAGCCCGGTGAGGAAGAGGTGGAGGAAGCGGCCTGTGAAATCCCGGTCGATCAACTCGCTGATGTGATGTGATGTTATAGCACCATGTGTACGTGCGCGCGCACTTGGATGCCTCCGTATTTGCTAGCTTGGCTCGATCGGCTTAATTAGCAGGTTTATTTGGCGTTGAGTTGCCGTACAATGTAGTACAAACTGTCTGTACATTTTGGTTCATCGTGACTTTGTAACTGCAGTGCTAGCTTACTGCCGTTAGAAAACTGAGAATAATTTATGGTCATCGTTATATACTTATATGGACTGATCTTGAAATCAACTGTAGCCATGTTTTGTTGTGGGTGGTTAATTTAATTGCCTGCCACGAGTTCAGGTTTGCATCAACCTTAGCGTTGCATTTATTCTTAAAAGTTCTGATTATACAAATTAAAGATATTTAACGTGTTCTAACTTATAAGAGAGCTTAAACATGAAAAAAAATCATTGAAGGCCACTTAGCCACTCACTGAATTTTAATCATATTTTCTCCTAGCTGTGTGAGCAACCATAGCCAACTCATGCAAGTAAACTGCTTTCCATTTCTGAAAACTAGGTTCCTCTCCTCTCAAAATCTTATCATTTCTGACTAGCCAGATGTGTCATGCTGCTAAAATGGCACTCTTCATTGTAATCTTAGCAAAAGCATATAGTATTGAAAGATCTCTTCTTCTTTCAGGACAAACATAATCTACTAGAAAAGATTCTCTTTCTCTTCTAAAAAGAGTTGAATAATTATAATTTGCAAGCTAATTTTTCTGTGTACTTGCTTTCGAGTGTTGAATCTGTTATGCAAGATGGGCAATGTAAAGACTTTATATTTGTACCGGTATCAAATTCATCTAAAATGGTGAGGAGCTGGCTCATCCCCAATTGGAAACTAATATGGTTTAAAAGAGAAATAATGTTGATTTTCCCAAATGTAGAACCATGCATGAAGGTTGTGTCTCTTGCGTCATTATGTAGGCGGTCACAAATATCATCCATGGCAAGAAATTTCACGTCAAGTACTCCGAGAGTTGAGTTATGAAATTAGTAAGATATAAAACTCCCCAAATTATAGCCCACACAATCATCACTCTCTCACACTCGAATAGTAGGTGGTAAATAGTTTAAGCATGGTCAGAACTTAACAAATACCATCAGAAGGTCCATTTTGGTGTAGAATTTCTCCCTCGCTGATAAGCGATCATGAATTAAATAGAAAATATAAATATAAATTTTCAAAGGCAGTTTTATTTTCAGATTTTTTACACATGACAGCGACCTTCTATGAAATTTTTACCATTTACACGCAGATATTACGGGGTATTGCCTAGATTTTCAAAAGCATGTATTACTCTGTCAGAACTCCCTGTAGGTATGAAAATTCTTATAAGTCCACCAGATCTCAAAATATTATTATTGCTGACTAACCAGATGCCCCATGCTCCTAAAATGGCAATCTTCATTTCAAAATGTTCATTCACTCCTTGATCTTTATGTTTCTGGTATTGAAAGATCTCTTCTTCTTTCAGGACAAACATTATCTCATCAGTCTGTAACTAAAGGGCAGGACTGGAAAAGATTCTCTTCCTCTTCTAAAAAAACTTGAACAAATTTAATTTGGAAGCTAATTTTTCTGTATACTAGCTTTCGAGTGTTGAATCTGTCATGCAAGATGGGCAATGAAAAGACTTTATATTTAGACTGGTATGAAATTCATCTAAAATGGTGAGGAGCTGGCTGATGCCCAATTGGAAACTTATACGGTTTAAAAGAGAAATAATGTTGATTTTCCCAAATGTAGGACGATGCATGAAGGTTGTGTCTCTTGCCTGATTATGTAGGTGGTCACAAATATCTTCCATGGCAAGAAATTTCACATCAAGTACTCCCAGAGTTGAGTTATGAAATTAGTAAGATGTAAAACTCCCCAAATTGTAGCCCACACAATCATCACTCTCTGGCACTCGAATAGTAGGTAGTAAATAGATTCAGCATGGTTAAAATAGAGCAAATACCATCAGAAGGTCCATTTTGGTGTAGAATTTCTCCCTCGGTGACAAGCGATCATGAATTACAATTTGTTACAATTTTTATGTAATTTTACCTATTTAAAATTTGTTAGAACACATAATAGCAGCCAAAAATTTAAATTTTCAAAGGCAGTTTTACTTTCCAAATTATTTTTGCATATGACAGTGATCTTTTGTGAAAATTTGACCATCTACACATAGATATCACAGAATATTGCCTAAATTTTCAAAAGCATGTATTACTCTGTCAGAACTCCCTGTAGGTATGAAAATTCTGATAAGTGCACCGGATCTCAAAATATTACTATTCCTGACTAGCCAGATGCCCCATGCTGCGAAAATGGCAATCTTCATTGTAAAATGTTGGTTCACTCCTTGATCTTAATGCTTCTGGTATTGAATATCTCTTCTACTTTGAGGACAAACATAATCTCATCAATTTTAAACTAAAGGGGAGGACTGGAAAATATGAATTAGAGTATCTTTCTCTTCTCAAAGAAAAGTTGAACATTTATAATTTGGAAGCTAAATTTTGTTGTGTACTAACTTTCGAGTGTTGAATCCACCATGAGAAGGTCCATTTCGGTTTAGAATTGCTCCCTCGGTGACAAGCGATCATGAATTAAATAGCAAGCAAAAAATATATATTTCAAAGGAAGTTTTCTAGAGTATTTTTACATATGAGAGTGACCTTCTCTGAAAATTTTACCATTTACACATAGATATTATCGGGTATTGCCTAGATTTTCAAAAGCATGTATTACTCTGTCAGAACTACCTGTAGGTATGAAAATTCTTATAAGTCCACCAGATCTCAAAGTCTTATTATTCTTGACTAGCCAGATGCCACATGCTGCTAAAATGGCAATATTCATTGTCAAATCTTCATTCACTCCTTGATCTTAAAGCTTCTGGTATTGAATATCTCTTCTTGTTTAAGGACAAACATAATCTCATCAGTTTGAAACGAATGGGGAGGACTAGAAAAGATGAATTATGCTCTCTTTCTCCTCTCAATGAAAAGTTGAAAAATTATAATATGAAGCTAATTTTTTTGTGTGTACTAGCTTTCGAGTGTCGAATATATCATGCAAGAGGGTCAAGGAAAAAACTTATATATTTAGGATGGTAGCAAATTCATCTAAATTGGGAAGGAGAGGTGATTGATCATGAATTGGAAACCTATATTATTTGAAAGAGAAGTATTGCTGATTTTCCCAAATATAGGACCATACATGAAGGTTGTGTCCCTAGCCTGACTATCTAGGTGGTGACAAATATCTTCCATGGCAAGAAATTCTCCATCAAGTACTCCTAGTGTTGAGTTATGGAATCAGTCAGATGTACAACTACCCAAATTATAGTCCACACCACCATCACTCTCGGGCCTAGAATAGTGGTAAATAGATTCAGCATGATCAAACATAGCACAAATACCATCTGAAGGTCCATTTGGGTGTAGAATTTGATCCCTCGGTAACAACGACCATGAATAACCTGGCAAACAAAAACATAAATTTTCAAAGGCAGATTTACTTTTAGATTAATGTTACTGATGATAGTGATCTTCTCGGAACATTTGACCAGTTACACATAGATAAACAGAGTATTGCCTAGATTTTTTAAAATCATGTATTAATGTGTCTGAACTCCCTGCAGACACGGAAATTCTTACAAGTCCACTAGGCATTCCCAAAAAAATCCACGGAGAAAGATCTGTTAAAAGTTTCTTTCATGTGTCTGAACTAAAATCAAAGTTATGTCTAACAATTTTATCAGGTTTAGGAGCAATTCTAAACGGAGGATGATATTATAATTTCAAAGGGATCATAGCATGCAAAAAACCATGTAAGAAAAGGATTGTACTCCCATCTCCCAAAGTATAAGTTGCTCCCGGTAAAAAAATGTTTTATTTTCTGAAACCTATACCTTAACTGACCCCCCTTACATTCAGGGCCTAACATAACCATCCTCTAAAATATTTACTAGTTATCACCATGCTCCAAAGACCGTGATCAAAGGATTGTCACAGCATAAAACTGGTGTTAGTTATACCCAGCTCCCCCATGTCCTTGGGGTCTGCAAATAGACTCATATTTCAAAATGATGTACTTAAACGTACTAGAGAACAACCTTCCTAGAAGAATCTTCCCTTAGTATTTCCATTTCATGATGCACTCCTTCCTCCGAAGTTAAAACCTATCCAGTACATGTGGGTAAGTTGGCAAGATAGTCCATGGACAAGATCATTCTTCCCCAGAAGAATGATTTTAGCGTGCCATGGATCCATCCTCCTAATAAGCTTCTCCACCTAATGTGTAAGTTCTTAATTGCAAGGTTATTGGACATCAATATTAACATCTAGTTAAGTTATGGGAAAATGTCCCATTTGCAATTAAAAATATTGTCTATTCTTTGTTGCTCATCCATGTCAAAACCAAGTAAAACTACCTCATATTTGTGTTTAACTTATCTTCATTTCTGATTCTGATTCAAGCAGTGGAGAATAAATTGCATATGTAATATGTTGTTTTCACTCATGCCAACTAGGATCAAAATATCATCTGCATATTATCTAAAAGATAATCCTTGATACACCAAATGTGGTACCGATCATGTCAGCAATCCAACAACTTAAGTATATTCCATAATGTTAGCCATAAAATGCACTACCAAGTCAAAAACTAAACAATACAGTGGATTTTCCTGCCTTAGTTCCTTGCATGTGTTGAGAAAAGATCATTGCTGCCCCACTAACATTAATAGTTGAATGACCAGTTCTCATTGTTGCCATTCTCGAGTTGATTCCTTATTTAAAAGCCCTTTTCTAACTGTCGTCGGCTGTTAAAATCACCACTAGAAACTCTATTATGTTCTTCTCAAAATCATGTTTGATAAGAATATCAAAGTTTTATTTACAATACTAACTTAATGCAAACCAAAATCCCGGAGGATGAAGCTTTCTTTCATAAAACTTGTCTGAGTATCCTGAATGGTTTTATTAGCAACATGAGAGCTGGTCTCCCAGAGAGTACTTTGGTAGAAACTTTGAATATGACATTTTATGACACCAGTTGCTCTGAGCTTTTTGATGTTGGGTGCTCATTTGATCTTTAAACGTATATATAGATAGCATTATTAGTTACTTTTCCAAATACATCTTACTCCGGTATACAGAGCATCCAAAATTTGTTTCACCGGATCCTTAACCAAGCCCCAAAACCTTACAGAGAATAACTCTGTTGTACAGGTTTTCATGTCTTTGATGGCATTCTCAAACACCTTCAAGCTAAAAGGTGAGTCAACATGACATTAACTTCTTTAGGAACTTGCTAATTGGACTCCACAAACATATAAATATAACCTGGCTCTCACTCTCTTCCCTTCCAAAGAGTGTTTTGTAGAAATCATAAATTTGCCTCACAGATTCTGTTTTTGACATACATAACTCCATCATCAATTAATATCGAGGGAATGAATGGCATGTTTTCTTCTTCTCCCACTACCAACAACAAGAAAGTAGGTGTGTTATTATCGTCTTTCTTAAGTTGTTGTACATGACTCTTTTGCCTCTAACATTTGGTAGAACCCATTTTGACTGGTTAATCACTGGCTTTAATCCTCTAAATGATTTGATTTTCTCTCTTAAGCCTGGCCCTCAAAAGTACATCCCAAACTCTTAAGCATTTTCTCAACCCCCTATTCAATGGTTCCAAATATTTGATACCATGTTTGGACCACTAGAGGTAGCTTTCAATTCCAACCATTTGTTACAAATCATCTTTATAAAACTCAGTCTAACAAACTACTGATTTTTGAGAAAAAATTGGATTTCTTAATTTCCCCTTCACCGGATTTGATCACAAAAGGCTGGTGATAAAACCCCCAATCTTTGTCTCGACTTGGACTCTACGAAGGGGTAAAAGTTGATGGATACATTGATTTTTTTTGGGTCGAAGGTTTCACAAAAAGGAGAGGCCTTGTAGCAATAGGGATTTGATCAATCATTTGGACGATTTGGAAGGCAAGGAACATAGATTGTTTTTAGAAAAATGGTAGAGCAACCTATCTTTTATATTCAGAATTTCCCATTGGAATAATTCATAGGGCTCTGTGCTGATGAAACGCAAGGGGCCGACCTCAGTATATGCTCAAAGCTACCGAATCCTATTGCACGGGGTTGACTTCTTTAAATCCAGAAGGGAAATTATGTAGCCATGTTTATTATATGAATTTCTTAATTTCCCCTTCACCAGAGTTGATCTCAAAAGGATGGTGATCAAACCCCAAATCTTTCTCTCCACTTGGACTCAAGGAAAGAGGAAAAATGGGACGGATACATTAATTGCTTGGCACGAAGGTTTCAGAAAAAAGTATGGTCTCATAGTGATCGGTATATCAGCTATCATTTGAGAAATTTGGAAGGCGAGGAACATGGATTGTTTCTAGCTAGAAAAATGGTTGGACAACCTATCTTATAAATTCAAGATTAGGAATAATTTGTAGGGCTCTATGGTGATGAAACGTAAGGGGTTGACTCAACCTATGCTCAACGCTACCGAAAAATTGTCGAGCACGGCTGACTTCTTTAAAACGAGAAGGATAAATATTAACCTGATCATGTCAAATAGGTGACTTATAAATCAAGTAAAATATTCAACATTTTCTAAGTTTGACTAAATATGTAGAAGCAAATATAACAACTAATACATTTAAAAACTAAATTCAAAAATAATCTAATGCCGAATCTATCGATATTAGTTTCGTATTATAAATCTTCATATTTTTATGTATATATTCAGTCGAACTGACGAAATAGGCCGTAGCCCCGCTATATAAATATAGCAACAACCCGATACAACCAACAGTCACGACATGCTGGGGCGGCAGCAAACATACACCCAAAGCAAGGGGAAGAGAAGAAAAGAAGAAGAAACAAAAAGGAGACATAGGCAGATCGACTAAAACGATGATGACCCGCAACCGATGCGCCCTCTCCAACAAAGTACCACCACGCTCCTAGCACCGAATCGACGAGTACCAAGCAGCCCCTTCAAGAAGGGACGCCATGCTGCTGCCCGGACCAGGGCCCTGGTCCTAGGATTTCTCCCGGCACGGAGGGAAGCGAAGGGTAGCCTCGACGCCCTTCAGGAAGGAAGGATGCCACCCGGAGGCGGCACCGCGTCGGTGCCGAACCCGACAAGGATTTCTTCCGAAACCCCTTCCACCACCCCGGACGATCGGTAACACAGGAGCCCCGCGAGGCCGAGCCTCGAAACCACCAGACTAGCCGCCCACCACCATGCGCCAGCGAAACCGAAGTCACCACCATCGTCGTCTCACCGAAGTAGTCGTCAAGCTGTCTGCCAGACGGAGGTGAGGAGTAAGAACCGGGCGTAGCAGTACCGCGACCGAGCGGGAGGGAACAGCCTCCACCGCCGAGGACGGTAGTCGACCGGACGGGGCAGCAGAGCACACCAGACTCTGTTAGATCCGGCCGAGCCCAGCGGGCCCGTAAAACCCCCATGGGGGCATACCAGTCCTAATGGAGTCCGGCCGGTCCCAAAACGGGTCCGTGAAGCTCGCCGCCACGCTGCAACCAGGTCGGTCGCCGTTGCCGCTGCACCTGCATCCTCCACCTCCCCTACATCTGGAGAACGCGCCGCAGGTCAAACCGGCCCGCCCTGACCCAGATGGGCCCCGAAGGGCCCAGATCTGGGCCACAAGGACCAGCCAGCGAACGCCCGCTACACGCCGCCACCCGCCTGTCGCGCCGCCCCGCGAGCAGGCACGCGTCGCCGCCGAACCGCTACCACCCGGCCGGAGCCGGGCCAGCCGCCTCCCGAGGTGCACCACGCCGGAAGGGGAGATCCCCGTCTCCACCCAAGACCGCCACGGGGAGTGAAAAGCCGCCGCCGCCGGACCGTCGCCCGGCAGCCCCTGCCGGCGGCGGCGACGGGAGAGAATGATGGGGGGGCCTGGGCGAGGAGGAAGGGAGGCGCGCCGCCGCCGCCACGGGGGGCGACGGGGGCGAGGGAGAGGGAGGGAGAGGGGTGGGGGAGCCGAGGGCGGCGCCGGCCGGCCGCTGCGCCGGCGGCGGCTAGGGTTGGGCTCGGGGGAGGAGAGGGCTCGGGGGAGGAGCAATATTCAGTCGAACTTAGAAAATATTGTCTCTTTTACTCAATTTATACGCCGGAGGTATATGAATGTTATATGTAGCTTGCTCATGCTCATTGCTTATCCTTTTTCGTGAACAACTATGTTCAGTTTGGATGGTTAACGGTTGTGTGACGTGTTGAAAATTCCGTATCAATTTATCACTTCTTTTTAGTACTGGAAATCAATGGAGTGTAAACCCTTTCACCAAAAAATAAATCTACCTCTATGTTTGAATTTGTTCCTAAAATCTGTGAACGGGTCCGGCCAAGATGTAGATCTAGTCATCTAGATGCTTCTAGGGAGGACTGGATATGGATTGCCATAGTTTACTTTTGAATCTAAATTTGACAACGAAAACGTGTTGATTTTTTAATAATCTGGCGCTGGCTTGCCGCGAGTGAGTAGAACCAGTCAGCGCGCACGTTGATCGATCGAGTCAATCAGTTGCACAAAATTCCGGTCGTACACGTGTCCTTAACTCACTCCCTCAAAAAGATCAGCGCGGTCACTGACAAAGTGGGCCCTCTTCGGCATCACACTATCTTCTTTGTCCTGTGGTGCCTCGTCTCGACAGTTCTCGACAGCCAACAGCCAAGCCATCCAAATCCCAAACCCTAGCTAGCTAGCCAACCAGTTCCCGCTCCAGATCCCTACTCCCCTCGCGCATCCCGGCGGCGACGAGCAGCCCCGGCATGCGGATCCGCAGGAACGCCTCCCGCCTGCTCGGCTCCGCCGTCTCCGCGCCGCCGCGATTCGAGCTGCCCCCGCCGTCCGGATTCGAGGTCGAGCTGCCGCCGCCAGCCCATGAATCCAACGCCGGCGTCGCGTGCAAGACCTCCTCGTCGTCTCCGGTGACCTGCGAGGAAATCTTCTCGCCGTGGGACCTCATGGACCATCTAGACCTGTCGGATCCCGAGGTAATCATTTCCCCCTTGCTTCCTCTCGCGCCATCCTCTTCTGGAGCTAGCTTGCCTCTACTATTTGCATGCCGAGCTATTTTCTCTGTATGGCGCCTCCGTCGCTACCCCTCCTGTGTCGACGTTCCTTCCGCTGCTGCTGCTCGCGCCCGGCCGCGAGCTAGGGTTCCTCCGCGCCAGCGCGAGCTTCCAGATGGACTGGGACGGCGTCGCGCCAAGTTCCGTCTAGGCAGACGTAGTCTGTGGCCACGGCTACGGCTCTAATCGCCGGCGCTTGCTTAATTGTTTGCTTCCAAATTAATTGAGTTGTCTAGGGTACGATAATTTTTACGGTCGAGGTAATCTGTTGCTAGGGATTGAAATCGTGCAGCCCATCTATCGATCGAGCCGTGGATGAAGGTTGCTGTTAACCATGTCCTACCTACGCACGTCCACAGCCCATTTCAGTATATTCGGTAGCTAGTACTACGTACCACCCATTTCAGTATATTCGGTAGCTAGTACTACGTACCACCCACCTGGGAAGCTACTGCTGAACTTGTATATCAATAATTTTCTGAATTTCCATGTCGTTCAGGAGGAGTAGCGCTTCGTGGAAACTTATTCAGTCCCTGTCTCATGTCGAGCTAGCTTGCTCCACGCACCCATCATGCTCCGTCAAGCACAAGGAGGAGAAGCAGGAGGGCATGGCTGTGGACACGGTAGACGAGGTTATCTTGGAAATGCACCTTGCCGCCGCGAAGAACAATGTTGCAAGAAAGACAGCGAGAAAGAAAAGCGAGAGCAAGCCGAAGGGAGAAAGGTATTGGTGGAGGGTGGAGCCGGAGGAGGAGGATGAAGAGGCTGAGACGGGCCAAGGCGGAGCCCAAATGTGGACGTGCAAGAAGAACAGAGGCAGGGGGTGGTTTTGCGGGCGGCCGGTCAGCCAGCCCGACTCGCTCTGCCTGTACCACGCTCGTCGGAAGCCGGCACGGTCGATTTGCAAGGAGCCGCGAAGGAAGAGGGCTGCTGTTGACATAAACCAGGGGTTCTACTACTACACCGGGTTCGGCCCGTGCCACGGCAAGAGGCACCGCGTGCGGGGATCAAGCAGCAGCGCGCCGGAACCTCCACTGCCTGCTGACGAGAAACAGGAGGCTTTGTTGCCTGAAGAGCACATCGATGTTAGGACGGGTCTAGCACAAGATGGTACTGCAGACCATCAAGTGGCAGCACCAGCAAGTGTTGACGACGAGCCTAGGTGGGACGACGGCATGTCTGGAATCGCGGGATTCGACGAGGAGATCAGCAGCGATGATGATGACGCGCTCGGCTGCAAGGGTGAATGGGCCGGCGACGTGAAGAAGAGAAAGAGCCCGTTAACGAAGAGGTGGAGGAAGCCTGTGAAAGCCCGGTCCATCAACTCGCTGATGTGATACGTGCACGCGAAGTACACAATGCACTTTCTTACCTTAGCTCGATCGGCTTAGTTTGCTCAGCTTAGTCTGCAGCATTTTTTTTGTACCGAGTTACCCTACAATGCGCACACTCTTTGTACTTTTGGTATACTGTAACTGCGGTGCTAGCTGACACTGACCGCCAGGGAGGGGTGTATTATAGCAAGTTGTGTGTCAAACTGCTCCAAGGCAATTTTTTGACGCTCTATGGCACACGAGAGATATCATGGATTTAATGTTAAATATTTTCTGCAAATCTTTATTCAATGATAGAGCTTCAGCTAGCTAGCTTTTTTTCAGAAAAAAATAACACTCGAGGTTTGCATCGACCTTACCATTGCATTTATAATTCAAAGTGTTAATCTTTTGTTAGGAGAAACAGTGTTCCATTTTTTATAAACTAGATGTTCCATTTTTTATAAACTAGAGATCTTTATTAAGTGTTAAAGAAAGTAAAAACATAAAAAACAAATCATCCAAGGACACTTAGCCACTCATTGAATTGTTGATTATATTTTTTTCCTAGCAAACTCATCTCAGAAATCTTAATATTTTTTACTATACAGATGCCCCGTGCTGCTAAAATTGTAATCTTCATTGACAAATGCACATTTAGCTTCTCCTTAATCCCAGCAAATGCTTCCAGTAGAGAAAGATCTCATATTTTAGGAAAACCATAATCTCAACTATTTGTAGAAAAAAACATTAATTGGAGCAAGAAAGTAAACTTGCACAATTATTGTTTGGAAGTTGTTTTTTCTCTCAATTTAGTAGGTTTCGAGTGTTGGGGCTATCATTTACGAGGAGCAAGAAGACTTTTATGTTTAGGCTGGCAGGAACTTTCCCAAATCCATCTAAAATGGAGACGAGATGGCTGATGCCAAGTTAGAACCGTTAATGTTTTGATAGAGTTTTGTTGATTTTCTTAAATATAGGACCGTACATGAAGGTGTTTATCCGTAGCTTAGATTATAAGGCAGCCACAAATATCTTTCATGGCATGAAATTCATGCTAAGCTTGAGTAGAAAGGGGCAACTTTAATAAATCATCAAGGTACTCGTTATGGAGCACTTGATGGATTGTGAGGTTCGTATCTTTAGAAAAAGAAATGAATTGGGGGGGGGGGGGGGGGGGGGTTATTGTGCATGCAAACTCATTCTAAAGACTAGACAAAACTGTTGCATTTTTTCATGTTGATTTGTACACTGTGAAGAAGGTGTGATTTCCACCTGAAGGATTCCACCATGTGATTTTGTAGGAATTATGTCGATAGAATAGTAGGTGTTTCATATCGATCAAGCCGACCCAGGGATATTGAGGAAGTTGTGAAGATCTCTGAGCATTAGGGTGATCTTGTTCTGCACATCAATGTCTACGAACCCGGTCCACCTTTGTTTCTTTGTCCCACGGGCCTTGGACCAAGTAGAAAGAGTAGGTCCTACATCCTGAAGGTTAGATCCTTTCCGTAGACTTGTATCATATATTTGGTACTTGGTTCTTAACAGTCACCTAGATATCCAGTCTACAAACGAAAAGTGGGCAAAGTGGCATGAACAGTATGCCACCATAAGTTAGTTGGTAATCTCAGAAATAGTTTTCTCTCCTCGAAACCATAGGCAGGAAATGATCCATTTTGGGTTTAGTTATGCCCAAAGGTTGTCCACGATATTTAAAGGGAAATGATCCTACACTTAATTTCTGGTACTAGCAAAATGTTGGCTTCTCCGCTCTCATAGGGATCATGTTTGAAGTGTGATAATTTACTTCCGGATTAGTGATTCAGCAAAAGATTGCAAAATGCTTTGAGCTAGATTAGCAGCAGGGCATCTACTTGAAGAATTACCAAACTATCATCAAAACATGCATTCCCTTTGAGCAATACTTGCAACTACGGAAGTGCTCCAGCTACTACAGCGTGGTGACCCTTTTGGCATCTACGCTTCAAAGAGAAGGCCGACGTTACATTTGTTAACTCTTCCGCAGCTTGGTGCAAAAGAAACATCTTGTGCAACGTGGTGCACAATGATGGTGACGAAAGGGAGGGAGAGTAATGTCCACCTTACATTATAACTCTCGAAACCTATCTTTGGTGATAGAAATAAAGACGTAACCAAGAAAGTCTCTACTTTATTATTTTTTGTATCTTTCACAGTTGCATAGGTAGAACTTGACACTTTTGTCACAACGTATGAATACATGGTTTATGAAATGTATAATTAGTAAAATATAATTGATATTTTCTACTGGATGAAATATATTCTAGATATATGCATGGGTTGCAGTTGAAGCAACACCAACAAGCATGGTCACGCGAATTCAAATCATGTGCGATGGTTTTTTGAACACACATGATTGATTTCAATAAAAATGTTGGCGATAAACACCAAACACACACGAACAATTATCTCTAACCATGTATGATCTTGCCAATATGCACACGCGTGAGGTTTGACAACCTTTTGTGATAGCTCCATCATTGCACACGGTTTTTTACGAACCCTCGGCTAGAATGGTGTGCCCTATCGCACACGGTTTAGCTTTTTTTTTTGCCAAATCTGGCCTCTGGCCAAAACTAATTCTGAGTCTGGCCTCCTCCCGAAACTAATTCATAATCCGACCTCTGAGGTCGGCGCCATTGTGGATGGCTCTGATGCTGTGTAGGTAGATGCCAAGGAAAAGTTGCAAAAAATGTTCCAGGAGCTCGACGCCAATGCCATTGGCGCCGACCCCACTTCGGCGCCGGGATCGCGTGGCGCCTACATGCACAACATCGGTGCCATGGTCGGTGGTGTTGAGATCAGAGGCCATATTTCGAAAATAGTTTCATCGGGAGGCCAAATTTGAAATTACTTTTACCCAGAGTCCAGATTTGGTAAAAAATACCATGGTTTTCGAACCATGTGGGAACCCGTCGCCCAGATATGCATGACGACGGTTCACTAAATAATTTGTGATGATACATTTAAACATGTGTGATTGCCTATTATGTGCTAGTGGTAACCCTTTCAAGGTGTCCTCTTGACGGAGGATAATTTACTGAGACGGAATTGGAATGGTAGTAATCCTTTTCCATTTTGTCATATCTAAAAGAAACTATTCAACATATTTTCATGATTGTCATTTCGCGTGACTTGGTTTGTTGTTTGATTAGATTTTAGTTCAACCCCTTCTCATTCTATATTGCATATCTTTAAGTAATTGGGTTCCTTGTGTAATATGTTGGTTTAGTTTGTAATGATGTGGTGTTTGAGGACAAATCAGCCCTTTGTAGATCTGGTGGTTATGATAGTCAGGCAACATCAGACTCGAGCATTTTCCAATAATATTATGTACCGACATAGATGGTGGTTTAGCATTAGGCTATGTAACATGGAGATAATATATTGACTCGTAGATCTAGATGCACCCATTATTAAAAAATATAATTTAATGCATTTAAAAAAGTCAAACAATTATGAAAAAACATTCGGAGTGTTTACCAGAACATTATATGTCCCACACAAAATTTTGCCAAAAAAAAAATATTGTGGTTTGTGCAAAAGGAAAAAAAAAGTCTAGTAAAAAGTCATTTTGGAGAACCAAAAAATTGTCTTTTATATACAGACCATAAAACATTTTTTTTTCCTCGAAATTTTATGTGCGGACATACAATGTCCGGATTTACATCCGAATGTTTCGGATTTTTTACATTTTCAAATGTGTTTTTGCATCTAGGGAAAGTATATTTGACTCCCGAGCTCTAGTGATGCCGATAAATAAAAAAACATATTTACCAGTTAGAAAATGAAAAACAAATCCCCAATGTAGCTAACAATGTATCTCACAAACATGCAAACAATCAACTTCAAAACCATTGTATTCTGGTCTACACAAAAATGGCAAAATCTGATAAATTTGAATATTTCAGATCGACACTTTTTTCATTTTTTGTGTAACCCAGAATACAAAGTATTTGAAGATGATTTTGGGCACGTTTGTTGAATACACTATTGGCTACATCTGGAAAAATCATTTTTTTTAACTTGTAAATATTGTTTTTGAATTTGTTTTAAAATGTCAGGATCACTGGAGTTTTGGGAGCACGGGATTTCCTCTCGTGCATCTACACCTATAACCCAAGGTGGATTTCCGCTGTCAAATGTGTTTCTCAGCAAGTTGTTTAACTTATTTCTTTTTATTTTCTGGCTACTGACTACTGAGGCCGGTAGGACGTATCTGGTGCTCAAGACTTGTGGTGCTCCACGTACTCCCAATCTCAAAATCTCCCTAATAAGATTTTTCTTTAAAAAAAATCTAGCCCGTAGTATATAGAACAGGCAACTGCCATGACATTAAAATTGACATTGATTCGACTAGCAGCTCAAGAAAAAAAATGTGAACCGTAGCAAATTCAAGTTGGGCTCTATGAGTTCGACCCATGATCGACCACTATCAACCCAAAATTGTCATTTTCGTTACTCTGCAATGCAGTTAGCTTGCTGTGTTTTCTTTCACTTTCATGATACTCTGAGACTTGAACGTCATCATATAATTAGCTAGGCTGAATGTACCTTGGGATACAGACGCCAGAGAAGCTACTCTTGCGTAGTTCAAAAAAAACTTCAAACTGCTCTAGATGTCTGCATGATATGGTTGCATCAATCCGACTCACGGGCGATGGCCGATGTTACATGTACCTGCGTGCGCTGCTCCGACCGTTCATTTCTCTGCCTTGTCGTTGGGAGGACGCTGCGCAGTGAATGCAGACCGTTGGGGGCAGAGAAATCTCAACAACTTGAGAAATGGGGCCTTGTAACTGGAAATTTAATACAGTACTCATCCGCTACGATACACATATACACACGATAGTAGTTTATACTATGAAAAATCCTGACTTCGAGATGGCTAGCTCACGTTCTTTGCATTTACACATTGCGTGCGTGTTTATACAGGTAGCTATCCACATGCAGATAAGAGGCGTGTCCTAAATGGTAAACACATGTGGATGATTGCAAACTCGTCGAGATTTCAGTTTTCAATGTTGAAAATATACATGTATACATGGAGCTCTGTTGGTGGCACACGGGTTAGGCGGAAGAAACCGGGTGCCTTGCAGGTGCCACTCGGTTCCCATGATCTTTTTGAGATCGACAGGGAGGCAACAGTTCCATTACACCGAACGAAGTCAAAAGAACTGTTGATGACACTAACCATGGTTCCCATGATTTTGCCTTTTATCTGAATTTTCCTCTGAATCTGTTGATGAGCGCGGCTGGACCAGGACACTGCATGGGTTTTAGCAGTTGGTCACAGGTATTCACACAAGCCCGGCTATCATCAGACTCTTTGATGAATCCTGCGAGACCGGGACAAGCAGGGTTAGCAAATTAGCATACATGCATGCATATATATATGTTCATCTGAGGACTGCCTGACTGACCGACGGTCTTATTGCTGCTAAGAGGTAGTCTGAACTCTGAACCCTGAATTTAGTTGGTATTTTCATTTTGTTGCGCGTCTTTAGGGACAGAGTCCCCTTGCTGGAGACCGGCGCTGTCGAACATTGGTCTGCTTCAGAGTTACTCCCTCCGTTTTAAATTAGATGACTTTCATTTGTCTTGATGCGGATGTATCTAGATGTGTAACAAGTCTAGATACATCCATATCTTGACAAATGGAAGTCATCTATTTTGGAACGGAGGGAGTAGAAATGGCGACTTCAGAGTGCTTGTGTAACTTTAGGGTTCATGAACATTTCATGCTGTTTCGGTCTGTGTTCGATGTACGATCTGACCAAACGTACTCACTAAATTAATAATTTGCACCACAAGAACGTGAGAAAAAGGTACGACAAAATAGCGTGATGTGAAAATAAGTCCATGCAAAGGCCAGAAAAAGCATAGTCTATTCAGAGTATAAGACCGGCCTTCTATTATGTATTTTTGGAAAATGTTGAGAAGAAGTGAGTCAGTTTGACCACTCTCGCCAAACTGTCAACCCTACACGTACGTGGGACAGATCACCGACAATTATCTTCCCATTTTGCCAGGCGGGCTTCATTCATTTTCCACGTACGTACTACGCTAGCTACCACGATCAGCTCAAGCAACAGTGATAGCTGGCTACCACTGCACTAATTTCGATATCGTCTCCAACTATTAATCTAGAAAAACATCAAATTATGTGTGCCAATTATTGCCGTATTATTGTTCAAGAATCTGATAAGTTAAAGAGTGTGGATTTTTGGTCGCCCTCCTTGGCACACGCTGTTAACGGACGTTGTCGTCACTTTTTTGCCGAGGGTTCTGTTTGCCGACGGCCAAGCGAACCCGTCGGCATACAACGTGTATTCCAAGGGTTTTCGTGCCTTTGAAGAGGAAGAATATGTTGACGGTCCTATGTCGAGGGCAACCGTCAACCGTCGGCATATATGCCGACGCTTTGGTGGTTATGCTGACAGTTATTGGCTGTCCTAATTCCTACAGTGTCGATGCTAATTATGCGGTTCCTTATACATCAGGAAAGCATGTCAGGGTTTCTGAATTTCGCATTATGCCGAGTGTCTCGGTTTGTAAGATCGGTTCCACTATTAGTTGACAGCACTGCTATCAAAATTAGACGACGTGAACATAACATCAGTTTGACCATGGATGACCGTTGTCATTGTCAAAACTTACACGGCACTGAGGAAAGATGAGATAAGAAAGCTATAAGCTATACTATGACAATAATGAAGTAGAAGAAAATAGCCTTATCTCTGATTTAAATGGATCGGCTGATGTGGCAGCTTCAATTATAGGCAACATGCATGTACTGTGCGCGATGACACTCATCAACAAGGTAAGCTCTGGATGGAATACTGTTGTTTGATCTGGACACGTGTGGTGATCACCTAGAAACGCAATACATATGCATATACTAGGAAATGTCGCGCGGCGACACGCCGCGCCGTTGTGATATGAAATTGTGAAATCCGCTGGATTTTTTTTTTGTTTCAGCAAAAAATACAAAAATTGTTTGGAAAACTAATCCAAAAAATCTGCAACAAAACGAACATTTATTAGTTTATGTGAAAAGTTTAATTTTTTTTAATTTTCAGAGTTTCTTAGTTTCACTTTTATACACAATGGATATTTGGTGCAACCTTTATGTGTAAAGTTTGAAAAAAATTTAAATTTGAAATTTTCTTAGAGGTAGAGGAGACGACGGTGGAGCTCTCTGTGTGCTTCGATTTGTCGGGGGAGGAGCTCGGCGCCGGCGGCGTCTCCGTCAGAGCGGAGGAAGAAATAGGAGAGGAGGAGGGCAAGGAGGACCGGTTCGCAAGAGTTTGGATCTAAAATAAAGGTGTTAGAGTCGACCAAATTCGAAACCGATTACGGCAATGGAATGTACTCGCTACAGTGTCGCGCGCGAGGAACGGGAACAACCGGGCGACCGGTCGAGCCTCGCGCGCCAAAAATCTTGCGGCTACAGTGTCGCGCTCGCGAGGGCGACGTGGACTGATCATGGCTGTCCATCGCCTAGAGCTGATGGTCGAGAGAATAGGGGTGACATGGATAGTTGGAAAGGGGGTGGAATCGAAAAGGGAAAAAAATACAGTGTGTACTGTAGCCAAATTTGAAAACACGCAGGGGCCTTTATGCAAAAATGCCACGTGTACCGTCGGATGATGAAGCGACGGCGCTTCTACAGTGACCGGGCGACGTGGCCACCTCGAGTTTCGAAATTTTGAAATCCGTCAGAATTTGTCTTTTTTGTGCAGTAAAAAATACAACGAATTTGAAGATTGGAGAGAAATATGTTTATGTCCTTCAAAATCAAAAGGTTAAAACATGAAAATTGTTCGGAAGGTTGATATTTATCTGCTCGTGAAAGAAAAATTAAAACGGATGACTGAGTGCGACGAATTTGACAAAATTCGTCAAATGTTTTTGCGAGTTTAGATCCAAAATTAAGGTGTTAGGATCGACCAAACTCGGAACCGATCACGGGAATGGAACCTGCTCGTTGGTGCGCATATATTTCATGTACACATTATCGTGAAAGGCAAAAAAAAAGGCGCTACAGTACACAGTGCTACAGTACACATTGCACTGTAGCGGCCGTGACGTGGTCACCTTGCCTGATCGCTGAAAGGGAGAGCTTTTATAGTATACTAGGGAACTTAACGCGGCAATGCCGTGCCCGTGTGGTAAATAAAATTTTATTTTCGTAATGTGCGCATTTAGAAATTGTGTAGGTTTGGAAATTTTTGAAGTTTGGAAAAGTTTGCGTTCTGAAATTGTTTAGTTTTTGAAAATTGTTCAAGTTGGGGTGTTTTATAGATTTGATTTCAGTTTAGTTTTGCGAGGTGGTCAGATTTGGAAGATATTTAAAAGTTTAAAATATCTAAAACTGATTTTACAGCATTTAGTAGATTTTAGAAATTTTATAAATACCCTAAAACAATATTTATAAAGTGTTTTAAATTGTTTGGAACATGTTCTATTTCAAATTTTGTTTGTTGATTCAACTATGTTTATTTGGAAAATAAATTTGGTATAGCTACAGATTGTTGAAAAATAATCTAAAATTATGCGGTATCCACTATTATTTTTCGTTGGTGAATTAGTTTTTTTATAATATGTGTAAGATTGGGAAGTAGTCATATATATTTGAATATTATGTAACTTGTAGAAGTACGGAAATATACTCATATACGTTTGAATTATCAAAAACAATACATTGTGAATTAGGGGGAAGTTTTGGTATTTTAAGTATGTTTAAGAGTTGTTTAATTTTGTTGTGTCAGAAAACCATGGTTAATTTTTTCGAGCATTCTTGAATTCGATATAACTAAGTAGGATTTATTTTTTAGAAAGCATTTAGGCATGTTCAATATTTTTTCTCATGGACTATGAATTGTTTGAAAATTAATGTAAATTTTTTTTGCGGTGTTACTATTATGCTCCGTTGGTGAATTAGTTTATATGGGAAATAAATTGAGAAAATAATGTTGTAGTGCAATATAGATCGTGCTGATAAAAAATAATGTTAATAAAATTAGTTTTGGAAAAGTTATGCAGTGAAGAAACGCGTGTTTTATTCTGGGGAGACATTATGTACGGTAGTGATTTTCTCAAAACATTCACTGAATTAAAATCTTCAAATATGTTTGAATTAGGACGTAAATAGTTATTATTCTAGAGTCGACTAAAAATCGAAACCGATTACGGGAATGGAACCTATTCGTCGACGCGAAATTTTTTCGTGTATATATTTTTTGGAAGTTTCGCAAAAAAAAAAACTACTGTACAACGCTACAGTGGGATCGCACTGTAGATCTACAGTGGCCGAAACGCTTCACGCCTTTATATATAAGTATTGTGTAGCGACCGTGACGTGGTCACCTTGCCTGATCGCTGAAAGGGAGAGCTTTTATAGTATAGAGATACAGTGGCGGACCTAGGAAAAAAAATGGAGGGTGGGCACACTTAAAAAAAATGCTCTGTGATTAAAAGTTGGCAAATGAACAATATGAATAGCAAAATTGATTCGTCGCAACATTGTAGTCCGATAGATATGTTTCAAATGCGCGTGATCCCAATATAAAATATTCGTAGGAACAAAATTTTACATGATGAAATATAGTATCAACATAAAATTACAATAGAAATATATAACAATTGGACAATTGGTTGACATTTGTAAACTAAATTCATCAATTTTAGACAGTACCAAACTACCAATTGATTCAAAGATTCAATACCATTATGATTTTTGGACATTAACACAACCTCACAAATAATAGGGCAATTTGAATAAATGTTCTTGCACAGATTTTAACATGTGTGTTCACAAAGTTTTTCACAGAAAACCGATATTATTTTGGCTTGTGTAAAAAGACAAAATTTAGTCTAAAATAAGGCTTTTCATGAAACTTTTTTTTGTCTTTTTTAAATAGGGCACAAAATATATCAGTTTTCGGTGAAACAATTTTGTGAACACATAGAATGTGAAGATCTCTCCGCGCTATCTCATTTCAAAAATATTCAACATTTTGAAATATGCACTCGGGTGCCAACGTAATTTGACGCAATTTTTGTTCGTCGGAAAAAACGCACAAAGAGCATACCTGCTCGGGCTCGGCTGCTCCTGCTGAATTAGTGACAGTAAAGTAACGACGTTATCTTGATGGTAAGTTGGCGGAGTAATCTGAGCCATTGAGCGGAGGGGTACGCCCGGAGCGAGACCCGTTGGGTAACTGAAGCTGCAGGCAACCTTCAGACAGGCCTGGCAGCACCGGAGCGGAGCAAGAGGCCGGGTCGTCGGGAGCAGAGGAGCCGAAGAGAAAACGGCGGCCGGGGGCGGGCCCGTGACCGGGATCTAGGTGGGCGTCAGATGAGGCCAGAGGGGCAGCCGCCATCGGAAGGCCGGCCGGAGCTACGTCTTGGTCGAATCGAGGCAGGGACGCAAGACGCACGCTCGGTGGTCGTCTCTGACTTGCACGACGCATGCTCTTTGCTCGGTTCGCTCACTCGCTCGCAGAGAAAAGGAAAAAAAGGCCAAACTAGGCCACAAGTTTAAGGGTATACCAATTTTTTTCCAGATTTCTGGATGGGCAACGACCCACCTGTCCCACCCCCTGCGTCCGCCCATGCATATATAGAACAATCTAGAAGCTCTCAATATGTGTTATCATGTTTAGTGTTATGCTTATGACTCTCTTTTACACACACATAAGAGCAAGTATAATAAGGCTGAGTCAGCTGGCTATAAGGTTTGACATGTCATCAAACTCCTACGTGCCAGAGAGAAATGAGGAGAGAGAGTGGAGCGGGCGACTCAGCTATCGCCGGGCTGTTGCACAGCGTACGAGACTGAGCAGCTAGCTTGCAGCCGTGCAGCTAGCTCTATACCGGCGCTTAGCTCATCACTTCCAATCAAGTGCATCCCAGCTAATAAGTATTCTTTATTAAATTCAATCTAAGAGCCAACGTAAAAGGCAAGTTATTGTATGAACCTGGCTATACCGTGACATGGCAGAGCTGTATAGCCGGCAGCGGGCTCTTCTATTGCCCTTGCTCTAAATGCCTTTGCCTACGTGTGTATCTGTTTGGTTAGTAAGCTCTAGTTACTCATTCAACATAAACACACCATTGGCCACTTGGAAGGACACAAACGACTCAGACGGAAGAAACTTTTGAAGACATCAAGACAACGTCTAATAACTACGTTGATCCCATCTACGAACCAGAGTGGCACACGTATTTGTCCACTCATACGATCCGAGCCGAGGTACTCGATGAGAATTCTCTTTTACACGGGTCGTCAATCTAATTATATAAATACTAGCAAAGTGCCCGTGCGTTGCAACGGATCTAAAATAAATCAAACATTTTATGTTTCAAGTAAACTTTGATTTTGGTGCTATTATCATGTTCTCTCATATTTCAATTCTCTTATATGTCCCATTGTACAAAATCCTCACAAAAGTAAAAGACAAGTCACCACTTACTTTCTAATCTTGTTTGTATACATCATGGTATCCAAAAGTATGAAATCATCATGCAGAAAGTCACTTGCTAAATTAGAATGGAAAGATACAATTCATTTGGGTAATACATATTTCCAAAACCATTATTTTATCTAAACCACAACCAAATTAATCTCATAGTAATAAAATTGAAGTACAACTTGCAGCAACCTCTAGCAATTCAATCTGAACTGTGCTTAAATGAAGGAGTGGGCCAAAAAAAGAGAGATATATATTATATGATGTGCCTTGTAGTCTTCCGGAACTGAATATCACCATGAACATAACTTCCGGTATCTCTAGACACAGAATAAATTGTCTCCCGCTCAACCTCGAGGCTATTTACCTCCTGATGTTGTATGAATGTATAAGCCAAAGTAGTTTTGGTTTTTATAGAGAAGATGTATGAAACCTCATGTTGGTTAATTAGACTTGGAGATGTACTTGTTTGCAGTTCAGGTTTAACATAAAAGGCATGTATCAGGTAGATTCTACTGCTAAAGCCAATGAACACTTCAATCTGAACTTGTGCTTAAATGAAGGAGTGGGCCAAAAAAAAAAGAGATATATATTATATGATGTGCCTTGTAGTCTTCCGGAACTGAATATCACCATGAACATAACTTCCGGTATCTCTAGACACAGAATAAATTGTCTCCCGCTCAACCTCGAGGCTATTTACCTCCTGATGTTGTATGAATGTATAAGCCAAAGTAGTTTTGGTTTTTATAGAGAAGATGTATGAAACCTCATGTTGGTTAATTAGACTTGGAGATGTACTTGTTTGCAGTTCAGGTTTAACGTAAAAGGCATGTATCAGGTAGATTCTACTGCTAAAGCCAATGAACACTTCAATCTGAACTTGTGCTTTAATGAAGGAGTGGGCCCAAAAAAAAGAGATATATATTATATGATGTGCCTTGTAGTCTTCCGGAACTGAATATCACCATGAACATAACTTCCGGTATCTCTAGACACGGAATAAATTGTCTCCCGCTCAACCTCGAGGCTATTTACCTCCTGATGTTGTATGAATGTATAAGCCAAAGTAGTTTTGGTTTTTATAGAGAAGATGTATGAAACCTCATGTTGGTTAATTAGACTTGGAGATGTACTTGTTTGCAGTTCAGGTTTAACGTAAAAGGCATGTATCAGGTAGATTCTACTGCTAAAGCCAATGAACACTTCAATCTGAACTTGTGCTTAAATGAAGGAGTGGGCCCAAAAAAAAGAGATATATATTATATGATGTGCCTTGTAGTCTTCCGGAACTGAATATCACCATGAACATAACTTCCGGTATCTCTAGACACAGAATAAATTGTCTCCCGCTCAACCTCGAGGCTATTTACCTCCTGATGTTGTATGAATGTATAAGCCAAAGTAGTTTTGGTTTTTATAGAGAAGATGTATGAAACCTCATGTTGGTTAATTAGACTTGGAGATGTACTTGTTTGCAGTTCAGGTTTAACGTAAAAGGCATGTATCAGGTAGATTCTACTGCTAAAGCCAATGAACACTTCAATCTGAACTTGTGCTTAAATGAAGGAGTGGGCCCAAAAAAAAGAGATATATATTATATGATGTGCCTTGTAGTCTTCCGGAACTGAATATCACCATGAACATAACTTCCGGTATCTCTAGACACAGAATAAATTGTCTCCCGCTCAACCTCGAGGCTATTTACCTCCTGATGTTGTATGAATGTATAAGCCAAAGTAGTTTTGGTTTTTATAGAGAAGATGTATGAAACCTCATGTTGGTTAATTAGACTTGGAGATGTACCTGTTTGCAGTTCAGGTTTAACATAAAAGGCATGTATCAGGTAGATTCTACTGCTAAAGCCAATGAACACTTCAATTACCTCTCATGGAGCATGCCATCGGAGGATCAGATGATTGTACTGCAACCTGACACAAACAGTTTCTTTCTTCTTCTGTGAAAGAAATTAGCTTGGCTCCTCCCGAACAGAGCACTCTGTGCTGCACAAAGGCAGTGAAGGAGGGGCGTCGCTGGCAGCAGGGCGATTTTGTCCTGCTCGTGTCCATATGGGAGTTTAGAGGAGAAGGCGAGGCGGACGAAGTGGACTCCCAGAGCGGCGCCGTTGGACTCCTGCAGCTGTCTGGTTTGCGCCACCGGCGCGGCGAGGGGCACGGTGACGGGCAGCTCGTCATCCACAAGGCAGCCGCCGCTGTGTTTCCTGTCGGGGGAAAGAGAGAGAAGGGAGGGGATCGGGCTGAGCCGCTCCCCGTCGGCCAGCTCCTCTCCAACTGCAGCCATCGGCGCCATCTGGAAGCACACCATGCTCCGCCGCCATGGTCGGCAGCCACTCGCCAGCTCGTTGCACGCGTTCGTCTGGATAGGGTTTAGGGGTTACGATGCAAAAGTGCCTGAGTTTTTGGACTGCGGGTTGATTTCCTACTTTTTAAGGGGTTAAAGTGCAAAACGGTGCGACGTACGCGTACCATGTCGTCTAGACATATTATATAGTAGAGATTACATACTCCTTGACGCTCATACATGTTGTTCTAAGCCTAAGAAAAGAACGGGAGAAGGAGCATCGGTCCACGAAAATGGTGGCCTTTTGGGGTGTATAGATACCGAACCGAAAAGGACTGTTGCCCAGCAGCGCCCCCATACTATTTTATGAAAATCAAACACTAAAATTTAAGTAAACGGCTCAAATGCCTCGCCGTTGTGTGCCGCTCGCTGGCGCTCGAAGTGTTGTCCGTGCTCTAGGCTAATGCAACCAACGGTGCTGCCAATCGGATCTACTTCTCCACGGCCAACCGTTGCGCTGACTTTTTTTTTCCGAACCGAAGGCAAAAGTTTTGCCTTATTCATTAATTAAGCAGAAGGTGTCCGGTTTATTAGATGGAGAAACCGGGCGAAAACCATACAACGAGCACGACGGGGCAAAGCCCACACAACAACCACTCCACGGCCGGACGGCCAACAACACACCCTTGCCGGAGAGAAGAATCCACAACTGCTATGGGAGGAGCAGGTACGGGACGCTCCGTCGCAGATGAAAGCGGCCACCACCGGGAGCCTCGACGACGAACAGCACCGAGAGCAACCTTGTCGCCCACACGACACAAGGAGAAACGCCCTCGATTATGCAGAAAGACTCAGAGCCGCCGCCCCGACATCCAACTCTCCATCACGCCCTGCGCAAACCACCTGGACCACCTTCCGGGGCCGCCGCCCCGACATGCCACCGCCCGCACGCGAGCTACGACGCAGCACAACTCGGTCACCCACAGCCCACGCTGCACCAGGTAAGCCGCTCACAGACCACGGCCGCCGTACCAACATCCGGGGCCGCCGCCCCGGCCTAAAAGGCAACCACTGCTGCCGCTGCCCAAGCAGCCTCGACAGCCTCGCCGCCAACACCCCCTTCCGGGACCGCCGTCCCGACATAGCACCGCTCGCAACCGAGCCACGACGCCGCACGAACCAGCCACCCGCAGCCCAAGCTGCCCAGGGAAAGCTGCTCGCAGACCACGGCCGTCGTACCAACATCCGGGGCCGCCGCCCCGGCCTAAAAGACAGCCACTGCTGCCGCCGCCACACCAGCCTCGACACCCACGCCGCCACCCTCCCGCAACCACTTGTCCCTTCGACCACAGCACAACTCCAAGAATGATGCCCCAAAGAGGGGAGCGACGTGGAAACGCCGCCATCATCCGATCCAAGGATCTAGGGTTTCCCCGGAGGTAGCAGGAGGAGATGGGAGCTTCACCTCAGTGATGCCTTCAGGAAGGAAAACGGCGCACGAGGCATCGTCATCACCGGCTCCGGCCACAAGCCGAAGGCGAGGTTTTCACACGGATCTACGCCCACAGCTCCATCCTTCGCATCAGGTCCACGCCAGCACACCACAAACCACCACCGTCGAACCACACCTGTAGGACGCAGAAATGGAGCAGCGTCACCGTGCCAACCACACCTTGTGGAGGCAACCACGAGAAGCCGCGCCAACACTAGTAGGAAAACCATTATAGGTAGGTTGTATTCTGTGGCGCACCACTAATTGGTGCGCCACAGAAATATAATTCTGTGGCGCACCAGGCCTGGTGCGCCACAGAAATGTGACTTTCTGTGGCGCATGCCATGGTGCGCCACAGAAATAAAAATTTAGTGGCGAGGATTATGTGGCGCACCCAGCAATTTGGCCGGGTGCGCCACAGAATGTTGATTTGGTGCACCACTAATAGTGGTTTTCCCACTAGTGCAACACCCTGCGGCCGCCAGATGCGGGTGCGGCGCCGCCGCGCCGCCGTCCTCGCCGTGCCAACCACACCTTGTGGAGGCAACCGTTGCGCTGTCATGCCCGTTATACTTGCCGTTGTCGATATTGTTCCACTGCTCCGACAGATGCATGCCCGCATCCTCTCAAGAACAACCATCACCTTATCTCCTTCCTCTAGAGCATCCACACCATGATCCAACCTGCAAGCTCAGTTAGATCATTGCAGAAAATGAGGGATATTAATGCCAATAGGCTCCTATTCATAAGAATACTTATGATTATGATTTTATATCACATCAACCAAAATTAATAGAATAACTATTGGTCGAGACAGTGTATGTAGTGTTCCTGCTTTCTTCTTATAGTAGAAGGAGAAAACGGAGTTTTTGTTCTTTTTTGCTAGAAGGACAAAACATAGTTGTTCACCCCCTAAATGTACACCGTACTACCAGATGCAAGTACGTGCCGTTTCTCCCAGTCTCCTATATAAACACATGCAGCGTCTGCTTTCTCTTTGCACCACATGTACAGTACATCTCAGCACGAGCTAACTAGCTAGCTGCCTCAGCCCTCAACATTCGCGTTAGCTCTCGCCGCCGCCCGACACCATGTCTAAGGCCTTCACCAAGTCCCTCCTCCTCTACAACAAGATCCTAGTCCGGCGGCTCAGGTCCCTAATCACACGCGCGCCGCCGTCACCGTCGGCCCCCGCCATAGGAAGTCACCCACCACCGCACAGGCGCGCGTCATCCATGGCGTCGCCGTCGCCACTGGACGCGCTCCCGGCGCCGGATACGACGACGGACATGGACAGCGGCGCCGGTGCCGGCACCGTGGTCTGCGCTGTCGAGGGCGGCCTGCTCATGTCCGCCTCCACCTTCCCCTACTTCATGCTCGTCGCCCTCGAGGCCGGCGGGCTCCTCCGAGGCCTCCTCCTCCTCATGCTCTACCCTCTACTGCGCCTCCTCTCAGACGAGCTCGCCATGAAGGCCATGATCTTGGTGACCTTCGCCGGGCTCCGCAAGGACGCGTTTAGCCGGCTGGGCATGGCCGTCATGCCCAAACTCTTCCTGGAGGACGTGAGCGCCGAGGTGTTCCAAGCAGCCACGTCATCAGCGGCGGCCGCGCGGCAGGGACGGCGAAGGCGGTGCGTGTGCGTGAGCAGCATGCCGAGGGCAATGGTGGAGCCGTTTCTGAGGGAGTACCTCGCCATCTACGCTGTCGTGGCGCCAGATCTGAAGGAGATCGGAGGGTACTACCTGGGCCTCGTGGAGGACGAAGGCGAGGTTGTGAGGAAGATGAACGTGGAGGAGGTCATCGGGGACAAGGGCGGCGCCGTCGTTGGCATCCGTGCGCTAGGGTGCTCGTTTCAGCAGCTCTTCCAAAAATATTGCAAGGTGAGCGATTATTACCTGTTAAAGACGTTAATTGTTTTTTTTTTTGAAAAAACAAGTGTATTTATTTGGTTCATCACGTGGTTTATTACTAGAGGGCACGGCATTCATGGTATATTGTTAAAGATTTGAAATAATTCATTAAAAAATGTTTTGAGAATAATTGATTCATATTATTTAAAAAACGTACAAATATACAAAAAACACATAATAATGATACAACTGCATGTGTAAAACCCAAATGACTTTTTTGAAAACAGTTGAAGGACGGTGGTCAATTGACTACACACGGCACTTTGGTAAAAACTTCATTTATAGGGTAAAAGTCATGCGCAAAATACAAAATTCATACAAATACTGTATTTGACATCACAATTTTGTACTCTGGCTCTCCCACTGCCGGTGGTGTTGTAAATCCCCTCTTTTTTTCTCCCCCCCCCCCCTAAACCACCTTCTCTCTGATCGTGGTGAATTAACGCCTCTATGCATTGCCAGCCGACCCTATTGGCCAATCGTTTTAACGCCTAGCCGCATTAACCAAGGCTTTGACCGGCATAAAAAGGTGGCCCATAAATCAGGGCGGAAAAGCAGGACATGCAGCGGGGATTTGATTCGGGGTTTGTTTTGGCTAACGAGACCATTAAAAATCTTTCTTGGTGCCGCTGATTTGACTCTAGTCTTAAATCCGAACAGAGGGAGTATGCAATTTATGACATTTTTCTCGATATTCTTGCATAGCAAAGCAAAAGGAGGTTTGAGTGAATTGTAAAAATTAGTGCTTTTACATGACCAAAGTACAAAAAAAAAAATACTCGATGCAAAAGGAGTATGACTTAAAGTTAAGAGAATCCACATTGACTACACTCATGCTAATGATCGATGTCATCGATTAAGAATGGAGGCACTATTAAATTGCTATATGCAGGCCCATTTGTTAGCCCTGATACCTGAATTGGATTCTCATAAAGGAGTTTTTTTGAAAGCCTAGCTTAGACAAGAACATCACTCTACGTTTATGTTTGGGTTGTGGTAATTCTCGGTTTGCCTGAATTTCACTCAAGCGTCGGAAACGGTGCACTATTGAGCCTATGATTCCAGTCCCCAAGGCATAATTTCAGCTACTCCCTTAATTTCCTTTAAAGCTACTTTAGTCAGAACGTGTACCTTCTCCCTGATGTAAATTAGCCAGTACTTGCGAACCACCATGCAGGTGCTATACTATATTCTACATGGAGTATAGTTTTGTGTCGCCTTCAATTGGCCAAGTATATAGGTAGCTATACTATGTTCTCCATGGATGTCATGCACCAATCAAGCCCATCAATTAGCCTTTCTAGCTAGCCTCTCCTTTGTTTTTCCGGCAAACTTACGGCTTCCTAGCTAGCCATTCTAATCACGCATATGGTCGTCGATGGTCTTTCTCGCGAAATAAAAATAAAAAATAAGTGGTTGAACGTCTCCTCTGGCCTGAATGCCATGTCGGCCGTGAGCTGCATGGATCATACGTCTCCTCTGGCCTAAATGCCACATGCACCTCGATCAGTAATTGCGAACTACCATGCAGGTGCAGCTAGCCACAGTACTGCTACAGTTCGTGTAGAGTTTCTATAGAGCCGTGCGTGTGCATGATCGTGCCACCTAGCTACTCTACAATATATATTTTCTAATGCGAATGAGAAAGATCTAGAAAGTACTTTCGTAATAATTGTAATAGGTTTCGTGTCGACTACCTCCTCGAAACATGCTTTCGGTCCGCTTTATAAGGACTAAATCAATACAGCCGAACCGACACTTGTCATGAGAAGAACTAATGTAGTTAATTACTCATGTACTTTGGCTGAAAAATATCTATTATAAAGTGAGTGATCTTTATAATTTTTACAGTTTTGCAAACAAATGTATAGGTCGCAGTTGCATCTTGCAGATTGCATACTCGGTTATCGCAAATGTCAGCTTTCAATAACAAAGAAGGCGATTTGGCTCTAGGGTCTAGATACACCTATTATGTAATTTTTTTTAGTTTTTTTTCAAAATGTCAAAAAATTCTAGAAAAAAATCCGGATGTACATTACAACATGATGTGTTAGCACAAAAAATTGCATGGTGAATAAATATTTTTTTGTGAGCTGTACAAAAAAAGACAAAAAACGGACGCGTATAAAGACATTTCGGTGCGTCCAGATTTGTCTTTTTTGCACATGTTGCAAAAAAAGTTTTTTTTTCGCGTAACTTTTTGTGCTGACATGAAATGTCTTGAGCTATATGCGAAATTTTTATTTTGAATTTTTTTACATTTTGAAAATTGTTTTTTTGGTGAATATCCGGTAAACATCATGTTTCTGTGATCACGCTCATGGTTCGGTACAAACATACTGCCTGGTGGATCTATGTTGTTGTCCCAACAGTGCACGACAGCTAGAGATAACTAGTTCTTCAACGCCTTATTTCGGAAAATGACTTGTACACCTTCCTGGTTCTACTCGTTAGCGACATACATCTGGTCCCTTAACTCCGTCGACCATATCTACAGCTTCAACGTTTTTTTGTAAAAGTGGTTTGGGTATATTTTCAGGATATCGACATGCATAGTCTTTAACTTTGATCCATCATTTCTACAACACGTATGTACGTTGTCTCACGAGTATGTATCAAAATATAAGACTTTCTAAATAGTTTCCACACACATGCTAGAAAGTCTTATATTTTGATACGGAGGGAGTATAAATCTATACTACTATTAAAAGAGCAAACATGTTCGGGATACATTAAATTTGTGCCATTCAATATCCGATCAACGCTCCAGATCGCTCCAATGTTTGACAACTCAACACACCTTTTCGTTTTCGTGATAATTACATAGATTTGCCACCCTAAATAATACAAACTGTTCATATTCGTTGTTCTGACTTTTCGTCGCTCCGGCGTGCGGCCAACCGTTCCTGCCATCGCCACTGTCTGCGTTGGGCAACGCCACAACCCAGACGGCAAGCTGCGATCCTCTTACCTCCGGTGGAAAAAAATAATGCAGATCCCACACGCACGGTACTTCCTGGGCCCCTGCCTACTACGTCCTAGAGCTCCACTCCGCGCAGACCCAAACTCTAGCCGCGACCGCGAGCTATCTCCCAGCCATGGCCGTTCCCCGCATCCGCCCCTGCCGCCCGCTCCCGTCGGAGAGCTCCCAGGCGCCGCGCCGCCATGTGCTGACCGGGAGATGAACACGAGGTAGCTTTGTGCCTGTGTCTCCTCGCTCCGGTGACCCTGTCCCTGCCGTCCAACGCCGCAGTGGGTCGCGAATGAGAAAATATCCGGTGGAAACCAAGTTTCGGTGGAAACCGGTGAAAACCACGGAAAAATCATGTTTAAAAGTTCCAAAAAATTCTAACCAAAAATGCATGACATTGGGAAGGTAGCATTCTACGGACATGCCAAATGGCAACTTGAAACTCAAAATATTTTGGGAGCTACGAAAATGACAAAATCAGCTGTGAATAGTCCCAGAAAATACTATTCACTGCTGAAGCACTATTCACAGCTGATTTTGTCATTTTCATAGCTCCTAAACAAATTTGAGTTTCAAGTTGCCATTTGGCATGTCCGTAGAACGCTACCTTCCCAATGTCATGCATTTTTAGTTAGAATTTTTTGGAACTTTTAAACATGATTTTTCCGTGGTTTTCACCGGTTTCCACCGAAACTTGGTTTCCACGGATATTCTCCCGGTCGCGAATAGGGATGATTGCATTGCAAACTCAAGGTGCTCGTGGCAGGGAGCTTAGTCCAGGTGGAGTGGTGCAGCCTGGCCCAAACTGCAGCCCAAAGTGAAAAACAACGGCCAGGTGAAAACTAGCATGTATTTTAGGTCCAGGTTGAGATGGAGAGAGAACTAGAGGTCGTGCTTTTTATTTTATTTTTTAAGTTTAACACGTCATATACTACATGCATATATGAGTTTATATGCTGATTTTTTTTTGCAAAGTTTATTTGATATGGGCCGCTTATCCATGAAATAGTTTAGCTCCGCCCAATTCAAGGTTACACTATATGTATAATCGGTTTTACATATAGCTAAAGAAAACAATATGTGAAAAAAATTCAAATACAATAAATTAGGTGGGAGACCTGATATGTTTCTCGATCAGTTTGTAGTCAAGCGAGGGGGTTTTTCTCTCCCGTGCGTTGCACGGGCATTGTTTGCTAGTCAGTATAAATTAAAAAAAAAGGACATGTATATGCTAGTAATTACTTTGATGTTTTTTAGATAGTCAATTTTCTGAAATGTTTAACTTGTAAAAATGTTAAATTAAGTTGTCTATATTTTGGATGGGGCCAGGGTTAAAATTTTAGAAATGTTAAAATTTATATAAAAAGGGAATTATGTTATCCAAATATCGTCCAATTCTAATGAAAATTGATGATTTTTGGTTTAAATTTGGAATTATTTGGAGTAGTATTTCGTTATTTACCGAAGTCAATTCGTTCAAATTCTGAACCAGGATCGAAAATAGTTATGTTCTTGACTCGTCAGAATCGAGCATATCTTCAATATACTATCATACTAATTGACAGAATTGTCAGTGTTAATTCGTCAACCACTTCCTCGATCACCCGGGAAAAAAAACTTTCTGGATTAAACATCGCATGGTCGCTAACAAACTATTGCGCGTCTGCATGCAGGAGGTGTACGTGCCCACCGAGTCCGCGCGGTGGCGCCGCGGAGCGCTCCACCCCCGGCGGTACCCGAAGCCCCTCGTCTTCCATGACGGCCGCACCGCCTTCCGGCCGACCCCCACCGCCACGCTTTCCATGTTCATGTGGCTCCCGCTCGGAGCGCCGCTCGCCGTGCTCCGCACCGCTGTCTTCCTCCTGCTCCCCTTCTCCCTCTCTGTGCCGATCCTCGCCGTCCTCGGCATGCACAACCGCATGATCGCCTCCTCGTCCTCGCCGGAGATCGCCGCCGCCGAAGGTAGCAAGAAGAACAACAGCAGCCTCTTCGCGTGCAACCACCGGTCCCTGCTAGACCCGCTGTGCGTGTCCGCCGCCGCCGGCCGGCGCGACCTCGCCGCGGCCACCTACAGCATCAGCCGGCTGTCGGAGCTGCTCTCTCCGATCCCCACGTTCCGGCTCACCCGCGACCGCTTGGCCGACCGCGCCGCCATGCAGGCGCAGCTCTCTCGCGGCTCCGGCGGCGGCGGGGGGCTGGTGGTGTGCCCGGAGGGGACTACGTGCCGGGAGCCGTTCCTGCTGCGGTTCAGCCCGCTGTTCGCGGAGCTGGTGGCGGGCGGTGACGTGGACGTGGTGCCGGTGGCGCTGCACCTGGCGGTGGACATGTTCCACGGCACGACGGCGGGGGGCAGGAAGATGCTGGACCCGCTGTACCTGCTCATGAACCCCGTGCCGTCCTACCTCGTGCAGTTCCTGGACCCCGTCGTCACCAGGGACGGCGACGAGGCGCGGGCGGTGGCGAACGAGGTGCAGCGGCGGGTGGCAGAGGCGCTCGGGTACGAGCGCACCGGTCTGACAAGGAGGGACAAGTACCTTATCCTCGCCGGCAACGAAGGGGTCGTCGGCGCCGTCGCTGACGACGGTGGCAGGAAGAATTTATAATTAAACGCCGCGGATGTCTACAAAGCTGAGTATTACACATTGACGATCGACTAGTTGTGCAAACAAACTTCTCGTCGCTACTCTACTGATGTTGTACAGTGCATACACTGATACACGTACGTGTCGTGGCTTGCCAGGGTTCTATTTTGTTAAACTTGTGTTGCCCGGAGTGCTTTGTGCAAATGTCACAAAAATGATGCAATGTATACCGGTTTTCTTTCTTCTTCTCACTTGGCTAGTTGGCTGGCTCATGCATCCTTAAAACGAAAATTTTGTAATGTTGTGAGAAAACTTGCATCGCTAAGCTTACGGGTACAGTGAAAAGATATGAAATTTTGAGTTCTAGGAATGGTTTGCGATTGCTGAACAGTGTTGCGCTATGCTTTACTTTATATAATCTAACATTAAAAATCAACCACAACTGGATAAAGAAAAATTAATGCACGTTCAGATGCCGATGACCAGTCTCTGCAACACGATGACAGCAGCACAGCATAGGAATAATGGGAAATTGGGAAGTGTCCTGAAAAGACAAATAAAATCAAAGCAAGTGAGCGTCACTGCCGCGGTGGGCAAGCAGAGACACGTCACTGTTGCCGTTGTGCTAGCTCGGCCACTTAGCTAGGGAATAAATGGTACTGATGGGTGAGGGCGACGCACAACTTGACACTTCAGCAGCTAGCATTCATCATGTTCAGTCATAAAACTATGACAAGTATAGCCAAGTCAATCAAGCTAACAAGCCCACTTTTGGTTCCAGCGCTAATGATTCAGCAAACTCATTTTCCTTTGGCAAATTTGCAGATAATGATACATAGTTCTTGCTCTCGGAACAATTAACATTTCTGTGCTTCAACAAGTTGGTAAGAAAGTCATACAACCACCTGCGCTGCCACACAGACATGCCCATTTTTTCATCTGAATTTCGATTCTCGAAATTAGGAAACCTTACCAAGTTGAATCAGGATGTCCCGATGACGTCTCACCGTACCGGCTCTTGTCTCGCGTGGATATGCCAAAATCGTTTATTTATCTTCTGACCACCATCGGTTACCATTGCTTCTTGCCCTTCCTCTTTTTCTTGTTACCGCCGCCACCACCACTGCTACTCTTTGCATTGCTTCCGCTGCCCGGAGAAGGGGGGTCGCTGCCGGAAGCTTCAAACGCGCCAGACTGCATAGCGTTCTGCAGCCACTCGTAGAACTCCTCGTCGAATCCCCCGTCCATGTTTGGGAAACCTCCACCCCTTGGCCCCGAGGAGCTCCCTTTGCCACTGCCTTGCTTCGCCAAGCTTGCGTTGACATGGAAGCTCGGCTTGTGGGTGTTCGCCGGGCATCTCATTCCCTGATGAGGAAAACAGATATTTGGACATGTTAGTTCAGAATTGTGTTTACTTCTCCATCTACTCACTAGGCAGAGTGTGAAATTACATCTATGCCTGGCAGTGTGTGTTAGTCCATTGGACACCTCAGATTTCAGATATAATGCAATTTTTGTCTAGTTGTAACTATAACGAGTCTACTGATTTCCTATCCATGATGTATTCTTTTATCTTCATAAATAATACACTGAGAAATGTTGAGTCAGTCCACCTAGACGCTTGACTAAACTTCAAACTAACATCGGCAAGTGGTCTCTTTACTGAAAATAAGGCAGGAGTTAGCAAGAAGCCCTTGGTCACAGTTCCCGTGACCTAGCAGAGGAATTTAGTGGTTGAAATAGGTAAGCATCTAGCATACTGTATAGTAGTCGTGCCTCACAAGTCATGACACAGGAATATGCACTGACCAAAGACCATATTTATGAGCATTCTATCTACAACAGAGAAACAACTAAATTTTCATCGGAGATCTGAATCACCTGACAGCTGAACCACTCGGTGACGTCAAAAATGTTGCTTTCGGCGCAAACAAATGCATGAGGCGAATCGGGCTGCATAACAGTATATATTGTAACATGTCAGTAACAGCACATTCGCGAGGGCTAAAGTTTTTGCAAATGCTCGCATCACGAGTTCCACTAATCTGGCATTACCTTGTGCAGCATTCCAAACAGAACGGGTTGAAACGACTGCTCAACCCATCCATCGCCATCTTTAGCCTGATGAAACTCTTTGCAATCCTGTGGCAAAGAAAAAATTGACATTTAGCAAGCATTTACTAGTAGCATAGAATCCAAAACATCCACAACCATATAGCAAAAGAAAATACCTGACACCATCTTCCCTGCAACTTAGGTCTTCCTGTATAAATCCAGAGATGGAAATCGCCGCATTTCTTGCAGGCTATTCTTCTTGATAGACCAGAAGGTCCTTCATCAACACCTTCAGAAGGGCTAAACCCTTGTTGAAATGTACCATGTCCTCCTTTCTAATAAAATTAAAATAAAACAGCGGGCTATCAGACGAATAAATCATATTTGTCTGCAAGAGGTTAAATTAAAGCAAACTGTGAAGACTAAGGCTTTATTAGATATTATCTATCTTGTTGTCTTCATTTTATCACCATCTCGATGGTATGGTTTTAAAACCAACATAAAGATTTCAGAAACACCAAACTAACATAAACAATTGATGGCAAATTTGCAAGATTAAAGTTTAAATTCTAACATAAAATGCGTAAGAATATTACGAATTCACACTATCTAGACTGAAAAAAGACTGCACAGAAAACACATGAACATATCTCACGTTCATCTAGAACATGATTTTATTTTATTTCCAACAATTCAAACTGTCTACTGTATAAAGTCGCTTTGACATCAAAACCATGACAGTGAAACCATCATGCAAACTGCAAGTTTGCATCTGAATAATCAAGGAAAATTACGGTGGTGCTCAAAACAATTGAGCAAGTGTTACCATATATCAGTGCTATAGGACAACTAAATATGATGTTTTTCCAACACACGGCATGCACGCAAAAAAATACTTAACAAAACTGACAGTAAATCATACAAATTCCTCGGTCAAATCGACTTTCACTAACTATAAGTATGACATTTCCTGGGCGGGCCTTTAAAATTCAAGTAGGTCCTAAAATAATTGAGACGAAAAAACTGCATTGCAATATTGCAAATCCAGTAATCGCAAATCAGCTAAAGCCCGATTCCAATGGTAAGTAGTGAAGTGAGTTCTGTCAGTTTCACTTTTCTCCATGTTACAGTGAAAAACATGAACTCCCTGCATTTGAATATTCAAATGCAAAGCGTTCTCATATGCACTTCAAAAACCTGTCAACTAATTGAAACTTGATCAAAATTGGGTGATTCTTCAGTCCAGCTAAACTGGGTACCTTTCGTCTAAAGGAACCAACTAGTGTGGATGGATTAGCAGCAGGTGAAGGTAGTTACAAGAATGATGCCAGGTACTACTTTGATGAAAGTAGATACAAGGGAAGTCAAGCAAAGCAGAAATAAGAAACATCATTGGTAAGGAATAACAAGGAAACCTTTTGAGAAGCACCCTGAAACCGCCTGAAGTAGTTTAATAGCTCCTCTCTCCTTAACTCATCGTCATACGTCTTCCGTTTCAAAGAATCAAGAAGAACCTGTGTGTTGAGTTGCGACGTCATGAATACATGACCTCTTACAAATATGCATTTAATTGTGTATGTGGCTATTTCAACAAAGAATGGATGCAAACCTCGTATGCGTTTTGAAGCTTTTTAAATGCATCGGCAGCTTTATCATTGCCCATGTTCTTATCGGGTGGACTAACATGGCCTGCAACATCAGTAATCACAATTAACAAAGATACAGCCAAACCTTGCAGCGGATGAATATTCATATGAAAATACATCATTTGGGAAATAAAAGTACTCATACAGCTGACATTAGTTAATAGCATCACCTTTTTCTTGTATTCTCTCTTGAGTAATGACACATCTATCATTTCGTACGGACGGAACCCAAATGCTGAATAGTGATCGGTGCAGGTCAATAAACGTGCCACTTCATCTTCAGAAGTTAACTCTTTCTCAGCCCCGCTTGTTGACGGATCACCTGGACCGCGATCAAATGATTGGCCATATCCAGACTGTGAGGTGCTATCTTTTGATGTTTGTTGAAATCCCCCAAAGAAGTTGCCTGATCTGTCTGAGTTTTGCTCAGAATTCCTTGAAGAACCATTAGATTTTTCATTGTCTAGATTTTTCTTCAGGAAATGGACTAGAACGTCACTTGAAAAGAAAGACAAGTTGAGACTCAAAAGTAAACCAAGCCATCCAATGTAGCTTCTTGCACAATACATTGAATATAGGCAGGTCACAAGGAGAGCAAATCGTTCATGCTTCAACAAAAAGGAAGTACCTGTATTTTAAGCAATGTTAGAGAATTTTGCACACTATAAAATGTCAGTAAGACTGGTCCCTGAGAAATGGTAAATAAGTTGTAGAATATGACCTCCAACAATTATTACAGTGCTTGTTACCCAGAAGCTTCCATACAGCCACAAAATCACCACCGCAAGCACAGCGACAATCAGCACAGCAAAACCAAGACCAACAAAAGCAGCCACAGAACCAGCAATCACCTAGATCGTAAAATGAAAAATAGCAAAGATGAAACCATCACTAAGACATTAAGCACATCTGCTTTCATTGAAAATTAAAGTTGAAGCAAGGGAGTAAAGTAAAAAACTTTAAAAGGCATCTCCGCCTGCAGAAAACCATACATGTTACATGGACAAAACAGACTGGTGATCAGAATGCTGACTACATTTACACTCATCAGAGGCAAGTGCAGACAATAAATATTTACCAAGTGAAAACTACTGTTGGCAGCCTAGTTAACATTTAAATTGTCAGCAAGGCAACTAAAAGGAAGAAAGATAGTTGAGACGTACCACAAACATGAGCATTTGCTTTATCCCAATCATTGCAAACATCGACAACATGCTGCACCAAAGCACTGCAAGAAGGGAGTTTGTCCCTAAACGTAGCAAAGAATCGAAGCCCCTTATGTTGCAGTCTAACCAAACAGTCAATAAGAGCATCATCAACTTTCCAGCACTAAACATCCAGGCCCAAACAATAGGATAAACATGCTCAGTTTTGCTAAGGACATAGGCACGCCCTTTCTCTGTCATAGCCATGAAAGCTGTGATAGCTGGCCTATTTCTCTCAACCAATACTTTGCTTTCTTCCATCAGGTACATCATCGAGGCTCTGAAAAAGGATGCAGCCATGGAAGCAACCTGACTGGCCTTCTCCTTGACTTGTTCTGTCAAAATACGCAATGCAGTCTGTACTGCTGACTGTTTTTTACCATAGCCACGCCGTGAAGATTTCTTGCTTCTTAATTTGGCACTGTTGAACGGTAGCTCATGTTCTTCTGAATTTTTCGCATCAGTACTGATATCCACTGGTTGCTGTTTACATGAAGCTATGTCATCAGATTTACCCAAGGAGGTGCCATTGCTTCTGTTATTCTTCGTGTTGCTTCTTGTTCTCTGGCCACTGTTCCCTCCAGAACCATCTGATCTACCTTGAAGATGTGAACTTGGATCTTCACCATGCACTGCATCTCTTTCTGGCGTCTTTAGTATATCACCATTAGTTGTATTTTGTCGGTTAGGTGAAGCGTGATTCGGACCACTTTTACTTTGACTTCCTTTTCGAGCCATGATTTCACTCAAGACACGGTAGATTAACAGTTTAGTCAATGCGTGACAGCAAGAAGTTCCATCCTCCCTTGTTCAAAGCCTACCTGTAGATACAGAACAACATATCAGAAATATTGATTAAAAAATTGGTAAAGTAAAAGAAGCATCGATTATGGTAACACTCACATAATTCAAAGCAAGTAAAGGGTCAAGACTCAAGATTATTTATAACTGAAATAACTAGTAATGAGATGTTTTACTAGTTATACAGATTCAGTGACAATGGCCACACAGTTTGACATTATCCAGTATATGCTCATAATCATCCACTCCTTGTTACAACATTGCATGTCATTAATCATTGTTTTCTTTGCATTTCCTTCTTGTAATTCATGCATTTTGTTGTAGGCCATGCCACCGCACGTCATGTTTGCTATGTCAGTGTGAGGCTCCACTGCACCATGACCAAGCAGAACTCCGCGAGTCTTCATTGGCCTTTAAGACAGTATCATTGTTCAGGAATTCGTTAACTGGTAACGGCTCGCTCGGCCACTGAATAGCGAATAATCGGCCTATTCGCCAGTTAATCGACCGATTAATCGGGTAATCGGCATTTATCGGCTATTCAGTAACCCACTGAATAGCGATTACTCGGCCAGTTAATCGGTGATTCGGCCGAATTTTAGAACAATGGACATTATCTTTACATGGATCATGGATTTAAAGTGGCATTTATAATTAGCAAAAACTGTATTGAACAAATCATGGGGCTGGACTAATCGTGCGAAAAAGCACGGAGTAGACATTTTCCTTTGAGGTTTCAAATACTTGGCTTCAAAATCGCGGTGGGATCAGATCTCGGTGAACTAACTTCCTCTATAACTAGTCATTAGACAAGCCAACTGCTATTTATTATTTGGCCCCTGCTCATAGTAACTAATTTTACATTGGATTTGTGTAATTTTTTCTTTAAATTGAGCAGCAAAGCAAAATCCCAAATGCAGCTGTAACCAGAAAGGGACATTGCTCAAAAAGTTGCTGGCACTTGCAAGCACTGTTATTTGTATAGACTTAAATAGGCAGAGTTTCCTAATCCATCCGATCAGGACACTTCAAGTATACGATGAGGATTTCATCCAAACACACTTAGCCCTCCATGGCAGGCAAACAAACAACCAGAAGAGTGTGTTCTTAATAAATACTAAAGTGCAGCACTTATCCTGATAGCGCGATATATCAGTTAAACCAGGTTTTGCTTCCTAAGTTGCTTGTCGGATGCCGCGGAGCTTGAGCACATCACTTCCCCAATGGTGCGCCCGTGATTCTACCTCCAGGTTGACAACTTTACTAGGCCATGGCACAGAATTCATCCAAGACTAGACAACCAGAGAATTCGAGTGTACATGGCTCATGGACTGGACATAACTAAAAACTACCACTTCACAAATGACTGAATTCACACTCTCAAGCACTGATTCGCCTCGCAGAGACAAAGTCGCGTTCACTGCAAAGTTCACGGGTACACCAAACGAGTCCACGGGTCAGAAACAGAGCAGCACCCCATCACTTCCACGTCTCCGATCAACCTCCGCCCCAAAACCTAGGGTTTAATTACTGAAGGGTAGCACAAATCACGCAACGGGAACCGGGAGCGAAGAGCCCATACCTCGCGGCGTCAAGCGTCCGCAGAGGCCGCGCGCGCCGGGGCTCCACGGGGAGGGGAGAGCGCGCCGGGGCTCCACGGGGAGGGCGGCGTCGGCGGAAGCGGGATGGCCTGCCGGCCTCGGGCCTCCGACGGACGGGCGTTTCGGGTCGCCGGAGTTCCAGGGGGAGGGCGGCGTCGGCGGCGGGGGCGTGGGCGGCGCCGGCGAGCGGGGAATAGTGCGAGCAGACCAGAGCAGGGAGAGGGGACCGGGGCGAGATTGGAGGGCGGACAGGGGTAGTTTGGTCTTTTTCCTAGCAGCGATGGTATGGTGAGACGGGTTCTACGTGGAACCTTATCTGGCCGTCGATGGCCTTCTGCTCCGGCTGGGATCGACCACCGGCGGTGGCTGCTTAATTTCTGTGATTGTTCTAGTCTTTCCTTATTACAGTACATCTTAAAAAGGATGTAAATATATTTTTCTTAATGAAAAGGATAGTATTCCCTCTTTACATACAGTTTATAAGTTGTAAGGTTGTCTACAGCAACGAAAAGCATATCGTGAGCATCAAATGCATTTCGACTGAGATATCAGAATTTGTTCAGCTGACGAACTATGGTAACGGCTCCTGGCGATCTGCCGGGCGTCGACGGCGAGTGCGCGGCGCGGCTGCCTGGCCGGTTCTGGGCCGGCTCGGAGGACTCGCCGCCGGCAGCTGGGGTCGGAGGATGGCGTCGGAAAACCCTCGCGCCGCCGGCGTGGAATGCTAGCGCCATGGGTTCGCGTTTCGCGTGCTTAGGCGACCTGTCCGCCACGCCGTCAGGACTGGACGGACTCGAAGAGGAGCACGTTGCCGTGCGGATCGCGCTGGAGTCCTTGTCGGAGGACGCCCCGCCTCATGTCGATCTGCCGGTCTCCCCGCAACCCCGAAGCTCTGACGCGGAGATTGTGGCGCAGTTCTGGGCTGCTGCCGGGTTCCCGGCGCCGGCAACCAGTCTTCGTGGGGGTTCCTCGCCGTCGTCCTCAGGTGAGCATGCTAACGTGGAGTTTGTGTGCAGGAAGGAGAAGAAGGTGGAGGCGTGGGCACGAGGCCGTGGTCCGGCGACCGGCGTGCGCCTAACTCGGTCGTCGCCGAGGATGGGTGCGTGGCGCGGCCCGCTGCCGCCAAAACGCGCCTCGCCGCCGGCCGTCCTTGGGTCCTTCATCGACAAGGCGTTGCTTGGGCGATCGAGGACGTCTTCATCGACGTCGAGCTCGCCGACGACGACGGCCGCGGATCCAGTGCTGGGTGATCCGAATTCCACGCCTTCGCCTTCGCTGGAGGGTTTTCAAAATTCAAGCGGCCTGACAGGCGGGGCCCACCACCTCGCAGCGAATCGAGGCCGTCCAGATCCTTGGGATCATCTCCGTCGTCGACTTGGATGTTTCTGGCTACGTCCTTGTCCGCCGCCGCCTCGACCTCGATCACTTCCATCCTCGACACCGCCTCCTCTCGCGCCGCCGCACGTCGCCTCCATCGCCGGTGGTTCCACGCCCCTGTCGCGTCTAAGTTTGTCGCGATCCTTCGCTTCCGTTGCGGCAGAGCCTCCATCACCGGCAGCCATGGCCGGAGCGCAACCTCAGCGCCCCCGTGCGGTGGCGGGACTCGGCCTCACCAACCAGCGCCGGCAGCCACCCATCCTCAGCAACCAGTTGTGGCGTCGCGCCCTCAGCAGCAGCAGCAGGCAGGGCCTCGCCCTCATCAGCCGGCGGCAGCGCCGCCTCGTCCTCAACCTCAGGCGGCCGCAGTTCGGCCTCAATTCCCGGCAGCGGTGCCCAACGTCGCCTGGTCGGGGCAAGGTGCAACTGGCCCCTTCACTGGTGGGTCGTCCGGGAGGATGGGGATGGCGTCTCTGCCGTACATGCCTCTCCAGAGGCCGTCGCAACTGTATGGGCCGCCGGCGTACATGCCTCCGCTGCCATTTCAGCCGCCGCCGATGGCGCCCTTCATGAACCCTGGGTACCCGACCTACCAGCAGGCTCAGCAGCCCGCCGCAGCCGTGGGGCCTGTGGTTCCGCGACCTAAGAGGAAGAAGAACAAAGGGGGGCAGCCGGGGGCTCAGGGACAGCAGCCGGTGCAGCAATTTCCGTTTCAACAGCCCTCGTTTCAGCAGCAGTTTGTGGGGCAGCCGCTGGTGGCGCCTCCCACCATCCCGGGTGCGAGTGCTCCCACGGCCACGGAGGCCTCCGGCATGGCAGCTGCGGGAGAGTGCTTGGTTTCTGAATCGGGGCAACTTCTGGAGTCCTCGACAGCGGGTAGGAGCAAAGCAAAAAAAAAGGCAGCAAGTGCTTCAAGTGCGGGGCGGACTCTCATGCCACTAAAGCTTGCCCGATAAAACACTACTGTTTAGTTTGTGATAATGCAGCTCATCCCACCTTCAGGTGTCCTACTTTGCGGCTTCCCAAGCCCACGTGTTTCACCACGGGTACGGGCACCCCGGAGACATTATTCGTGCAGTTTCCCGATAGTGTCTACAAGCCACACCTGATTCCTTCGAGCTCACCCACTGCACTGATCTCGGTTGTGGGTGACCGGTGCCCGCAGCTGCTATTGAGAGTTTGATCTCAAAGGTGTGTTTCTCGGCATAGTGGATGTGGGAGGCATTGCCCCATGGCGATGGTGCTTTTCTCATTGGTTTTCCATCAGCTGAGGACCTCCACAGGGTAGACGGGATTCAGTTGAACATTCCGTTCTTTAAATCTACGGCAACTATTTCTGTGTGGAAGTCCAATGACGATGCAGTCCCCATCAGAGTGCTTGACAAGGTCTGGGTTCACGTTTAGGGAGTTCCTTATGCACTGAGACACTTTCTTGGCTTTTGGGCGGTTGGCTCGCTCATTGGGACGACTCTTGACGTTGATCTTGCCACCTACCGGAGCCGTGGTATTGTGCGCATTCTGGTGGGCATGTTGGACTCCAAGGTGTTGGAAAAACACACAGCTGATGATGGACCGTATATTGGGGCCTCGTGTGTGGTGAGACTCAAGGAGTACGGGTTTTTTTCAGCCGTGAGTCTGCGGATTTCGTTCCGGCCCCGACTTTGTGCCTTTCTTTTGGCGCCGTAAGGGTGACGACGCCGATGATGAGGAGGGTAAGGAGCATGACTTTGAGGGTTCATTGGGACAGGACAACTCCAATGGTTCCCTCTCCAACAACGTGGACATTGATGGTAGTACATGTGAGGCCCATATCCAATTCCTAATATATCCGACTTACATAGTCAAGTTTGGCATGTGAGGTGATAAACAAGTTTATGAACTTGGTTGGACCAAGTTAAGGACACAGTTTCAGATCCGCATGCGAAAGCGTGAGTGGCGCCATAGTTCCATTTGGTGTCATGTCATCGTGCTAACTAGAATCATTATTGTTTCTAGTGCAAGTGGGAGACTGTTGGAGATATGACCTAGAGACAATAATAATTGAGTTTATTATTTATCTCCATGTTTATTATTAATGTTTATATCTTTATGCTACAACTGTATTGGGTACTTGTATAGCAAATACAACGTATACAAGAGGAAAATCTCTGATACACGTGTAGAGATATGAACGGTAAAAGAGTTCCTGGTCTTGTCTCTAAGACTAGCCTATCTTGTTACTCGATGATCGTGTTTTCCTGATCATGGACTTTGTATAAATCATTCAACTATAGGAGTGGTTTATCGGAATGATAATCGCAATGAACCGACCCACCGTATGATCTCGCTATGAGACAAATCGTCGACGATGAAATAGCGATTGATCATCTATTTAGTTATCGTTAGCTAGATCCCTATGCTATGAGAATATCTTGCCACCGCTTATTCGACATTCGAGCTTTATTTCCACCAAACGTCTTGCAGTAACATGGGACTATGATAGGTGGCTTTTGAGCTTGAACTAGGATAATGTATTGGAACAGAGATCGTTCAAGAATGGCACTTACTCCTCCAGGCGATGGAGGGATACATCCTCTAGGCCATCTCAGTATTATTGTTGTCACCCCAATCGTCTGGCCAGACACAAGCGTGATTTATCACGGGACAACAAATATACGGAATGAGAAAAGAGAATGATATTGGTACGAGAATAATATGTGTTATGATCGAAGGGTTTGATCACACTAGAGCACATTATCTCAATCTCGAGATATCATTGGTATCATGCACGTAAGGGGCTTAAGCGTAATGAGTAACGCACAGGTTCTATTGTTCATTCACAACACAAGGGTGCCAGTACGAATGCCTAAACCACTGCTGGTTATTGTTTGGTAAGCTCCCAAACAATACTTTGTGATTGCTGAACCTTTCGGGTCACACACTTAAGCTGTAGGTCAATATTTGATTGAGAGTAAAGATGTAGTTTTAGTGGGAATGAGATTGTGTCGGAGTAGCTCCGATGTCACTGGGATTTTTTTCCGGTGAATTATAAGTTAGAGAGAATGCGGACATCTAATGTCCGGGGATGATAGAATGTTTTCTATCATCAGCGGATTTAATCCGAGTGCTTATAAAGAAGGAAATAGTGTTCCGATAGTTTTTTCGGCGGATACTAGGTATCCCGGTTCATATAAATATGAGTTATATGATAAGTAATTAATTCCGGGAATTTTCCGTAAAAGGAAATATTCGTTTAGCTAGGAATTAATTAGACAAAACAATTAATTATTTATTTAATTAATAAATATTGGAAAATATAAAAGGAAGGCCGGGTCCGAGTTGGGGGGGCTCCCCCCTCCTGGCGGCGAGGACGGTGGCCAGGGCGGGCCCCACCATGGGGCGACGGCGGTGGGAGGGGGAGATCCCCCCTCCAATCCGAGTTGGGGGTGGGGAGGTCTCCTCCCCCCCTTTCCTTCTTGGGTGAGGCGGTTTGGGAGGGAGGAGATCCTCTCCTCCACCCAATCCGAGTTGGGGTGGGGGAGGGTCTCCTCCCCCCCCCTTCCTTGTGAGGTTTGGCAGGTTTGGGAGGGAGGAGTCCTACTCCTCCTCCCAATCCGAGTTGGGGAGGGGGGGGACTCCTCCCTTCACTTCCTTGACCGGCCAGCCCAAAGGGGAGGGCTTGCCCCTTTCCCAAGCACCTCCACCCCTTGGCCTCCTTTATAAGCAGCCCCAAGCCCTAGGGTTTGACATAACAAGAAATTGCAAGTTCCCTCTCTCTCTTGTAGATCTCATGAGAATTAGACGTCTCTAATCTTCTCATATAGATCTAATCTAGTTGATTAGATCTACCACCTAAACTGCGCCGCAAGGCTGACTCTCTTCACCACGTGCTAGTAGCTAGGCGGTGAACGCACGGGGTGGATTGACACGGTGTATGTGTGGATACCGCTAGAGCGGGATTCGTGCAAGCGAGTTCCTTGGACAACGGAACAACTTCATCAAGGTCTACATCAACGACGACGTTCGGCAACAATCTCACCTCCCGGCGTGGACGTGAGATTCTTCATCAGGCTACACCGACATCTACTTCGACAAACACAAGATCTTCCGCAACGGTGTTTGTAAGTATTCTAGATCATCGCATTATGGGGTGCCACGTACCTTCATAGAATAGATCTTGGCGGTAAGGTTACGGAAAATTTTAAAGTTTTACCCGCAACCCAATAGTGGTATCAGAGCATTGCATGGTTCTTGCATTAAGTTTATTTTAGTTGCTTCCCAAAAAGTTGTACATTATATTCCATGGCAGTATTGGTAAGATCTTCACGAACTTCTGGCTATCCACGGACCTTCCGGCTGCTCCTAGTATGCTTGTTGGTGCCAACGATGTGCTTCAGTAGCTTCGGGTCTATGCCCTTAGTTGTGGACGTTGATGTATAATGGATTGGGCCTGAGGGTTGGACGCCTCACGGGGGTCACGCGCACATGTGATCGTTTAGATTGGGGTTCTGCAACGTTTTTGTAATGTTGGGATCTCAATCACCCCGCAATGTTAATCTAGCAAGTAGCCTAAACGTGCTTCAATACGTAGGTAGTGACGGTAATTCCGTAGAGCCTACAAAGCCACGTAAAACATGCAAACAAAGCGTTAGATACGTCTAACTTGGTTTTGCAGGATTGTGTGCATGTGTTTTGGTATAGCTATTTTGTTACGGTGTCTTAACATGATGGTGGGAGCCAAAACAATTGATCGAGTTCGTCATCGACAATCAAGCGAAGAAGAGTTCATCGTGGAGACCGGGAGGAGGCGCCGGCATTGCGTCGACGACGTGTACTTGGCGAGTTTTGGATATGGCAACTTTCCTTCGAGAATTTTACCATGACCGGAAACAATGAAGATAGTGATCCTCAAGGACGAGCGCCAAGGACTTCCGAGGAATAACAAAGGCTATACCAAAGCACATGAATTATTATTAATTGCCTGTGATGTTTATCCTTTGTTGTTTGCACCTTGATTGCGCAGTAGTCGTTTATTAGGTTGAATCCTCAAACAAAATCAAGGAGATCGTGTTCTTACCAACCGTGGCACCGTCAAACCGGATGCTTGTTGTCGTGCGACCTGTATCCAGGAGTAATGTGCACCAAGGGTTCGGGAGGCGGGCGCGAACAGTTCCAGCAGCCAGTGTCAGTTGGTTGTCTTGACGTCCAAGCATAACACAACCATGAGTTCGGAACACATCCGTCGAAAGACGAACAGGAGTTGTAGCTGCTGCAACTAGCATAGTGCTTACCGATTGGCCAACGGACATGACATGTATCCATGCTTGCTTCGTAGGGCAATCGGGTCCTGAATCACTTAGTGCCAATCAAGAGGATTATTGGACTTAGTGGGAGCATATCTTAGATTCATGTTTGATTGAATTAAAGTAGTGCATTAAAATTAGTAATAAACTAGAAGTCTAAATAACTTGTTTTGTTGTAGAAAATGGATCCCGTTGAAAAGATTTATGAAGAAGACTTGTTAGGAAAGTTAACTGTGGGAAGCACGATCTTTACGGATTGGCTTCACGGACTGAGAGAGAATCTCAGGAGACGTGATTTAGAGCATATTCTGGATACACCTATTCCGGAAGGAGAAGATGATTATTCTCCTATGGGAGAAGATGAGTATCAAGCTGGATCGGTTATGCTAGACAAGATGAGTTTTGAGCTTAGCGATTTGTATCCGTACTATCGCCCCTTCCGTCTTATGGAAGCGTTGAAAGCTCGATTCTCATCAGATGTGTCTTGGCATATACAAATTCAATGTGGAACTTAATGATTGCAAACTATCGAGCGATGGCTCGATGAGGGAGCATAAGGAAAGGTTCTGCAAGATACTAAGGAAGCTTAAGGACATTGGGAAACCAATTCCAGAAAAGCAAGCAATTGACACACTTCTAAGATCACTACCATCATACTACTATGCCTTTGTGGCGTGCTATGAATTGATGGGAGTTGAGAAGACAGTCAATGAGGTCTTCGACATGCTCTTATCAGCAGAGATGGAAATCTATGTGCATCATTTGATGACTACAACCATCCTGCAAGACAAGTGGAAAATCCACAAAAGGTATAAGAGTTATACACAGATTATTGACATAATCTCGACTCGAATATATTTTGGTATTAAATTACTGAAATTTTTCATATTGCATGATTGCAGTGTGGAAAGGAAAAGAGCCAAGAGATTCAAGAAGAATTGGAGAAAGTGGGGAAAGAAAGCACTCAAGGAGTGATGATCACCGCTATGTCTTCAATCCAAGTCAATGAAGAAGATTTACACTAGAACTTTAAATAAGAGTTATTTTGAGTTTGATCATTATGTAATGAATATTTTGTATTTCTGGAACAAGTCATTGTTCGAATTATAAAGTATGTGTGGGAATTCCAAGTTTGGAAATTCAAAGATTATATCTTCTTTATTGTGATATGTCATTAATTATTTGTTTGTTAAGTCTTTATTGTTTTGATTCAAGTTATTACTTAAAATTTTGAGTAATAGTTAAAGTTAGTTTAATCTTTAATTTGGAGTTATACTTTTCGTTGGTTCTCTTTGAGACTCTTAAAGTTATCTCTAAATTAAATGGATAAAACTAAAATCACAAAGTGTCATACACTTGGAGAAATTCAAAATTCATAAAGTGCTAGGCATTTAATGAAAATCGAAATCCACAAAATGCTAGGCATTTAGTAGACTCGAATTTGGCAAAGTGCTAGGCACTAGTAAAATTCGAGATTTACAAAAGGAGTGGAATCTACCCATTAATTCAATTCTATTGAAGACTTAATATGAAGTTGCATATTAATGAAATAGAGTTAATGAAATTATTGAAGTTTCAATATTTCATAAAATTCAGTGGGAGAGTGTGAGAATCAAAATAAAGGAATCAAAGGAATTTGATTTAAGTTAAAGAAAGGACTTAATAGAATATTGTAACATTGTTTGACAAAGGAAAGTTTTCTCAGTCATAAATACTTGTGATGGATTTTGGTAACTCGAAATCATCATGGTAATGGAATCTTTTGCAAGATAAAGATTAAAAGGAAATGTTACAAAGTCTTGCTAAATGTGTTGTGAAATTAGAGTTCCAAATTACCCACTTAAAGTATATAGATTATTTTGTTTGTATTCTAGGGACCTATATCAATTTTAACTTAGAGTTATTTTGATAATAAGTTCCATATTTTTCAATTGAGGATTTAAAGTTTTAAGTTCGAAATTGAAAAGGTGTTTTGCAAAAGTCCAAGATGGTTATTTTGGCAAGTGATTTCCACACATAATTCTAAATGCTTGTTGACTTTAGAATTGGATAAAAGTGTCTTCTCATGAAGAGAGAGTGGAAATCATAATACTAAATTAAGACTGGGAGTCTTTTGGCAAGTGTTGGAATGAGAAAGGAATACACGCAAATGTTTCCTTATCATTGTTTTGTCCAGGAATACATGTAAGGCATACATGATTCGAATTAAGTATTTAAGGAAAATCATGTGAGGAATTTAATGATTAAAATAACTAGGTGATTAAAATCATTTAAATGTCCGGGAACATGATATAAGCAAAACAATTACAAACAGGATAATGAACATTCATTAATGACGGAATTTGTCATAAAAAGAGTTCAAGAAAATTCATGAGACTCCAAGATCCAATCTTGTGAGTTGTTTGGACGTGATGTAAAAGTCATGTGCATGAATATTTCATAAAGGAAGGACAGATTTGAATATCTAATATTCATAGAGCTAGTCTTGATTAAAATTATTTTATCAAGGACGAATAACTGATAGTGAAAAGTTGCAATACTTTTCGTATCAATTGCTTGAAGCTGTTATTGAACTAGAAGTAGCAATATTATTGCTAAATATAATTAATTTAGATTATGTATATAATCTTGTTAATTATATTATGGATTTTTGAAGTCAGTCGTATTAATGAGTAAGAATTTTATTCTTTTCATTATATAAACCGAAGGGACTTAAAATACAGTGGGAGCTGATATTATATTTATTGAATTTGGCTAGGCCGAATTAATAAATATATAAATCTCGTGATTTAAAGAGTTTAAATAAAAGGATCGGAAAATGTCTTATTAAGATTTTTTTCTCTAAGATAGAGTTTAATAAACATAAGTACGAATGTACAAAGAAATTTGATCAAGAATTCATAGCGTGATATTTGCGAGATAACTTGACCTTCGTAGTCATGGATGAGCGAATAGAGAGGAATAAGATCAAATCATATTTAAATGTGATTTTGCTTATGACATTGCTATATATAGTACATATAGCCGGAAAGTTTCCAAAGTGCTAAACTTTTATAAAGTTTTGCCACCGGCGTTAATGAGAAATTCTTTAAAAAGAATATTCTCATAAGAGCAGTTAATTAAGATTGTAACTGATCATACAAAAGGTTTGGTAAAAGAACCTGGTGGTGAGATTACAAAAGGAAAGGACCAACAAGGAGGATTTTATAAAGCTTCAAATAGTGTGTATAGAGAAGTTACTCATATACATATTTGTAGTGGAATTATGAAATCAAATTTATTCTGATAAATGTTTTTTCAATTGATAAATACTAAGTGTTTTGATTTTATCAAAAACACATGTATCTTATGAGTGGATTCTACAACAAAGATAGTTTATTTATCGAGGGTAGTTGCGTCATTGATGTGAGACGTCATGATAAGCAAGTTATTGGATGAGTCATTACTCAAGGTGAGGTTTCAACAGATGGTATGATAATATCAACCGGGTATTATTAATGCTACTACGGAACCGGAAAGGCCCATATCCAATTCCTAATATATCCGACTTACATAGTCAAGTTTGGCATGTGAGGTGATAAACAAGTTTATGAACTTGGTTGGACCAAGTTAAGGACACAGTTTCAGATCCGCATGCGAAAGCGTGAGTGGCACCTTAGTTCCATTTGGTGTCATGTCATCGTGCTAACTAGAATCATTATTGTTTCTAGTGCAAGTGGGAGACTGTTGGAGATATGCCCTAGAGACAATAATAATTGAGTTTATTATTTATCTCCATGTTTATTATTAATGTTTATATCTTTATGCTACAACTGTATTGGGTACTTGTATAGCAAATACAACATATACAAGAGGAAAACCTCTGATACACGTGTAGAGATATGAACGGTAAAAGAGTTCCTGGTCTTGTCTCTAAGACTAGTTTCAACAGCCCTCGTTTCAGCAGCAGTTTGTGGGGCAGCCGCTGGTGGCGCCTCCCACCATCCCGGGTGCGAGTGCTCCCACGGCCACGGAGGCCTCCGGCATGGCAGCTGCGGGAGAGTGCTTGGTTTCTGAATCGGGGCAACTTCTGGAGTCCTCGACAGCGGGTAGGAGCAAAGCAAAAAAAAAGGCAGCAAGTGCTTCAAGTGCGGGGCGGACTCTCATGCCACTAAAGCTTGCCCGATAAAACACTACTGTTTAGTTTGTGATAATGCAGCTCATCCCACCTTCAGGTGTCCTACTTTGCGGCTTCCCAAGCCCACGTGTTTCACCACGGGTACGGGCACCCCGGAGACATTATTCGTGCAGTTTCCCGATAGTGTCTACAAGCCACACCTGATTCCTTCGAGCTCACCCACTGCACTGATCTCGGTTGTGGGTGACCCGGTGCCCGCAGCTGCTATTGAGAGTTTGATCTCAAAGGTGTGTTTCTCGGCATAGTGGATGTGGGAGGCATTGCCCCATGGCGATGGTGCTTTTCTCATTAGTTTTCCATCAGCTGAGGACCTCCACAGGGTAGACGGGATTCAGTTGAACATTCCGTTCTTTAAATCTACGGCAACTATTTCTGTGTGGAAGTCCAATGACGATGCAGTCCCCATCAGAGTGCTTGACAAGGTCTGGGTTCACGTTTAGGGAGTTCCTTATGCACTGAGACACTTTCTTGGCTTTTGGGCGGTTGGCTCGCTCATTGGGACGACTCTTGACGTTGATCTTGCCACCTACCGGAGCCGTGGTATTGTGCGCATTCTGGTGGGCATGTTGGACTCCAAGGTGTTGGAAAAACACACAGCTGATGATGGACCGTATATTGGGGCCTCGTGTGTGGTGAGACTCAAGGAGTACGGGTTTTTTTCAGCCGTGAGTCTGCGGATTTCGTTCCGGCCCCGACTTTGTGCCTTTCTTTTGGCGCCGTAAGGGTGACGACGCCGATGATGAGGAGGGTAAGGAGCATGACTTTGAGGGTTCATTGGGACAGGACAACTCCAATGGTTCCCTCTCCAACAACGTGGACATTGATGGTAGTACATGTGAGGCCCATATCCAATTCCTAATATATCCGACTTACATAGTCAAGTTTGGCATGTGAGGTGATAAACAAGTTTATGAACTTGGTTGGACCAAGTTAAGGACACAGTTTCAGATCCGCATGCGAAAGCGTGAGTGGCGCCATAGTTCCATTTGGTGTCATGTCATCGTGCTAACTAGAATCATTATTGTTTCTAGTGCAAGTGGGAGACTGTTGGAGATATGACCTAGAGACAATAATAATTGAGTTTATTATTTATCTCCATGTTTATTATTAATGTTTATATCTTTATGCTACAACTGTATTGGGTACTTGTATAGCAAATACAACGTATACAAGAGGAAAATCTCTGATACACGTGTAGAGATATGAACGGTAAAAGAGTTCCTGGTCTTGTCTCTAAGACTAGCCTATCTTGTTACTCGATGATCGTGTTTTCCTGATCATGGACTTTGTATAAATCATTCAACTATAGGAGTGGTTTATCGGAATGATAATCGCAATGAACCGACCCACCGTATGATCTCGCTATGAGACAAATCGTCGACGATGAAATAGCGATTGATCATCTATTTAGTTATCGTTAGCTAGATCCCTATGCTATGAGAATATCTTGCCACCGCTTATTCGACATTCGAGCTTTATTTCCACCAAACGTCTTGCAGTAACATGGGACTATGATAGGTGGCTTTTGAGCTTGAACTAGGATAATGTATTGGAACAGAGATCGTTCAAGAATGGCACTTACTCCTCCAGGCGATGGAGGGATACATCCTCTAGGCCATCTCAGTATTATTGTTGTCACCCCAATCGTCTGGCCAGACACAAGCGTGATTTATCACGGGACAACAAATATACGGAATGAGAAAAGAGAATGATATTGGTACGAGAATAATATGTGTTATGATCGAAGGGTTTGATCACACTAGAGCACATTATCTCAATCTCGAGATATCATTGGTATCATGCACGTAAGGGGCTTAAGCGTAATGAGTAACGCACAGGTTCTATTGTTCATTCACAACACAAGGGTGCCAGTACGAATGCCTAAACCACTGCTGGTTATTGTTTGGTAAGCTCCCAAACAATACTTTGTGATTGCTGAACCTTTCGGGTCACACACTTAAGCTGTAGGTCAATATTTGATTGAGAGTAAAGATGTAGTTTTAGTGGGAATGAGATTGTGTCGGAGTAGCTCCGATGTCACTGGGATTTTTTTCCGGTGAATTATAAGTTAGAGAGAATGCGGACATCTAATGTCCGGGGATGATAGAATGTTTTCTATCATCAGCGGATTTAATCCGAGTGCTTATAAAGAAGGAAATAGTGTTCCGATAGTTTTTTCGGCGGATACTAGGTATCCCGGTTCATATAAATATGAGTTATATGATAAGTAATTAATTCCGGGAATTTTCCGTAAAAGGAAATATTCGTTTAGCTAGGAATTAATTAGACAAAACAATTAATTATTTATTTAATTAATAAATATTGGAAAATATAAAAGGAAGGCCGGGTCCGAGTTGGGGGGGCTCCCCCCTCCTGGCGGCGAGGACGGTGGCCAGGGCGGGCCCCACCATGGGGCGACGGCGGTGGGAGGGGGAGATCCCCCCTCCAATCCGAGTTGGGGTGGGGAGGTCTCCTCCCCCCCTTTCCTTCTTGGGTGAGGCGGTTTGGGAGGGAGGAGATCCTCTCCTCCACCCAATCCGAGTTGGGGTGGGGGAGGGTCTCCTCCCCCCCCCTTCCTTGTGAGGTTTGGCAGGTTTGGGAGGGAGGAGTCCTACTCCTCCTCCCAATCCGAGTTGGGGAGGGGGGGGACTCCTCCCTTCACTTCCTTGACCGGCCAGCCCAAAGGGGAGGGCTTGCCCCTTTCCCAAGCACCTCCACCCCTTGGCCTCCTTTATAAGCAGCCCCAAGCCCTAGGGTTTGACATAACAAGAAATTGCAAGTTCCCTCTCTCTCTTGTAGATCTCATGAGAATTAGACGTCTCTAATCTTCTCATATAGATCTAATCTAGTTGATTAGATCTACCACCTAAACTGCGCCGCAAGGCTGACTCTCTTCACCACGTGCTAGTAGCTAGGCGGTGAACGCACGGGGTGGATTGACACGGTGTATGTGTGGATACCGCTAGAGCGGGATTCGTGCAAGCGAGTTCCTTGGACAACGGAACAACTTCATCAAGGTCTACATCAACGACGACGTTCGGCAACAATCTCACCTCCCGGCGTGGACGTGAGATTCTTCATCAGGCTACACCGACATCTACTTCGACAAACACAAGATCTTCCGCAACGGTGTTTGTAAGTATTCTAGATCATCGCATTATGGGGTGCCACGTACCTTCATAGAATAGATCTTGGCGGTAAGGTTACGGAAAATTTTAAAGTTTTACCCGCAACCCAATAGTGGTATCAGAGCATTGCATGGTTCTTGCATTAAGTTTATTTTAGTTGCTTCCCAAAAAGTTGTACATTATATTCCATGGCAGTATTGGTAAGATCTTCACGAACTTCTGGCTATCCACGGACCTTCCGGCTGCTCCTAGTATGCTTGTTGGTGCCAACGATGTGCTTCAGTAGCTTCGGGTCTATGCCCTTAGTTGTGGACGTTGATGTATAATGGATTGGGCCTGAGGGTTGGACGCCTCACGGGGGTCACGCGCACATGTGATCGTTTAGATTGGGGTTCTGCAACGTTTTGTAATGTTGGGATCTCAATCACCCCGCAATGTTAATCTAGCAAGTAGCCTAAACGTGCTTCAATACGTAGGTAGTGACGGTAATTCCGTAGAGCCTACAAAGCCACGTAAAACATGCAAACAAAGCGTTAGATACGTCTAACTTGGTTTTGCAGGATTGTGTGCATGTGTTTTGGTATAGCTATTTTGTTACGGTGTCTTAACATGATGGTGGGAGCCAAAACAATTGATCGAGTTCGTCATCGACAATCAAGCGAAGAAGAGTTCATCGTGGAGACCGGGAGGAGGCGCCGGCATTGCGTCGACGACGTGTACTTGGCGAGTTTTGGATATGGCAACTTTCCTTCGAGAATTTTACCATGACCGGAAACAATGAAGATAGTGATCCTCAAGGACGAGCGCCAAGGACTTCCGAGGAATAACAAAGGCTATACCAAAGCACATGAATTATTATTAATTGCCTGTGATGTTTATCCTTTGTTGTTTGCACCTTGATTGCGCAGTAGTCGTTTATTAGGTGAATCCTCAAACAAAATCAAGGAGATCGTGTTCTTACCAACCGTGGCACCGTCAAACCGGATGCTTGTTGTCGTGCGACCTGTATCCAGGAGTAATGTGCACCAAGGGTTCGGGAGGCGGGCGCGAACAGTTCCAGCAGCCAGTGTCAGTTGGTTGTCTTGACGTCCAAGCATAACACAACCATGAGTTCGGAACACATCCGTCGAAAGACGAACAGGAGTTGTAGCTGCTGCAACTAGCATAGTGCTTACCGATTGGCCAACGGACATGACATGTATCCATGCTTGCTTCGTAGGGCAATCGGGTCCTGAATCACTTAGTGCCAATCAAGAGGATTATTGGACTTAGTGGGAGCATATCTTAGATTCATGTTTGATTGAATTAAAGTAGTGCATTAAAATTAGTAATAAACTAGAAGTCTAAAATAACTTGTTTTGTTGTAGAAAATGGATCCCGTTGAAAAGATTTATGAAGAAGACTTGTTAGGAAAGTTAACTGTGGGAAGCACGATCTTTACGGATTGGCTTCACGGACTGAGAGAGAATCTCAGGAGACGTGATTTAGAGCATATTCTGGATACACCTATTTCGGAAGGAGAAGATGATTATTCTCCTATGGGAGAAGATGAGTATCAAGCTGGATCGGTTATGCTAGACAAGATGAGTTTTGAGCTTAGCGATTTGTATCCGTACTATCGCCCCTTCCGTCTTATGGAAGCGTTGAAAGCTCGATTCTCACGTCAGATGTGTCTTGGCATATACAAATTCAATGTGGAACTTAATGATTGCAAACTATCGAGCGATGGCTCGATGAGGGAGCATAAGGAAAGTTCTGCAAGATACTAAGGAAGCTTAAGGACATTGGGAAACCAATTCCAGAAAAGCAAGCAATTGACACACTTCTAAGATCACTACCATCATACTACTATGCCTTTGTGGCGTGCTATGAATTGATGGGAGTTGAGAAGACAGTCAATGAGGTCTTCGACATGCTCTTATCAGCAGAGATGGAAATCTATGTGCATCATTTGATGACTACAACCATCCTGCAAGACAAGTGGAAAATCCACAAAAGGTATAAGAGTTATACACAGATTATTGACATAATCTCGACTCGAATATATTTTGGTATTAAATTACTGAAATTTTTCATATTGCATGATTGCAGTGTGGAAAGGAAAAGAGCCAAGAGATTCAAGAAGAATTGGAGAAAGTGGGGAAAGAAAGCACTCAAGGAGTGATGATCACCGCTATGTCTTCAATCCAAGTCAATGAAGAAGATTTACACTAGAACTTTAAATAAGAGTTATTTTGAGTTTGATCATTATGTAATGAATATTTTGTATTTCTGGACCAAGTCATTGTTCGAATTATAAAGTATGTGTGGGAATTCCAAGTTTGGAAATTCAAAGATTATATCTTCTTTATTGTGATATGTCATTAATTATTTGTTTGTTAAGTCTTTATTGTTTTGATTCAAGTTATTACTTAAAATTTTGAGTAATAGTTAAAGTTAGTTTAATCTTTAATTTGGAGTTATACTTTTCGTTGGTTCTCTTTGAGACTCTTAAAGTTATCTCTAAATTAAATGGATAAAAACTAAAATCACAAAGTGTCATACACTTGGAGAAATTCAAAATTCATAAAGTGCTAGGCATTTAATGAAAATCGAAATCCACAAAATGCTGGGCATTTAGTAGACTCGAATTTGGCAAAGTGCTAGGCACTAGTAAAATTCGAGATTTACAAAAGGAGTGGAATCTACCCATTAATTCAATTCTATTGAAGACTTAATATGAAGTTGCATATTAATGAAATAGAGTTAATGAAATTATTGAAGTTTCAATATTTCATAAAATTCAGTGGGAGAGTGTGAGAATCAAAATAAAGGAATCAAAGGAATTTGATTTAAGTTAAAGAAAGGACTTAATAGAATATTGTAACATTGTTTGACAAAGGAAAGTTTTCCTCAGTCATAAATACTTGTGATGGATTTTGGTAACTCGAAATCATCATGGTAATGGAATCTTTTGCAAGATAAAGATTAAAAGGAAATGTTACAAAGTCTTGCTAAATGTGTTGTGAAATTAGAGTTCCAAATTACCCACTTAAAGTATATAGATTATTTTGTTTGTATTCTAGGGACCTATATCAATTTTAACTTAGAGTTATTTTGATAATAAGTTCCATATTTTTCAATTGAGGATTTAATGTTTTAAGTTCGAAATTGAAAAGGTGTTTTGCAAAAGTCCAAGATGGTTATTTTGGCAAGTGATTTCCACACATAATTCTAAATGCTTGTTGACTTTAGAATTGGATAAAAGTGTCTTCTCATGAAGAGAGAGTGGAAATCATAATACTAAATTAAGACTGGGAGTCTTTTGGCAAGTGTTGGAATGAGAAAGGAATACACGCAAATGTTTCCTTATCATTGTTTTGTCCAGGAATACATGTAAGGCATACATGATTCGAATTAAGTATTTAAGGAAAATCATGTGAGGAATTTAATGATTAAAATAACTAGGTGATTAAAATCATTTAAATGTCCGGGAACATGATATAAGCAAAACAATTACAAACAGGATAATGAACATTCATTAATGACGGAATTTGTCATAAAAAGAGTTCAAGAAAATTCATGAGACTCCAAGATCCAATCTTGTGAGTTGTTTGGACGTGATGTAAAAGTCATGTGCATGAATATTTCATAAAGGAAGGACAGATTTGAATATCTAATATTCATAGAGCTAGTCTTGATTAAAATTATTTTATCAAGGACGAATAACTGATAGTGAAAAGTTGCAATACTTTTCGTATCAATTGCTTGAAGCTGTTATTGAACTAGAAGTAGCAATATTATTGCTAAAATATAATTAATTTAGATTATGTATAATCTTGTTAATTATATTATGGATTTTTGAAGTCAGTCGTATTAATGAGTAAGAATTTTATTCTTTTCATTATATAAACCGAAGGGACTTAAAATACAGTGGGAGCTGATATTATATTTATTGAATTTGGCTAGGCCGAATTAATAAATATATAAATCTCGTGATTTAAAGAGTTTAAATAAAAGGATCGGAAAATGTCTTATTAAGATTTTTTTCTCTAAGATAGAGTTTAATAAACATAAGTACGAATGTACAAAGAAATTTGATCAAGAATTCATAGCGTGATATTTGCGAGATAACTTGACCTTCGTAGTCATGGATGAGCGAATAGAGAGGAATAAGATCAAATCATATTTAAATGTGATTTTGCTTATGACATTGCTATATATAGTACATATAGCCGGAAAGTTTCCAAAGTGCTAAACTTTTATAAAGTTTTGCCACCGGCGTTAATGAGAAATTCTTTAAAAAGAATATTCTCATAAGAGCAGTTAATTAAGATTGTAACTGATCATACAAAAGGTTTGGTAAAAGAACCTGGTGGTGAGATTACAAAAGGAAAGGACCAACAAGGAGGATTTTATAAAGCTTCAAATAGTGTGTATAGAGAAGTTACTCATATACATATTTGTAGTGGAATTATGAAATCAAATTTATTCTGATAAATGTTTTTTCAATTGATAAATACTAAGTGTTTTGATTTTATCAAAAACACATGTATCTTATGAGTGGATTCTACAACAAAGATAGTTTATTTATCGAGGGTAGTTGCGTCATTGATGTGAGACGTCATGATAAGCAAGTTATTGGATGAGTCATTACTCAAGGTGAGGTTTCAACAGATGGTATGATAATATCAACCGGGTATTATTAATGCTACTACGGAACCGGAAAGGCCCATATCCAATTCCTAATATATCCGACTTACATAGTCAAGTTTGGCATGTGAGGTGATAAACAAGTTTATGAACTTGGTTGGACCAAGTTAAGGACACAGTTTCAGATCCGCATGCGAAAGCGTGAGTGGCACCTTAGTTCCATTTGGTGTCATGTCATCGTGCTAACTAGAATCATTATTGTTTCTAGTGCAAGTGGGAGACTGTTGGAGATATGCCCTAGAGACAATAATAATTGAGTTTATTATTTATCTCCATGTTTATTATTAATGTTTATATCTTTATGCTACAACTGTATTGGGTACTTGTATAGCAAATACAACATATACAAGAGGAAAACCTCTGATACACGTGTAGAGATATGAACGGTAAAAGAGTTCCTGGTCTTGTCTCTAAGACTAGCCTATCTTGTTGCTCGATGATCGTGTTTTCCTGATCATGGACTTTGTATAAGTCATTCAACTATAGGAGTGGTTTATCGGAATGATAATCGCACTGAACCGACGCACCATATGATCTCGCTATGAGACAAATCGTCGACGATGAAATAGCGATTGATCATCTATTTAGTTATCGTTAGCTAGATCCCTATGCTATGAGAATATCTTGCCACCGCTTATTCGACATTCGAGCTTTATTTCCACCAAACGTCTTGCAGTAACATGGGACTATGATAGGTGGCTTTTGGGCTTGAACTAGGATAATGTATTGGAACAGAGATCGTTCAAGAATTGCACTTACTCCTCCAGGCGATGGAGGGATACATCCTCTAGGCCATCTCAGTATTATTGTTGTCACCCCAATCGTCTGGCCAGACACAAGCGTGATTTATCACGGGATAACAAATATACGGAATGAGAAAAGAGAATGATATTGGTACGAGAATAATATGTGTTATGATGGAAGGGTTTGATCACACTAGAGCACATTGTCTCAATCTCGAGATATCATTGGTATCGTGCACGTAAGGGGATTAAGCGTAATGAGTAACGCACAGGTTCTATTGTTCATTCACAACACAAGGGTGCCAGTACGAATGCCTAACCCACAGCTGGTTATTGTTTGGTAAGCTCCCAAACAATACTTTGTGATTGCTGAACCTTTCGGGTCACACACTTAAGCTGTAGGTCAATCTTTGATTGAGAGTAAAGATGTAGTTTTAGTGGGAATGAGATTGTGTCGGAGTAGCTCCGATGTCACTGGGATTTGTTCCGGTGAATTATAAGTTAGAGAGAATGCGGACATCTAATGTCCCGGGATGATAGAATGTTTTCTATCATCAGCGGATTTTATCCGAGTGCTTATAAAGATGGAAATATTGTTCCGATAGTTCTGTCGGCGGATACTAGGTATCCCGGTTCATATAAATATGAGTTATATGATAGAAATTAATTAGACAAAACAATTAATTATTTATTTAATTAATAAATATTGGAAAAATATAAAAGGAAGGCCGAGTCCGAGTTGGGGGGCTCCCCCTCCTGACGGCGAGGACGGCGTCCAGGGCGGGCCCTACCATGGGGCGGCGGCGGTGGGAGGGGGAGATCCCCCCTCCAATCCGAGTTGGGGGTGGGGAGGTCTCCTCCCCCTTTCCTTCTTGGGTGAGGCGGTTTGGGAGGGAGGAGATCCTCTCCTCCACCCAATCCGAGTTGGGGTGGGGAGGGTCTCCTCCCCCCCCCCCTTCCTTGTGAGGTTTGGCAGGTTTGGGAGGGAGGAGTCCTACTCCTCCTCCCAATCCGAGTTGGGGAGGGAGAGGGACTCCTCCCTTCCCTTCCTTGGTCGGCCGGCCCAAAGTGGAGGGCTTGCCCCTTCCCCAAGCACCTCCACCCCTTGGCCTCCTTTATAAGCAGCCCCAAGCCCCTAGGGTTTGACATAACAAGAAATTGCAAGTTCCCTCTCTCTCTTGTAGATCTCATGTGTTGAGAATTAGACGTCTCTAATCTTCTCATATAGATCTAATCTAGTTGATTAGATCTACCACCTAAACTACGCCGCAAGGCTGACTCTCTTCACCACGTGCTAGTAGCTAGGCGGTGAACGCACGGGGTGGATTGACACGGTGTATGTGTGGATACCGCTAGAGCGGGATTCATGCAAGCGAGTTCCTTGGACAACGGAACAACTTCATCAAGGTCTACATCAACGACGACGTTCGGCAACAATCTCACCTCCCGGCGTGGACGTGAGATTCTTCATCAGGCTACACCGACATCTACTTCGACAAACACAAGATCTTCCGCAACAGTGTTTGTAAGCATTCTAGATCATCGCATTATGGGGTGCAACGTACCTTCATAGAATAGATCTTGGCGGTAAGGTTAAGGAAAATTTTAAAGTTTTACCCGCAACCCAATATCTACGTCGTCTCAGCCTCCCGTGGATGGACCGACCCCTGACGCTGTTGTGGTGAGTGTGGCCTCGACCCCGACACAGGCCCACCCGCCTCGAGCGGTTCAGCTCGGTTCCATGGTGAAGGCTGGGGAGGCTGCTACATCGTCCGGGCCGCCCCACGCCTTCACTAATCCGAGGGCCACGCGTATGGTGGGTCGCATCGGCACACCATCCACTACTCCAGCCCGTCGCAGCGACAGGTTCGGGGTGGATGCGGATGGAGCTTCCGCCACAGACGAGGACTCCATGTCCAGATCTATGCGTCGTAAGGCGACACATAACCTGGACTATTTTGGTATGGATTTAAATTCGAAGTCCTTTTTATCTTTGTCACCGCATTCCATTCATTCTAAACTGAGTAGTGTAGGTTTTAATCTCGGTAATAGGCAATCTCAAGTTCACGTGTCAACTAAGGTCTTGAGACATATGGAATTTGACCGTCTCACGGTTATTCCTAAAGTCTCGACTGGGTTGTCTTCCACCTATGATGATGAGGATGAAGCGATTGCCACATCAGATGGTCAGCTGATTTCTCATCTAATTGGTGAGGTTTGGAAGGTGGTTTGGATGACGACGGTTTGAGCTCATTATATGAGCTAAAAGCATCGTCGGAAATCCAAATCTACAGCCAACAAGTCCCGGAAACGGACAAGTTATCCAAATCCCCCACGGTTTCCCGATGAATGGCATGTTCAAAAATAGCAGAGGTCTTGGTGACTTGGCTAAACACTTGCACTTCGCCGATTGTATTCGGGACCATAATTTGGATTTCTTAGCTATTTCTGAGACTGGTCGACGTGATTCCACAATCTCTTTGAACCGACTATCGGGCGGTATTGAGTTTGAGTGGCACTCGCGACCTCCTCATGGACGCTCCGGTGGCATTTTACTAGGCGTCAGGACTGATACCATGGAAGTGTTGGATGTTACGGAAGGCAATTTTCATATCAAAATGCACATCCGTAATAAATCCGATAATTTCATTTGGAGTCTTGTCGCCGTGTATGGGCCGGCTCAGGAAGCGTCTAAGACCTCTTTTCTCGTTGAATTGGTAAATCTAGCAAAAGATAACCCACACCCTATTCTCATTGGTGGGGATTTCAATTGCTTCGTTTCCGTTCGAGAAAAGTAAGGGTCGGTTCGACAACCGTTGGCCTCTTTTGTTCAATGCAGTCATTGACAGCTTGAACTTAAGAGAGATTTCGATGGTGGGGAGACAGTTCACCTGGGCTAATTCCCTCCCTGAACCCACATACGAGAAACTAGACCGTGTACTGATGGATTCCGATTGGGAAGCTAGGTTCCCATTGGTGTCGGTACGGGCTCTAGAACGTATTGAGGGTTTGTCGGATCATGCTCCCATTCTTTTGACCACTGGAGTGCCTAGACCGCAGTGTAAACCACGGTTCAAGTTTGAGCTTGGTTGGTTACACCGCGAGGGCTTCCATGACATGGTTAAAAGAATCTGGGATTTACCGGTAGCGGGTGATACGCCTATCCAGCGGTGGAACAACAAGATACGTGCTTACGTACTCACCTCGTTGGTTGGGCTCGTCATACTACTGGTTTACTTAAAAAAGAAAAGTACGACTTTCCTCGATAATCGATGCTCTAGAAGCATTAGCAGAAGTTCGATTACTATCGCGCAAGAAATTGAGCTAAAGAGCCAATCAAATGCACAGATAGCGAAACTACTGCGTGAGGAGGAGTTAAAATGGTATCAACGTTCTAAAGCTCAATTCATTCTAGAAGGGGACTCGAATACTCGCTATTTCCATAGTATTGCCAATGGCAGACACAGGAAAAAGCGTATTCATTCTCTGGTCCAGGATGAAGGAACGATTGAGGGCCATGAACAACTAAAGTCGTATATTACAAATTACTATAAAGGCCTGTTCGGTGACCCTGACGAGGGAATTTCACCTTGGATGAGTCCCGAACAGAGGATATACCCCAGGTTTCAGAGGAGGAAAATAGCCTACTTACTAAACCCTATTCAGAGGAGGAAGTGAGAAAAGCAGTTTTCCAAATGAAACATAATTCAGCTCTGGACCTGATGGCTTCCCTGCTGAGTTCTACCAGAACTTTTGGGATGTTATCAAGGCCGATTGCTTCAGTTGTTCGCTGTCTTCACAATGGACAATTAGAGTTGTTTCGTCTCAATTTTGGTGAGATAATTTTTACCTAAGGTTAACGAGGCAGAAAGGATCCAACAGTTTAGACCTATATGCCTCCTTAACGTTAGTTTCAAAATATTCACCAAAGCTGCTACGATTCGACTGAACACTGTGGCAGATCATGTGGTTCGACCGTCTCAGACGGCTTTTATGCAAGGTCGCAACATCCTTGATGGAGTCGCGGTCCTACATGAAACAGTCCATGAACTACATAGGAAAAAGTTGAACGGGGTAATTCTGAAAATTGATTTCGAGAAAGCCTATGATAAAGTGAAGTGGTCTTTCATCCAGCAAACCCTAAGGATGAAAGGCTTTTCCTCTCAGTGGCGCGCGTTAATTAATAGCTTTGTTTCCGGAGGAAGTGTAGCCATTAAGGTCAACGATGACACTGGCAAATACTTCCAAACGAAAAAAGGCCTCCGACAGGGTGACCCGCTATCGCCAATACTATTTAATATAGTGGCGGATATGCTGGCTATCCTGATCGAACGCGCTAAAACTGAGGGTCAATTGAAGGTGTAATTCCACATCTTGTCGATGGTGGATTATCGATCTTCAATATGCCGACGATACAATTCTATTTATGGAGCATGACATCGAAAAAGCTCGTAACCTAAAGTTGATTTTGTCAGCTTTTGAGCAACTTTCGGGTCTTAAGATAAATTTCCATAAAAGTGAATTGTTTTGCTTTGGCGAGGCCCAAGAGAACGCCGCCTTGTATGCTGAGCTTTTTGGCTGTGAGCAAGGACAATTTCCTATCAACTATTTGGGCATTCCGATTCACTATCGGAGACTTACAAATGCTGAATGGAAAAGGGTGGAGGAAAGGCTTCAATTACGTTTAAATAGTGGAAAGGCAAACTCCTATCCCTGGGTGGAAGATTGGTTCTCATAAACTCGGTACTAACAACATGGTACTGTATATGATTTCATTCTTCCAACTGCCTAAAGGGGTCTTAAAACGATTGGATTATTTCCGATCTAGATTCTTTTGGCAAGGGGATTGTGAGAAGAAAAAATATCGACTGACTAAATGGAGTGTGGTTTGCTGCCCTAAAGACCAAGGAGGGCTCGGAGTTCATGACCTTGAGGTCAAGAACAGAGCGCTGCTAGGTAAATGGCTATTTAAACTTCTTTCTGAAGATGGAGTTTGGCAAACCCTCCTTAGGAGAAAATATGTCGGAGATCAAGCTGTTTCCCAGGTTCTTTGGAAACCTGGTGATTCACACTTCTGGGCAGGCCTCATGGCTACAAAGAAGTTCTTTTTTCCACATGGCTTTCTCAATTAGGGATGGATCGGAAATTCGTTTTGGGAGGATATTTGGCTTGGCCAATCTACCCTCAAAGAACAATATCCGGCTCTATATTCTATTGTTCGAAACAAAAGCGACACGATCGCGAAGGTGTTGGGTACTTTCCCACCAAATGTTTCGTTCAGAAGAAGTTTACTTGGAACAAGACAAGCATCTTGGAATGCTTTGCTCATCCGATTGGATTCAATCCAATTGTCGGAAGGTCCAGATAAGTTTCAATGGAATCTCACTAAGAACGGCAAATTCTCAGTTGATTCTATGTATAGAGCGCTTATTCTACCCGAAATTCCAGTCGATAGTTCTAATAATAACAAACTTTGGAAGATGAAGATACCACTAAAAACTAAAGTGTTTGCGTGGTATTTACGTCGAGGAGTAATTCTCACCAAAGATAACCTTGCCAAACGCAATTGGCACGGAAGTAAAAAGTGTGTTTTCTGTCAACATGACGAGACCATTACGCACTTATTCTTTCAGTGCGAGTTCGCTAGGTCTATATGGTCAGCCATCCAGATAGGTTCTACCTTACATCCACCTATTCTGTTGCTAACATTTTTGGCAACTGGTTAAATGGGTGGATCCTAGGTTCAAACTATTCAGTAGGGTGGGAGCGATTGCTGATTTGGTCGCTATGGCTATGTAGAAATGACAAGGTTTTTAATGATAAAATGCTTCTCTTATGCAGGTTATTTACCGGTGCACAGCGTCGCTACGAGCATGGTCATCCCTGCAGCGTGTGGAGCACCGAGACTTATTTTTGGAGGTGGCGTCGAGACTGGAGGCTGCGGCCAGGGAGTTATTTTCCCGGCATGGGTGGCAACATAGACTCCGGATAGACCTACCAGCATCTTAGGCGGATCTACAATTTCTCATATTGATATGTAATTCGCCTTTTTACCTTCTGTGTATCGACTTGGGAGATGGTGAACTGGTGGCTGTGTGCATCCTAGCTATGCAGAGGCCAGGTGTAATTCTTAAACTTCTTAAGTAATAAAATCCCTTTATAAAAAAAAAACGACACAATCCGATATTTTGTGTTGTGAATTTCATGGCCCGAGGTTCCCTTCAGAAACTCTGGAATTATGAACAAATCGGCTAAAGTTCAAACCTTATTGAACTAGCCAAATCATATATACATTTCGAGCCAATGAGAATATCTCCGCTGAATTCTAGTACTCCCTCCGATCCATATTAATGGACTCAACTTTGTCTAGATACGAATACATCTAGTTAATGCATCTAGTCTAAACTAGATGCATTCGTATCTAGACAAAGTTGAGTCCATTAATATGGATCGGATGGAGTATTGTTATTCGACTCCTCGAACTCGAAGCAGCACACTACTACTAAGATAACAAGTGTTGGCAAATGACTACAATCTGAGTAGCCGAAGCAAACTCGAAACCTTATCCGCACCATGAGATTGCGTAAGTGTACCTCATTCCTCATATGCTCCGGTCTCCACGTGTTAGCTAGAAATAAGCCCACTTTCTGGTACAAAATAGCCTTGACTTATATCGTGTGGACTTCTTACTTTGTGTATCATGCCTATAGCGCTCATATAGATTAATTTTATGTAAGTGTGACAAAGGCTTTGATCCCAAGTTCCAAACACAATTGTTTTTTGCTTGGACAACCCATTCATTGCTTGCTCCTATCTGGTTTCTTGTTAGAGATACAAAACTCAAAGCCAGAAGGGAGCCTTGGACCCTTATCCTCTCCCGCGACTGAGAGGGCGATTTTCTGAACCCACCCCGTCAACTCCACCTCGCCGCCGGCGGCTCGCCGGTTTCCCCTCCTCCGTCGGCCGCTCCGGCGGCGGGAGGTGGTGGCGCGGCTGGTGCTGGTGTTGGTTTTGCTGGAGGTGCTCTTCCTCTCCGGCGGCGGTGCTCGGTGGAGCGTCGCGGCGGAGCACCCCCTTCCGCGTGCTCGCGGCCCCTCGGGGTCGCCGTGTGCGCTCGATCCCCTTCTGGATCTCGTCGCGGCGGATCCGGTCGACGTTTCTGAAGCAGCTGAAGTTGGATCGAGGCGATGCTGGCGATGGAGCGAGGCGGAGGCTCTCCGGAGTTCGAGGCCCGACGACTTCCCGTCCGCTCGGGGATCTTCTTCCATCCAAGGCGTATGTGAAGAAGGAGCGGCGGCGCGCCATCGGCACGTTTCTCTCCTCGTCGTCGACATCGATTTGCAGAAGGACTGGTTTGTAATTCCTGAGTTTGTGGTGTTCCTCTCTGTAATCCTGTGATGTAATTTCGGCTGTTTCCTCGCAAAAAAAAAAGGTTTCTTGTTAGAGATTAAAAAAAAGTTATCACAGTATTGTATAGTATTACGGTGAGGCGACCGAGTATTTGTATTTATCTTCTTCTTTTTTTGACATTCGAGTCCGGGTCTTAAGCGAACTACTAGTGTTATAACCAGCCGCCATAAGTCGGCCGAGGAGAAGGCACCGGAGAAGATGAAGATGGATGAGGAGGCGCGGACGGCGGAGGTGATGGCTGCCGTGAAGGAGGAGAAGGAGGAGGGGCCGCGGCGTATGGTGTTCGAGTTCGAGGGCAAGAGGATGGTGCAGAAGCCGATGTCCATGGAGAATGTGTGCCGCGTGCTCACCATCAACCCCAAGCCGGTCGTCGTCCCACCTGCTCCTCTGGTTGACGACGCCCATTCTCGTGTGATCAGCGCCTCCGTGAGGCTTCGCCAGTATGGCGTCGCCAAGATCCGTGAGCTCCAGGACAACGTCCGCCAGGACCTCGAGACCCAGGGCTACGTCCTCGGCTGGGCCACCGACGACGAGGACGATGAGTAGCAGCTAGCTACGAACTGTGTTTCAGGTTTCACCTACTGCTAATTGATACTACTAGTGCCGTCTGACTTGGTTTGGTAGCGGATGCTTCATTAGTAGTTTTACTGAACAAAATCACCTCAATTCCGACATTTAATTTTCTTCAAGCTCCTGAAGTAATATCCTGTTTCTTGACATACTTGATGGAGCTGCAGGCCTGCAGCTGTTTTGAGTAATTCAATCATGCCCTACATTTGGCCATCAGCAAAGCCGTGCACTTAATTTTCTCAACGGATACTCACCCTGAATATAATGCAAAAACTGCATGACATGAATGGAATTCACCAGAGACTCCTACCAAGTCCCAAGATTTCCGGGTACTGCAGATTGTCAAAGAGCCTATGGCAACATCATCATCTGCAGCAGAACGCTGTCACACACACACACACAACGCATAACCCCCTGTGTTTCTTTAACCACGATTCACGATTCTCAGTCGTTCCGACTCACACAAAGTTCAAGACACACAGACTGTTGCCAAAGCAGTAAAATCCAGATACCACACGATGACACGACCTTGTTGTTCTGACGCCTAAGTCTAGGTACGAGCTACTAGTCGCTAGCATGACAGAGACAGCACCACACGAGTAGCACGGAGGCCAGACTCTACTGTGCTCCTAGGAAGGGGCACTGGCTCCTCGCGTGCTCGGGGACCAGCTTCGTCGCAACCTCCATTGGAACCCCCTTCAGCTCTGGCAAACGCAACAGGTGGAACAGTAAGAAACTAGGTGAAAGTCTGTGACTCTGTAACACGACTGACAGATGCATGCACCGATGCGCGTACCATGAGCCTTGAAGTTGAAGAGCGGAGGGAGGAAACGGCCGTTGGGGAGCCGAGTGTTTGGGTCACGGAGCTCGTCGAAGAACGGGTGAGCCAGAGCATCCAGCTGCATGAGCATCAAAACATATCATTAGAGATTAGGGCATGCAAAACTCAATGGAAGAAAGCGTGTGGTGCGTAGGTGCTCACAGCTGAGGACCGCAGGTGCGGCGAGTACTGAAGAAGCCTGGAGACCAGATCCGTTGCTTCAGGTGGCGTTCTTTTGCTGAACACCTAAAGTTAAGTGGAAAATTTGTCAAGATTTCAGCCTACGGTAACTTGGGGGCACCAGAGTTCAATGTATGAAGCCATACTTTATGCCAAGGATGAGCTTTGATTTGGGGGAACTTGAACTCTGTGTAGTTCGGGTTCATACATTTGATTTCCTCCCTTGTAGGTGTGCCCAGAACCTGCGACAACCATCACAAACTTAATGTGCATGAATGACATATAGCAGTATGAATTGACAGCAAGATCAAGCCGTAGAATCACCTTGATAATTTCAACAAGTTGGTCAACTCCGCTTTCACCAGGGAAGAGAGGCTGTTAATCAGGACAGACATAGGTGTGAGCTTCATTATTTCTCCAAGAATAAAATTATTTTATTTACAGCAGTTTTCCAACAGAAAGATAACAAAGATTACGGCTCATGAATTTTCGTGTTCACCTGTCCTGTTAGAAGTTCAGCAAGAACACACCAGCAGACCAGATGTCAATTGCTGTTGTGTACTCAGTAGCACCAAAAATAAGCTCTGGTGCCCTGTAGTACCGAGAGCATATGTATGATATATTGGGTTCGCCTTGCACCTAAAGAAGAGCATAAAATGCTAAAAAGCATATCCTACACTCAAATACACCAATATCGAGAAGGCTGAAGAATGGTCAACATAAATACCAGAACTTTTGCGCTCCCAAAATCACAGATCTTCAGCTGATGAGTATGCGGGTTAACCTGTAAGAGAAGCAAACTTGTGAATCCAGAGGGAAGCATGAGAAGCTGATAGAGTACATTGAAGATGATGTCTCAGAGATCTAGGTGCCTAAGACACTTAGTCATATCTTCATGGACTACTGTGGATAGCGTATATGTTAAAGTTGACTACAGGCACTGGACAACACATCTAGGGCCAGATAGAGTGTGACGGCCATGTGTTTAATTAGCATGGAAAAGGTTTTTGTGTTTTGGGCCTGATCCTGAACTTTTGAATGATTGAATCAACGATAAACAACACGAGAAATGAAATCACGGTAGGTATTGTTAGGAGCAGTGTGGAGTTAGTAAACATAGGACAGCAACGATGTACCATATATTGATCTTTGGTAATTTGGTAATGAAAGGGGAATGGGGAAGTTCAAAGTTCAAACACCACCATCTTTTGCAGAAAATGAAATAATGTATACCCTATGGAACCATTCAAAAGAAACTCAAAGGATATGATGTCTTTAGTTTACCAGAAGATTTTGTGGTTTTATGTCCCTGTGACAAACACCAACAGTCCGATGGATATAGGCCAGTGCCCTACAAATCTGTCAAGGTAAATAAATAAGAAAATCATCCAATGACAACGGGTTGGAGAACGAATATTTAAATAAGGGTATTCACAAATGTTCATACGAAAGTAAAACCATGTCCACTTAAGCTATGTATGAAGTTCGACATATTAGAAGCGCAATTCGGACGAGTAAAAGTTGGAACTACTCAATCACAATAGATCGGAAATCTGCCTACGAAAGTAGTAGACACTCGACAGTATCCCACTTTTTTGTGTATAGTTCAAAAGTAAACGAAAATTCCAAAATAGGACCATAATCTGAGACTCTAAACTATATCAAAATCAATTTAGTGCATAAATTATTTTCTTGAAAACACTATGTGCTCACTCGAGTTGCATCAGTAAAGCAACACAACATATCAAGCCAAAGAAAACATAGCACTGAACTTAATTGGTTACCTGATAAATATATAGCTTCACGTAGATGAGTGGCATGCGTTGGTTCATCTTGTTGTAGTGTCTGATGACACGGTGGACGGTCTCAGGAACATACTCAAGCACAAGATTCAGATAGAGTTCATCCTTTTCAGTGGTTGAGAAGAAGCAGTGTTTCAAAGAAACGACATTTGGATGGTCAAGCAGACGCATCATTTGCATCTCACGGTTCTTGTATCTCTTATCCTGAAGGACCTTCTTGATAGCTACAGTCTCACTTGTCTCCAAACATTTTGCCTGTGAAGCCAGAAGTAAAATCATGTGCTCATGATTAAGTTGTGTGTTCTATGACAACATAAAAGAAGGGGCGGTTTCAAATGGCCACCATAGATTCTTATTTAACGTACTTGGAACACAACACCAAATGATCCTTGCCCAATAACTCGCTCGGCCATGTAACTTATGGTCTGCAAATTACAACAATTGAATTCTAGCATCAGAAGCTGTATAAACCAAAGTCAAGTTAGCAATGATTAAAGAATATTAAGACACATCTACCTGCTTCCTTTGGCCATCTCTGCCTCCGATTGTTGTAACAATAATATGACCAGTTTCTGTTCCATTCCCATTGATGATTGTTGCCTCTACTTCCTGCAAGAAATGGATGAATTCAAGTGTAAATTTCCAACAAATCTGGTCTAACAGTGTAAACCGAAAGACCATAACAGATAGATCATACCTTCTCATCTCTAATTCTAATATTTTTCATTTCATCTGGCAATGTATCCACTGCGAGAGTACTGCCGCCAGCATCTCTCAGCCCAGATGACGGTGCCACACCAAGTGAGGCCATTGATAGCTGACTTGGAATCACAACACTGAAACCAAAAGAAGCACAAGCAAGGAATTTGAGTTGCTATTACAAGTCTGTCAGTGGAAACTAAAAAAATTAAAGGTGTGTATATCTGACATGAACAGCAATAGACCTCCAGCCTGCAGGACTACAGACTATCTATAAACAGAAGGGAAGCAAGGTTTTCTTATTGCGAAACAAAAACACTTGAGTGAATGGTTACATAATGATATACTTACATTTTGTTAAAGGGTAATTCCTGAACCAAGAATTCTAGATACAGAATGGGATATACGCAGATGCAGGTACTACTGAACATAAATAATCATTAAAATAAACATAATAATATGGCAGCGCTATAACATGAATTCTATACAAGCAGAAAAAATACACGTTTCAGCTGGAACGGTGCATGTGCAAAGAAAAATCATGTTGGGCTAAATGGTGGATAGCAACAACACAATTACTGGATCACTACTACATGGAAAAAGTTACTTGACAGAAATGAGAAGAAGAATCCACGGTTCTAGAGCAAAGAATCCGAATTAGCGCCAACTGTTCATCAACAACTTGTGAATACACACAACTTGCGCATCGATCACTGGAAGAGGTTCTCAGGTTCCACAACCCAATAACATTGGGTAGTAGGATTTCAAACAATAGAAACCCTTCCTTCTCAGGCAGAGAAGACAGGATTGTCCTAGTGCTCTCATCACTCAGGTGTTTCGCTGTCACATGCCTGATCCACACCTCCACAAGAAAATTAGGGACATCAATTTCCATGGGAGGGAACATCACCTGGCGCATTGTTTTTTTTCCCAAATCAAGACACTCTAACTAGTAACACCTCATTAACAGAAAAGAACCACAACTCATGCAAACTCCTTTGGTTATCAAATACCACCTCACACACTTCGAGTTTCAGCATGAGCTCCCCATTTTCCAAGAGAGGGGGAAGAACTGGGGAAATACTGAGCACTGATATTGAGTGGCTGCGACGCCGAGCTACATGCGTTTGCAATTACCACAGCTGGACTGTAAGATCAAAGCTTGCAATTCCCATGGCTCTGGACGTGACCATAGACCCAAGAACTGAAGGAGACGCTCCTCTCCTCCTTCCCCACGACGCACGGCCAAGAAACCCAATGCTGCCCTGCCCCGACGCAGCTAGCGATCGCGCCTGCTCCGACCTCCGCCGAAAACCCACCCGGCCCTACGCGAAATTCGAGCGCTCCGGAGTCCGGAGTACACGCTAAGGCCGCCGATCCCCCGTGGATCTGGCCGCTCCCGGGCTCGGCGTGGTTCGGTGGACGCACGTACCGGGTTGCTGCTGCGGCGGCGGCGCTCCGGTGGGCGGGGAAAACATGGGGCCGCGGCCGCCGGCTGATCGGAGAGGGCGAATCGGGGTTGCCTCCGCTGCCGCCGTCCACTCCACTCCAGTCCAGTCGCTGCGGGTGCCGTGAGGTGTGGTGGTCGGCGTGGGGGGAAGGAGTGAAGGACGGTTCCACGGGGACGATTCCGTCTTCCTCTTTTCGGTTTTTTGTTTTCAACAGAGAGAGGGTTTCGAAAATCACTGCCTTCTCGAATTGACTGCCGTGCTTGCAGCAAAAAAAAAAAAGGAACTATACCATCCAAAAACTATAATCGGATAAAAATCCCCTTTAAGGAAAACACTGACACGGCAGAGCCCTTCTAGTACAATTTTTATAGATAGAATAGAGTCGATCCAGTTCACAGACGGATCGAAAATCATACAAAACGACATGTTCACGAGAAAACATGCCAAAAAGAAGTCGAGACAAAATCACCGTGCGTCATGTGGCACGACTTTGCGGTCGGCCACACATCCCGAGACTTCTAGCCAACCTATCGACCATGCCGCCGCGTCACATAGATTATCCTTGTCTGCACATAGCCATGTGAGCCAAGTGTCAGATCTAGATCCATAAGTCGGCGTCTCGCCACCTTTGACAACGATCAACATTGTAACACGCGACAAACATAGAAGCTCCCACTGAAGACAAGATCTACGCTAAGGGAACTAGATCTGGTCTCATCGATCTAGTTACCCAATGTTGTTATGAGGTACGAGGGAAACATAAAAGCTCTCGCATAGGTCTAGATCTAGCCTCAGAGGAACTAGATCTGCTCTCCTCGATTCTAATAACCCGATGTAACATACCAGCTCTCGCAGAAGGCTAGATCTATGCCCATGGGACTAGATCTGCTCTCCTTGACCTAGTAAATGTTCTTATGACACAACGATTGCGCCTTCTCTCCCACCCAAAACCCTGCTTAACCTACGTAAAATTCGAGTGCTTGAGAGCAACCCGTCCCATGGATCTGGTTGCTTGCCGATTTGAGCAAGGGTTGGTACGGAGAGCATACCGGGTTTCTTGTTGAGGAGACGCTCTGGTCGACGAGGACATAGGGATGCGGACTCAAGTGGATCTGAGGGGTCAATTAGGGCAAACAGGCTAGTTGTATTATTTATGTTGTCGTCCAGCTGTTATGGTTGCGGGGGAAGGGGTTGTGTCGCGTGGCAGTTTTATGGTGGTTGGTGTGGGTTGGTGGGGGAAAGAGAGAATCCACAGGAAAACAACAATACCGCTTTGGTCTTAATTTTCATGTCTTTGTTTTTCTTCGCGGAGACATAAAAGAGTTCCAAACATAACCAATCCTTCCAAAACTAAATGTCTTACTTGCAAAAAAAACTATTTTTCGATTAAAAAATTCTTTAGGAAAATATTAAAAGGGTATATCCCTCCTATGATTCGTACAGGTAGAATAGAATTGGTCGACTTATGAGTAAGATGGGCCCAAAAATAAACCATATCGGCATGTTCACGAGAAATGGGGCCAAGAGGTGCACATATAATGATTTACCATTCGCCACGCTACGATGTCAACCGGCCACATATCGCAAGGCTTGCTTGCCAATTTAGACTAGGATCCTCTCCGATGTGTGTAACCCTGTAGTGTCCAGACTTTGACAGGTAGGTACCACCACTAGTTGTACCCATGTTTCAGTGGGCTATGTCAAGGATGTGTATGTCAGCGACATGTGTTCTGCCAACCTATACCGACCCACCACTATAGTCACAACAAATTTTAGTTACCTGACAAAAAATAGATAACCTAAGTACCTAACCAAATCTATTTTTAACAAAAATATTATAAATGTGGCTTGGATAATTCGGCGAAGTGTACGTTTGCTGCTTCATTCGAACCCTCTTGTGCATGCCCACCAAACCATTATTGGAATGTAGTAGCAATTCAAATGTACTAGAAGACGAGTGAACTTATATATGAGCTAACCAAATAACAGGAAAGTCAAGTTTATTACATTTTAAAACAATGTATGAACAAAGTTAAGTACACGTTTAACAGATGAGCCAAAACATATGATTCTATGAACATGAACACACTATTATTAGTGTAATTGTAGCAACATGATATTTTTTGTTTGATTTGATTTAGAGAAAAATCATCAAAAATTAAGATTGTCCTAAACAACACAAATTGGACTAATAAAAAAAATCGTGAGAATGAAATTTCTTTTTAGCACAGGAAATTTTTATTTCTATTGATAAGTAGCGGAATTGGTTGTGTATCAATAATATAAGCAAAAACGTTCAATATAAAAAGTTGGGTGCCTACGTTTCGCCAAGCTCTGGCCCTGGTTTGTCGTTTGTATGCCCTCCCGTTGTTGATGTTGTTGCGTTGTTTGAAGCGCTCTAGACCCACCTCGTGAGCATATACCCATTTGCACTCAACACCGTCTCGCCCTCTATATATACTGTGGGTTCTTTGGGTTCAGAACAACATGGTACTCGACAACAACAAACTGTCGACTGATCGGGATGTTGCCTTGATTGTAGATCACTTGTGCCTCTATAGGGTTCACACACCCCCCCCCCCTCCCCTAACGTGACGAAATTGCCGCCCTTCGGGTGTGGTGCGACGATGTTGCATAAATAAGTACTACCCCACCCCCTCTACTTGTATTTCTCAGACGTGGTGCGGTGAGCGAGTACACCACTGCGTACTGTGTTGTATAAGTCGTTGACAAAAACCGACCAAAGCAATGTTTGCAAATATGACATCACTCAAAGTAGTACAACGAAAACACTGTGGGTAAAAAAATTACACACTGCTTATTATTACAAACCAAAAGTACACAAAGGATTCAAAGTCATCGACCGACGCATCAGAGTATCGAGTAGTGTGGTGTTGACGCATGCCAACTTGCTAAAGAAAGAAATTAGCAAACCAAGCACCATTGTACTCCCCGTTCCATTTTAATTGAGTTGCTTTACACCACATGTGGATGTATCTATATATGTAACATGTCTAGATACATCCACATTTGGTGAATAGCAAATCAATTAAATTGGATCGGAGGGAGTAAATATCAGAGAGGTGGTTAGAGTGAATATTAGGCACGTGGCACAAGTTTGTAACCAAAACGTCGGTGCTTGCTTTTCTCCCGGGTCTGCCTTGATCAATGTAGTCAACCAAACAAGCTGCAGACAATGGCTCAAAACTAGTATCAAACACGTCCCTTAGTTCTAATCTTGCAACTTTGTAAATACCCAGTTGCTGCTCCTCGAATAAAACCCTAGTTTGTAGGAGGGGAAACAATCTCTTTCTTCAAATACCCAATTTCTAGAACACCAAAATTTTCCAGTCAGACGTGTGTTGTGGCCAGCGGGAGATAGTCGAGGGAGATGACCTGTTCTGTTGGCAAAGCAAGGAAAAAAAATGCGGCGTGCTCTGACCGCAAGCCAGCCGGCCGCGACTAATAGCGGAGGTCAGACCATCAGCAAGTGAAGCTTTAACGGCCAGTTGACTTTACACAGAAAACTCGGGTTCAGGACGAAGATGAGACCCCGGATCCGACGAAACAGGACGGTTGACTTGACTGCCTCTTCTCTTGATCCGAGCCGTGTGTCTCGACCTCTAGAGTAATCTTACTGTAATTTCCACCGGCCGGCCGGCCGGCGACCCGTCTGTCTCCAACAGGTTAGCAGCCTCTCGTCTCTCGCGACGAACGGAACGGCGTCAAGCAAGCGCAGAAATTCCAGCGAGCCCGGCGCCGCACGCCTCCATGCATTTGACCGCATGCTCAAGTGTAGAAATGGGACAGAAACAATGCTGGCGTTTCCTTATGAATTTTCTCGACGACATGGTCACTTACCCAAAATTGTTCTAGAACGATGGGTCGCAGATCACATATCCAGCTCTAGGTTCATTAGTCCATCGACTGTTGGGAAGCATGCCAGCCTTAGCCGAGGAAGGTGCCTGCCTCCATGGCCGTCACGCCCTATATAAGAGCATCCGAAGCACGTCGTTCCGGCCCAAGCTAACCGTGTACAGATCGAGTTCAGATAGTGCACTGCAGACCAGAACACTAGAACAGTCGATCGGCACCATGTCGAAGCCGAGGTGAGTACTCTGCTCCTTCTCAACCAATCCCTCTAGTACGATGCGTGATGGTTAATTGAATTTGGGCAGGTTGGACCGCAAGGTGGTGATCGTGACGGGCGGCGCGAGCGGCATCGGCGAGGCGATGTCGCGTCTGTTCGCGGAGAGCGGCGCCACGGTGGTGATCGCAGACATCCAGGACGCGCTGGGCGAGGCGTTGGCGGCCTCCATCGGCCCTCCATGCACGTACGCGCGGTGCGACGTGACGGACGAGGCCCAGGTGGAGGCAACGGTGGCGGGGGCCGTGGCGGCGCACGGCCGCCTCGACGTCATGCTCAGCAACGCCGGCGTGCTGCTCCACACGGGCTCCGTCACCGACATGGACCTGTCGGCGATGGACCGCGTCATGGCCGTCAACTGCCGCGGCGCCGCCGCCTGCATCAAGCACGCCGCCCGGGCCATGGTGGCGGCCGGAACCCGCGGCGCCATCGTGTGCACGGGGAGCGTGGCGTGCGTGCAGGGCGGGTACGCCCCGGCGTCGTACACGGCGTCCAAGCACGCGCTGCTGGGCCTGGTCCGCGCCGCGGCCGGCGATCTGGGCCTGCACGGCGTGCGCGTCAACCTCGTGTCCCCCTTCGGCGTGGTCACGCCGCTGAGCCTCGCCATGACCGGAAAGAGCGTCGAGGAGATTGAAGCCGGGTCGGAGGCCGGGAGCACGCTGCGCGGCAGGATTCTGCGCGCGGCGGACGTGGCCGAGGCGGCGCTGTTCCTGGCGTCAGACCAGGCCGGGTACGTCAGCGGGCACAACCTCGTCGTCGACGGCGCCACCACCACCGTCAACACGAGGTGGCAGCACTGATCTGTGCGCTGTGCCGCACCGCACATCGTTTCCTTTCGTCAGCGTTCTTTTATATAATCTGTAACACACTGCTGCTTACCATTTCTATTTTACTGAAGAAAATATTGAAAATATCAACAAAACCGAGTGTGCACGAAATCGCAGGTCTGAAAACAAACAGCAGCTGACAGAACTGTTTGACTCAACAAGGCTGTCTGAAAAATAAAACATAGTCTGATAAACTCAACTTGAGCTCCTTCCTCAAAAAAAAAAAAAAAAAAAAACTCAACTTGAGCTCGGCTCGCTATAGTCTCTTGTTGGCTCGGTAAGTTCGAGCCCGGCTGGAGTCTCAAATGTTTCAAGCCTACCAGGCTTGAGCTCGAGCTTGAATAGAAGGCTGGCTTGACCGCTCGTCGCTCGACTACATACATGTATTTTTTCTCAATTTTTATTTATTCAGCCCAAGCACGAGTTTATTTGAGCTGTATGGAATTCATAACTGAGTGTGTCGATCCGAGCTCTGAGATTGACTAGAAGTTGGACCGTCGACTTAAGCTTGGTCATGCTCAAGTACTCAAGTGTCTAATATGAATGAAAGTTGGTGTTATGGTCCTGCTTCGATCTAGATGGGAGAAGAGGGGATTAGGTGAGATTCAGACGAGGAGGTAGGCTTGGGGAAGAAGAAGAAGAAGAAGACAGAGGTAGGCAGGGAACATTCAGTTCATTCATCATTCGATACCGATACAATGCGAGGTCTCGTGCTTATAACACGCACCAGCCTCGATGGACACACGGCACAGAGCTAAGCCCAAGAGAATTGGATTACAAGGCCCACGGCCCAATACCTCGCAGAGGCTACGGTACTAGGCGTCACAGGTCGTGACATGCCCCTCTCCTTTAGCAGCAGCTTGACCCCAAGCGCGAACCGACGGATAGCGTGCAACGAGCTTGTTCCATGGTTCCCAGGTCGCGAGACTATCCGGCCAACCTTGCCACTTCACCAGCAAATGGACCACTGCTGCATTTCCTTGCTTCACCAACATACGATCAAGACATGCACTGGGCACCAGATTAGGCGAGTCCACCGTACGAACCAATGCTAGGTCTGAATATACTTGCGTTTTTGGAGGTATGTGTTTCTTCAGCTGATCACCCACTGCAAAAGTGCGCTCTGATCGGTGTTTGTCCGCCTGATGCTTCATACGCTGTTGCGCTCGCAGAAGTTGTTGCTGGAGCAATTGTGTCATTTGGTCTCTGTTAGCGAGCCATTCATCCAATTCCAAGGACCCAGAGGCAGTGGAATCTGAAATCCCAAAGTGTTTAGGAGTCTGCCCATACAACACCTCGAATGGAGTTTTGCCCAACGCTGAGTGATATGATGTATTATACCAATACTCAGCAAGAGGAAGCCAGCTTGCCCATTTCTTAGGTGCAGAATGGACTGAGCATCTCAGAAATCCTTCTAGGCATTGATTCAGCTTCTCTGTTTGTCCATCCGTCTGCGGATGATAGGATGAACTCATCATCAACTGTGTATCAGTTTTGCGGAACAGCTCTTGCCAGAATGTGCTTGTGAAGATTCTGTCGCGGTCAGAAATGATCACACTAGGTAGCCCATGTAGTTTGTACACATTATCCATGTATGCTTGAGCCACTTGGGAGGCAGTAAAGGGATGAGACAATGGAATAAAGTGTGCATACTTTGATAGCTTGTCGATGACCACTAATATGGTGGTGTAGGAGTTAGATTTCGGTAACCCTTCCACAAAGTCCAGGCTTACCATGTCCCATATTTTCTTTGGTACCGGCAACGGCTGCAACAAGCCGGGTGTCTTGACATGCTCAGCTTTAGCTTGCTGACATATGGGACAGCTAGTGACAAAGTCTTTGATCGTCTCTTTCATGTGTGGCCATGCAAACATGCTTTTCACTCTATGGTAAGTTCCTTGAATGCCAGAGTGTCCCCCAATGCCACTGCTATGCAAGGCTTGGATTATGTGTTGCTGAGCTAGAGGATTTACACCCACCCATATTCTGTTTCTATATTTGATGACACCTTCTTGAAGAGAGTACCCAGCTTCATTTGGTGAGCAGATGCTGAGTTCAGCCAGCAAGGTTTTGGTTGCTGGGTCATCATTGTATCCGTTGATCAGCTGTTCTGTCCAACTGGGTGTGCATTGTGATACTGCCATGAGCTGTTCAGGTTGGTGTCTGCGGGATAATGCATCCGCTGCCGCATTACTTATTCCTTGTTTATATTGGATAGTGTAGTGCAGACCCATGAGATGCACGAACGCTTTGTGCTGAAGTCCTGTGGTGAGACGTTGATCAGTTAAATGCATGAGGCTTTTCTGATCTGTGCGAATTAGGAACCGGCGGTGTTGAAGGTAAGATCTCCACTTATCGACAGCTAGAATGATGGCCAAACATTCTTTTTCATAGGTGGATCTTGCTTGATTTCTCATATTCAAAGCTTGGCTGAGAAAGGCTATAGGGTGACCATCTTGCATCAGCACTGCCCCAATCCCGGTGTTGCAAGCATCTGTTTCCAAAACGAATGGCTTAGTGAAATCAGGCAGAGCAAGAACTGGAGCAGAAGCTAAGGCGTGCTTCAGAGCATCAAAAGCAATTTGTGCTGTCGGTGTCCAATGAAATTGAACACCCTTCTTCAACAGATTTGTGAGTGGTTTGCGAATGGACCCATAGTGTTCGATAAACTTTCTATAGTATCCAGTTAAGCCCAGAAATCCTCTAAGTTCCTTCAGTGTCAAAGGCACTGGCCAATTCAGTACTGCTCTCACTTTGTCTGGGTCGGTAGCCACACCGGCTTCCGATATAATGTGGCCCAGATATTCCAGCGTTTGTTGTGCAAACGAACACTTGGACCTCTTGACATAGAATTGGTGCTCAGATAAAATTTTGAACACCTCTGTGAGATGTTGAACATGCTCTAGTAGGGATTTACTGTATATGAGAATGTCGTCGACAAAAACAAGCACATTCTTGCGCAGCATGGGGGCAAAGATGGTGTTCATTACTGACTGGAAGGTGGCTGGAGCATTGGTGAGGCCAAATGACATTACCTTGAACTCATAGAGGCCATGGTGCGTGCGGAATGCTGTTTTGGGTTCTTCTCCAGGTGCCATTTGAATTTGATGGTAGCCGGACCGAAGGTCGAGTTTGGTGAACCATTTAGAACCTGCTAATTCGTCCAGGAGCTCCTCCACAATGGGCATTGGGTGTTTATTTTTGACAGTGAGATCATTTAACTGTCTGTAGTCCACACAAAATCGCCAAGTGCCATCTTTTTTCTTTACTAACAAGACAGGAGAAGCAAATGGGCTGTTGCTGATCTGTATCACGCCATTAGACAACATCTCTTGAATTTGTCTTTCAATTTCATCCTTCTGAAACGGCGAGTATATGTACGGTCGAACATTGACTGGTTGAGCCCCCACTAATAATGGAATGACATGATCAAACCGTCTGTTGGGCGGCAGAGCAGTTGGAGTAGCTAACACCCCCGAGAATTTTTGCACCACCTCTTCTACCTCTGCTGGAACGGTTTGCGCATCAGCTGTTTTCACATGCACCATTGTGTCAGGTGAGATGATGGCTACACCGTGTGTCACATCCCCTTGCTTTAGTAAACTGTGAACTCCTTCAGCACTGATTTTATCACAACAATTGATATTGTCAGCAATGCCTTGTAGTTCCACAGTTGCCCCTTTGTACTCAAACCACATGCACATCTTTTCCCAATGAATTCACATCGGGCTGTGAGTTGTCAACCAATCAACTCCCAGAATGATATCAAAGCATCCCAACGGAAGGACCTGCATATCATAATTGAAGGTCTGGCCCTGCACTAACCACTCTAATTGAGGTGTCATTGTGTTGCAGGTCATAGTATTACCATTGGCCACCATGAACTTGGCAGGCTGAATTGGTTCTGTCGGTAGCTCAAGATTTTCAGCCAGCTTTTGATTGACAAAGGAGTAAGTGCTGCCGAATCGATGAGAATCAACACCTTGTTTTTGCCCACCAGGCCTTGCAACCTGATTGTGCGCCTCTTGGCTGTCATTGCCATTGCTGTGTCTTGAAGAATGCAAATATCCCCTGTATCATCCGTGTCATCTTCTGATTGTTCATAATTTGTCACAGATATCTGACAAGCTTCCAATAGTTCTTCAAGAATATGCAGCGGCACTTGTGCTGGACACGTGTGTGTCCTGCTATACTTTTCTCCACAGGTGAAACACAGTCTGTTCAGTCGGCGATACGCCTTGAGTGCCTCCAACTTGCTGTCCGACTTGACTGCATCAGATTTTGGGGTCTCATAGTTGCGCCCCTCATCTGTTTTCTTGAGGTCGTCCTTGGAGTACTTGTTCTTCTCTACCGCTGAATAACGGTAATTGGGTCGAGAGAATTCTCTGCTCTCATGACGATGAGCAGGTCTTCTTCGATTTAGCTCCAACTCCTCTTCCTGTAACAGAGCGAGAGAACACACAGTATCCATGTCTTTGGGTTGTTGTAAAACCACAACACTACAAATTTCACTTGATAACCCATCTATGAAACGCGAAACAAAAAACACCTCACTCGTGGCAGGATCCTGGAGCAAAATTTTGTGTCTAAGCTCATCAAAATTCTCTACATACGCAGCTACTGTGGTAATTTGTCTAATCCCTAGGATCTGCCTCATAAACCAAGAGTGTTTGTTTTTATCCCAATGTCCAAGCACTGCTACTACTAGATCACCCCAATGTTCTATGCGCTGTTTAGCTTCTACTGTTTCTAACCACAACGCTGCTTTGCCTCGAAAATTCAGGGTAGCAAAACGTGTCTTAAACACCTCCTGAATGTCATAGAGAGCGAAATAATCCTCACACTGACGCACCCAGACCTTCGGATTCTCCCCATGGAATTTGGGAAAATCCATCTTAGGTTTTGGGGCACTCCGACCCTGAAATCCACGGCTATCTCTGCGCTCGTCCTCCTCTCGATTGAAAACGAAATTGGTGGTATTGTTACGAGGCGCACCTGATGTCGGAGACATCGGGTGAGATCCGAGGATCCCACCAACCTGTCCCCGATCTGGTATGTCTGAGCGGCGGCCGTTGGCCTCGAAAGTAGCAGCGTGATCCGTGCGGATCACCTGTGGTGCCGCGGCGCCTGTTCCCGACCCCAACATGGTTCCTTGCGTCCCAGGCGGAGGAGGATTCGGAGTGAGGGTCGCCACCTCTGGCGCTGCAACGCGTGCGTCGAGCTTGTCCGTCAGGGTGTCGAAGGAGCTCTTGAGATCGCGCATCTCGCGACAGCTGTCCTTGAGGTCGTCGGCGAGGTTGTTGAGGAAGGTCTCGAACCCGGAGAGCCTGGATTGGAGTTCTTCCCCCCAACTCCGTCACCTTCCCTTCGAGCGCCTCCACTGATGTCGCCATCCGCGCTTCGACTTGCGCGGCGGATCTCCTGGGAGCCAGACTGTTCGGTTAGAGAGGAGCAGCGGTCTGGAATCTGATACCACGTGTTATGGTCCTGCTTCGATCTAGATAGGAGAAGAGGGGATTAGGTGAGATTCAGACGAGGAGGTAGGCTTGGGGAAGAAGAAGAAGACAGAGATAGGCAGGGAACATTCAGTTCATTCATCATTCGATACCGATACAACGCGAGGTCTCGTGCTTATAACACGCACCAGCCTCGATGGACACACGGCACAGAGCTAAGCCCAAGAGAATTGGATTACAAGGCCCACGGCCCAATACCTCGCAGAGGCTACGGTACTATGGCGTCACAGGTCGTTTACAAACTATAGGCATAGAGATTCTTGTTTACAAACTATAAAAAAAGGTCAACCTGGAGTTTACTTTCGGTCGGCTGTTTTTAATCAATGTTGACTACCTCACTAACCACCTTAAATGAGTTGTATGATGGGTATTATTTTTAGTTGGTTTCTATATGTGGTCCTACCAATTTATTTTGGCAATCTATGGTATTTTGGTGTTTATTTTGTTGTTGCGAATACTGTGGTTGCTTATAAATGGTATAGCCAACACTTCCAAATAATCCCTTGACAACCGTTGCCAAAAGGGCCAAGACATTTTCAACCAATTTTTGGCTAGCTAATAATCGGCAAAATGTAATCTGCGAAATGTATGTGGCAAAACAAACGTACCCAAAATTCATATGTTGATTGAGCTTGAGGCTGCGGGATACGGAGGGGGCAACCGGCGAAAAAAAAACTTGCTGACCGTTTTATTTTGGAGCAAAAACAGTTTTTTTTTCGAGGTGACTCGCTGGCCTATACTCGCAACAGTCCCCAGGCCCAGAACAATCAACCGGGCTTACTGGGCCGCGCATCTACTCGACAACTTCGTCAGGCCCTCCTGCACATTCGATTCCTCTTCCCACTCCGGCTCCGCCATCGCCGCCGTCACCGATGGACCGCCCTCCGGCGAACGGCGAATCTGCGCCGCCGCCGCCGGCCCCTCCTACGGGCCGTTGCCACTTCTGGCTCCCCAGCAAGCGCCGCCACTGCGCCAACTCCCCCCTCCCATCTACTCAGTACTGCGGGAACCACCAGCCGGAGTCCTCCTCCGCCTCGCGCCGCCGCGTGCCCTGCCCCGTCGACCCCTCCCAGTAAGCCCCGGCACCACTCCCAGCTAGCTCCAGCCGCTGTACCCACCCCGCTGACCTCCGCCTTCTCCCGCGCATCGCAGCACGGTGTTCCAGGACAACCTCGAGGCTCACGTCGGCAAGTGCCCCTTCCGGAAGCAGGCTGACGCGCTCGCCGCGCAGCCCTACTACTCCAAGGGCATCAACTCCGGTGGGGGAGAAGCCGGTGGTGCCGCGGTTACCTCCGCCGCCAAGCGTGCCTCCGTGCACAAGCTCTCCGAGGAGGATTTCTGGGGCTTGGTCGCGAAGATCCGGTCGGCGCATGCGGCGGCCGCCGACCAAATGCGCGAGTCACACATCGCCCCGGATGCCTGTGAGAAATGGATGAAGGGGCAGGTCGATAGGTGGGTGAGAGGGGTGCAGCAATTGTGTAAAAGCTTGGTTTCTGTGACGGTTTAGGAGTGATATCTCTGTTGGTGCATTGGATAGGACGGTGCCGTACCAGGAGAAGCACGTTGTGCAGCAGGTGTCTATTGTTGGGAACATGGAGACATTTGGTTTGCTTCTGAGAGGAGGCGCTGAGGATGCAGCAGAGGAGGTTGAGGTGGAGGATGCTCCGGCAGTTGTTGAGTTTGGTGCTGGGAGAGGCTACTTGACTCAGATGTTGGCAGACTGTTATGGTATCAAGAATATCTTCTTGGTCGAGAGACGGTCGTACAAGCTCAAGGTCAGTTGGTCCTGTTGGTTACCCCATTTTTTTCTCAATGTAGCATAACTTTGGTATTGAACTTTGCAACCGCAGAGCTAAATATTTGTGCCCAGCCAGTCTTCAAGATTTATCATATAGCAAACTTGCATTGTTAATTTTGATGGTGCTCGAATTTGAATGCGATGGCTGGTCTTTTTTGCTATAACTTTTATCATAACCTCTCTCTGAAATTCTGGAATATGAATTTTCAGTGCTTAGAATATGTTGGCTTATTGTTATGCTCAGCAATAATCATTAACTCATAATGTTTGCAGTCAGGCATGAAAAGCTAAACACCATGACTTGTGCACCAAACTACTAACGTATGTAACCGTATACGTTGTTTATAGTGATTATGACTACAATTTCATAGCACAATATTTTCTGAATATATGACCATCTCACATTCATTGAAGTAAATTTTGAGGCATTGCTGGCATGTTGGTCATTATAGCAAATATGATATTGAGAGTTCTGGCAGCCACACAATTTGTTATGTTAAATCTAATTTTGTAAGGATCATTCCCTTTTTTGGAGCAATTCACGATTAGTCCTATCACTTCCTCGTTAACTGCTGTTGCTGTGTCTTTCTTTTCTCTATAATTATTAGGCAGATCAAAGTTTAAGGCAAAGTGAGGGTGTTTTGTTGGAGCGTTTGAGAATAGATAGTAAGTTTTTTTCCCTTGCTATATTGCACAGTTGACATAAGGTCATTTGGATAGCTGTCGAGCACCTTTTGGTGCTGAGTGTTTTATCTGTGGACTTGCTCAGTTATCTGCATACTACAGTTATGCATTTGCAAACCAAAACTTTCATACACTAATATTTTGTACTTTGATTAAATGCAGTTGAAGATTTGAACCTGCATGGTGTACAAGCATTGAGTGGAGTTCAGTATCTAGCAATTGGAAAACATCTATGTGGGCCTGCGACAGGTCATAATTGTATTTGAAAATCATGTAATGGTTCATGTTCGAGGATACAGAAATGTGAGAGACTAGCTGAATTATCTAAGAATTTTTTTATTTCCTCCCCAGATATGACCATAATGTGCTGTCTTCATGAACAATACAATCATACAGAAGAGGAAGGCCATGTCAAAGATCGTCTGCGAGGCCTTGCTTTAGCTACCTGCTGCCACCATCTCTGTCAATGGAAGCATTATGCAAGTAATTGCCTCTTGCCTTCCTGTTTGGGATTATATCATGTCATGTGCTGCGTAATTACATATGTAATATTAACAAAGTTCATCATATACTCATATTTTGGAAATTATGTCAAGGCTGTTTGAATTGCTTTGAAGATAATAAACTTTATCTTCTGATTCCAGATAAAGCTTTCCTCTCAGGACTAGGGATTGCGGAGGAAGAGTTTCATGCCATGACATGGTTTAGCAGTTGGGCTGTGGATGGTGATCACAGCTCCCAGGACTCTTTGGAGGCTGAAGACTCATCTTCTGAAGTCAGGTAAGGAATCATTAAACAACTTAGCTAAGCCTTAACTCCACTCTACATTTTGATAATTTTAGAAGGCCTTACGATATTTATCATCACACTCAGATTTATGTCTTGCTAGCAAAAGTTTGAACTCGAGAACATAGCAAAAACTAAACACGTGTTGACTAAGCCTGAACTCTGCTCTAGAGTTCGATATTTGTAAAAGATCTTGAATTATAATCTAGGTAGGATCTTTGTTAAGACAAGACAGTTGTACAGTCTTGTTAGGATTTTTTAATCACCCTTGCGCTATGTCTGTCTTGCAAAAGTTTAAATTCGGCCAACATTTGAAAGATTCCGCACCATCATTCCGAAGACTGAAACCTAGACATAACTAATGGTGCCACTGAAACCTTGACATGTTTCTAATACCATGTTTTGTTTGCCACCAAACAGAGCAACCAAGAAGCCTGATGTGGAGATCAAAGGGATCGAGAGAATCATCCGCGACATACCGGGGGAGGAGAGGAGCGCTCTGGGATTTATGTGTAAAGATATTATTGACACGGGAAGGCTGTTATGGCTTAGATCCAAGGGTCTAGAAGCAGACCTTGTAAGCTATGTTCCATCAAATATTTCGCCAGAGAACCATTTACTCATCGCCAAGTGTAGGTCTTGATTGGGACGAGGAACTTTTATCTAAATTCTGGGAAATTTTGCGGAAGTTTGTTGTAAAACACCTTTTATCTAAATTCTGGGAAATTGTTGTATTCACACAAATAGTCATAAGATTTTGGACTCCAAACCAGAGGGATTTCACCAGAAGAATATCGCCATGTACATCCAGGTTTTGGACGATGGAACTCAAGAGTGCCTCTCATAACTATCCCATGGACACTTCTGATGAGGCATTTGACAATGATAATCTCAATGGGGGGCTATACTGCGAGATGAAAAGGGTTACTGCTTGAGTGCTTGTAATGGACAGACTAGGCATGTTCCTGAGGCCACTAGGCTTAGTCATAAGATTTCGGACTCCGAAGCGGAGTGATTTCACCAGAGGAATATTGCCATGTCCATCCAAGTTTTGGACGATGGAACTCAAGAGTGCCTGTCATAATTTGCACTCTTTTAAGAAAGTTCATTATGCACGTTACTGTTACAACAATGTGCGGAAATTTTATGTTGGAACGCATGGATGTGTTCTTTTTTTTTTCTTTGACCATAACTTGAGCACTTATAGAGTATCACATGGAGTTGACGAAAAAAAAAGAAAGAAAATGTGAATATTGTGCAAGATGGTGGCCAGTCGAGAGGTGGCAGCAATATATGAAGATTGCTACCGTATGTCATACAGAGTTCAAAGCCAAGTGCTGCACCAAGGATTTGCCTTTGTCAGAGATTCTAAGGGCGTCATAGTTCTAGTGTATCCAGTAACATAATATGTGCTGTACACGCATAGCTGTAATTGTTATGCTTCTTCTTTATTTACAATGTATAAAGCTAAAAACAATTGTATTCAATCAATCAGAACAGGGTTTTGGATACAATCACGTTTGGCCACGCTCGACGCACCATGGCCTAGGAACGTCATGAGCGGTCTGATCGATGAACCTTGGAGCTATGAGTTTGATCTCCTTCACAGTTCCTGCAATAGCAGATTCGGAGAGCCCCTTGCAGTTCATCTCTCCAGATGAGTTGGACTTTGTCAGCAATATCATGTAGGCCAGGCATCATGTTCCCACAAGCAGAGCAGACAGAAGCACCTCACCCTCCTCGCCTCGTAGGATCCAGATATTTGCTCAGAACACATGGAATGAACTCAATGAAGGTTAGACAGTAAATTGAGGACCCATCTACAGAAGTGGGCATAATTAACCTCTCCCACAGACTTCCACCCTGTGTCAACAGGCACAATCCACGCAGCTTGGTCGTCATCTTGCAGCATGGACATGAGGTTAACAACATCATCATCGCCACACAAAGTGGGAGAAGCTGTTTTCAGGTTCTTGAATGGCACATTTAGATGAGCTGATGAGCACCTCCTCCCAGTTGAGGCAAGGAGACAGTACCAAGTTCATTGGAGTGAACCATGTTCCCCCTGCGCCAACCGTTCCAGGTCAGTTCCCTATACCATGTGATGAGCCTCCAACTGACGAGGTCATATACGTCCTCCTCCTCGGGTGAACTGATGGCCAGTTCAAAGTCATGGAGTTGAGGCCTGTCCCAGGGATCAGGAACTGCTGGTACTACAATTGCGAGTCTGAGTTTTACCAGTTCCTCAAACTCGACACACTTGATGTAACCACGGCTGAGCTAAGTCAAAACACCGAGTCATCAGTAAACATTATTCACTCATCAACATATATAAAGATGTCCTACATTGCCTATATTCTCATCTCATTGCAGATAACGATATCGCTTGAGTGGACACCCGTCGGCATTACTCACTCCAACTTGTGAAGGGTGCCTCCAAAGTGGGTCGCAACCCATCAAAGGAAGTCTCATTATGCCCACCGAAGTAGGTCACTTTAATATCATGATCATATGGTATGTAAATATGCATAAAACAGACAATTCATCATCAATCATTATCATTGTCATCATGGAAATATCATAGACATAAACGCAAGCTTTATAAATAAACCAAGTGAAGAGAGATATGCAAAAATCACTACCCATCATGAACTTACCATAACCGCGGGACTCAAACTATGAGTTGTAGGGTTCCGTGCTGGACGTATCCATACATGTTATCAAACGTTTAATGCTCAATACAAAGCATGACTTCATAACCAAGCTATTCACGGATTAACATCGTTCATATGCGCAACACCCCCCTTAATAAACATATGTCCATAAGGAAGAGTGAGCACACCGGTTACAATTAAAGCACAACCATAGAGATAAGCTACATTTCAGCATCAACACTCTATCTCTCCCAGTTTTTCTATGGACAAAATCTCGGCAAGATTACGTTAACTCACTCAAACTTAAACATTACTCCAATCCTGCTTAATCTTTTCATAGGCTAGTTTTTCTTTACATGAAATCTTGGAAACAATGTGAGTTATAATATCAGAGAAAAATCCTCCACAATTTTCATGTTCAGTCTATAATTAATTCGAATATTAAAAAGGCCTAAAGTCACAACGAAACTCACTTTGTACATAAAATATTCAGTTCTGGACAGAACACTAAACTGATAGCTCTGAGCATACCGTTCGACCAAAATGCGCAGATGAAAACTCTATGGAAAGCCTGAAAATGGTCCTACAACTTTCATTCAGATTCTAACTAGAAAATGTAGCTTAGTCGGGATTAATGCAGGACTAGTAAGACCAAAGTTTTCAGAGATTTAAAAAATACACAATTTATACTAAACATTTATACGTATTTATAACATATTTTTGTATAATACTACAATGTTAACAAACATTTTTTCTATTATTTAGTTAGCATAGATAACCAGTAAAATATACTGTTAGGTATTAGTTATAATGTTCTTTGTTACATAATAATAATGTATATATAGAAAAACACTGACATTGTGCTAAATATCCACCTAGTTTGTAAGAAAATCGCTCTATATTTCTCTTTTTTGGAACATTAACCCTTAATAATGTCTTAAAACTGAAACTCCTTAAATGTGAGGAGCAATAAACAATGGCAAAATTACACAACTCCAAGAATATGTTTTTTAATTGCACGAATGTCATAGTGAATATGCATGTGTGTCTATAGGTATTTGTGTCTATTAATATGTCCCAAATATCCGAAGAGATCTCTAAATCAAAGTTAAACAAATATCTTAATATAAATTTTATATATTAGTTGGTAAATAAATTAAAAGGAAGTTAGAGAGTATAAATTCCGCAACTGAAATTATTGTTTACCCTTTCTTATGGTCAAACTTGTCTTATAAGTTAGGTGCGTTCATTCGAACCGTTTTATGTAGTTGGTTCCAATGGGGTTTAGTAATCTGTTCTTTTTAATACTTTGTTACAACCTAGTCGTTCAAGTGGAATTGTGATACATTGCTCGTCCCACGAAATCTTGCAATTCGGTTAGTTCCAGTTGAGTTTTGCTAGATCACTCATATAGCAAGGTAAGCAACGTACAAGTACCATCATTTTACTAGTTTGCATATCTATGTCGGTAGTGTTTGTGTTCTTGTGTTGTTTGTAGTAAGTTTAAGGATTGTCTAAGAACTAGTTCACCAACAACTTAAGCTAAACAACATGAGCACAAGAGATATCTCACTAGTGATAAACAAGCTATATAAATTCAACCTTGAAGTTTATCACAAGAAAATAAGCTTAGGTATAGAGATAACCGAGGGACGCAAGACAAAGATGTATCCTAAAGTTCACTTCCAAGATAAACAAGCTTGTTATGCTTCTTATTTATAATGTATAAAGCTCAATATGCAAGTGGCATTTTATTTTTGAACTTACAATTGTATTCAATCAATCAGAACGGGTTTTGGATACAATCGCATTTGATCGATGAACCTTGGAGCAAGTGTTTCAGCTATGAGTTTGATCGTAATCTTAAAAAAAAAAACTAAAAGTTTGATCTCCTTCACGGTTCGGCAATAGCAGATTCGGAGAGCCTCTTGCAGTCTATCTTTCTAGATGAGTTGGACTTTGTCATCAATATCTTGTAAGCCAGCCATGGCTTCGACAGCCACAAGAGTGGCAGTGTTGTATGTTCCCCAAGCAGAGCAGACAGAAGCACCTCACCCTCCTTGCCTCGTAGGATCCAGATATTTGCTCAGCACACATGGAATGAAGGTTGGCTCGTAAATTAAGGGCAGCTCTGCAGGAGACAGCATAATAACCTCTCCCACTGACTTGCTCTTAGTGTCAAGAGTGAATCCATGCAGCTCGGTCGTCCTCTTGCAGCATGGACACGAGGTAAACAACATCATCATCGCCACGCAGAGTGGGAGAAGCTGTTTTCAGGTTCTTGAATGACACATTTAGATGAGCACCTCCTCCTAGCTGAGGCAAGGAGACAGTAGTGGCAAGGTCATCGGAGTGAACCAAGTTCCCCCTGCTCCAACCGTTCCAACTCAGTCCCCTATACCATGTGATGAGCCTCCAACCAACGACGTCATATACGTCCTCCTCCTCCTCCTCCGGTGGATTGGTGGCCAGTTCAAAGTCATGCATGTGAGGCATGTCCCAGGGATCATCAACAGCTGGCACTACAGTTGCGGGTCTGAGCTTTACCAGTTCCTCAAACTCGACGCACTTGATGTAACCACGACTAAAGGTGACGTCGCGGATCCCCCTTACAGAATAGTGGTCACCGGCGCCGTAGAGTTCGTCGTTGCTGGGCAGCATCTTAGGCATAGGGACGAAAGACGCCGTGGTCGCTGCCGGGTTGAGCGTGTCGCAGATCACAATGCCCTTTTGGAGATCAACCCAGCCAACGAGTCCACCTCCAAGGGCGATCACCTGGGTGGGACAGATTGCTGTGGATTCCTTGGTAAGGCCATCAGGAATCTTCACCTTGAGCAGCTTCTTGGACCATGTAGAATCTGGCTGGGAACCAATGGTGTGAGATTGTAGTACTGCCCATCATCCCCTGGTCCGTAACTGAGAGCCGCCATGACAAATTGCTTGCCGTTGTCATGAGAAACGAAGCCGAGGTGGGGTTCCAAGAGATCCTCTGCCCCAGAGTACTGACGGATGTCCGGGAGCAGGCCGAGCGACGGCCTGCCGCCGTTGGCACCTCTGGCCCGGTAGAGGAAGTACTGAGGCGATTCTTCGGCGGTGAGCATGACTCGGATGAGGGCCGTGTCCTCCACGGAGCAGATGATCTCGGGCGCGTACTTGAACGGAATCTCGTCGCGGTTGGGGCAGTAGACGCAGAAGTAGGAGAGGCGCGGCGGGTCGGCGAAGACGAAGGATACCTGGATGGCGTGGCCCGCTCTCGTCAAGCTTCCAGCGGTGGTTTCGTGCCGGACATCGCTGACGTAGGTCTTCGAGTCGAGGAGGACCCAGCCGGGAACGCCGGAGTTGCTGGTGGACGGAGCCGGGTGAGGTGGTTGCGCGAAGCTGTGGAGGTTGGACATCGTCCCCGGTTGGGATCGGGGATTCTGGGGGTTAGGCTTCGTCTTCCGTCGATCTCAAAAATACTAGTATCTTTTATGGAATTTCAGTTGATCGATCGGTTCGATTCGGACTCGGTGTCGTATTTTCTGTTTTAGTCTCCTTGATCGATCCTGGCCGTTGAGCCCTCCTGATCGATGGGAGCCTTTGGATAACTGGGTTAACACCTTTTGCTTCTTCAGAGTAGCAGCAGCCTCACAGGGGCTGGCAATTCCGATATACTGCATCGCTGGGTAACCAATCCTTGGTTAAACATCTGAAAAAACAAATTCCTTGGTTAATGGTACACCTTTTGGTTTTGCAACTCAACATGCTTCGTTAATCAATAGAGGGTTTAGCTCCATTTCACACAACTGTACACATGCGAACTGACTGGCATCCAACGTAGTATAATCTTTTTTCTAGAATGCACCCTTGAAGATGTGTCGTGTATCACATTGCATAGAAAGAATGACAAGCGATAAGAGTTACAAGGGTCTAGAAGCAGACCTTGTAAGCTATGTTCCATCAAATATTTCGCCGGAGAACCATTTACTCATCGACAAGTGTAGGTCTTGATTGGGACAAGGAGCTTGTATCTCAATTCTGGGAAAGTTGGCTGTAAAACACTTTGCATTTACGCAAATATAGTCATAAGATTTTGGACTCCAAACCAGAGGGTTTTAACCAGAAGAATATCGCCATGTGCATCCATGTTTTGACTGATGGAACTCAAGGGTGCCTCTCATATTTATTTATTTCGACAACTAGTGCCTCTCATAATTCAATATTTGAGAGTGTATGCTTTACTGATACAAAAAATGTGCAATGTTGAACGCGTGATCTGATGAAGGAATTTTCTTCTTCTTTTCTTTGACCATAACTTGAGCACTTCTGATAAATAGTCATAGACACAGAGATAACTAACCCATGGAGTTGGCGAAGGAAAGAAAACAATGTAACAGATGCGGCATTTGACATTGATAATCTCAATGGGGAGCTATACTGCGAGATGAAAATGGTTACTGCTTGTAATGGACTGGGCATGTTCCTGAGGCCACTAGGCTTATCATCAGCTCAGATTGCTCGCAAGTCCTGTGCAACAGTGCAAGATGGTGGCTAGTCAGAGAGGTGGCAGCAATATATGAAGATTGTGTATGTTTTATCGTAAGGCATCGCCTGCCCGGATTTAAATTAATAAAGCCCCAACGGCAGAGTGACAAGCTTACAGACTGCTGGGATTACCAGCTTAACAGGTAGCTTACAAGGCCATATAGGCACAAATGGATAGTAGCTCAGGCGCATAAAAAATACACTCCAAAGATGCAGCACGAGCGCTAGCTAGCAGAAGAAGCTTTTAGGGAGCAGGGGCGGGTATGGAGTTTGCCGGTCGATGAGTCGCAGCAAAAGTGGCCTGGAGTATCTTCACCAACTCGTCCAACAGCGGCAGGAGCTTAGTTTTGACACCGGAGACATTTAAATATAACATCAGCTGGTTGTCGCGGGAGACCGATTAGATAGAGTATTTGTTGCGTGTAGTCCAAAGCGCCCAGCAAAAAACGTGAAAAAGAATCCAGAGCATCTTTCTGGACTTCCCAGCATACGAATTGAAAGATGGTCGCAGCTTCACTAAAGCTAGACAGAGTTCAAGGCCAAGTGCACCAAGGATTTGCCTTTGTCAGGGATTCTAGGTGCTACTAGCCATTGTTCTAGTGTATCTAATAACAAGTGTATCCAGTAATAGAATATGTGGTTTACACGCATAGCTGTAGTTGTTATGCTTGTTCTTTAAAATGTATAAAGCTCAATACGCATGTAACATTTTTGAACTTGCAATTATTCAATCAATCAGAGCGGGTTTGGATACAATCACGTTTGGCCACGCTCGACGCACTACATCCATGGAAGGCAAGGTCATGAGTGGTCTGATTACTAGATCGATGAACCTTGGAGCAAACAAACTGTTTCAGATATTAGGTTGATCTCCTTCACCGTTTCCTGCAATAGCAGATTTGAAGAGCCTTTTGATGTTTATCTCTCCAGATGAGTTGGACTTTGTCAGCACAGTTCGAATATCATGTAAGCCGGCCATGGCTTCGACAGCCACAGCGCTGTGTCAGTGTTGTATCTTCCCACAAGCAAGAGCAGACAGAAGCACCTCACCCTCCTCGCCTCGTAGGATTGCTCCCCAGGTAGCTGATCTTGCATGATCATTAAAACCTGCTCAATATTCAGCTTTGCACATCCTGGAGCAGAGGGGCATCTTCCATCTTTTCCTTCCTAATATTACAGAGCAAAGTTGGTCCGTAAAATTAAACCCGCCATTTACGGAGCTAATACACCGAATCCAAGCGGAGCCTAATAGAGTGCCATAATGCAGAGAGCATTCTGTCAAGTATCATGCCTAAGAGAACCAGATGTTTCAAGTACTGATTCAATAACTTGGTGGATGCTTACTACTCACATCGTTCACAAAAGGATGTCTTAACCACAAATTTGAGCTAGGTTGAGACGTCCTTTTGTGAACGGATGGAGTATCTATTACCTGATGGGTGCTGCAGGAGCTGCGGTGCTCGTTGCTGCACTTCTAGTTCTGCTCGCTGCTTCTTCAACTTGTTTAAATTTCGTGAAGGTGGGACAAGAGAAGCATTTCGCTTGCCTGCCTGAGCTCCATCTAACGCGCAGAGAGCATAATTCCATTAGATTCATGACAACTTTCCACTCAACAGACATAACAACAATAATGCAATACTACCAAATACCACTTTGGACGTTCGTAGAGCTATCTAACAGCTGACAGATCATAACAATTTAAACGAGGGGCACACACTTAATTATACCCAAAACCATATATCTCAATTCCAAGAAGATGCATACAAAAAGGCCTATCTTGAATTAAGTCTGTCAGATGTCACAATTTAAGGAAGTGGGCCAGTCGGTACAGATATCACAATTTATCTAGACTACGTTTTAAGCCAAGCTTTAGTTCGATCCTGGCCGTTGATCCCACATGCGCAATGTGAGCCTTTGGATAACTGAACTGGGTGAGGACATGTTGCTTCTTCAGAGTACCGGCAGGGATACAGGGGCTGGGAGTACACTGCATCGCTGAAAACCATCAGCCTGTAAATTACAATACAATACGCTAATAGACGCACCTTAGAGTCCCAAGAGAGAACTGTGTATACGGCAGATATTTCAAGTACTACAGCAAAAACTTGGTGAATACTACCATCTATTACCTGATGAGTGCTGCAGGAGCCGCGTTACTGGTTGCTGCTTTTCAAGTTCTGCCTGTGAAAGTTGTAGCCGCTGCTTCTTCTACTCGCTGATGTTTCGTGAAGATGGGACATGAGAAGCATTCTGCTTGCCTTTCTGTGCTTCATCTAATGCACACAGAGCAGATATCCATTAGATTCATGGCCACTCACTACTCAATTAATATAATAACAACAATGTCATGCCAAATATGAGTTTGAATATGAGCCCATATTTAGAGCTACCTAACAGCTGATTGATCATACCGTTTTAAACAAGGGTTTAAAGTAACACACCCTTAATCATACACAATTAGGGGTGTAAACGGATAGGATAATTTCCGTACCGAATCCGTCGTCGAATCCGTTTTAAAGAATCCATATCCGGTTCCGAAGAATTTGCCGGATAAGGATATCCGATTCCGAACTAAACACCCGGATACGGTATAGGATATGGTATGAAAAATAGCATCCGAATATGGATTACCCGAATATTAGTTAGGATTATCCGATGGTTATAATCCGAATAATCCGATTTTCTACTGAAATGTCTAAACTAATAGAGCACAATTTGTATTTAGTGAGTTGTGGAGCTCATTTGTTGAACAACGACTCCCTTGCATGGTCATTCTACATACTATGGAGTATAACTTTGTTAGATTATTATATTGTTGAGCTATTATTTTTGGTTATGTGGCTTGATGATATACATTGCGCATACCGATCCGACTAATTTTCTTTCTGCCCCGAATCCGCTCCGTTTCCGTTCCGAATCCGTGATTATATCTATCCGCCCCCGAATCCGCAACCGTTCATTATCCGATCCGATCCGAATCCGAGAAAAAAATATGGTAAAGGATATGGTATAGGCAAAATCCGATCCGATCCGATCCGTTTACACCCCTATACCCAATCATATCTGATGAAATTCCAAAAGGACGATTTTTTTGTCTATTTTGATTCAAGTCTTAACTAAACTGCCAAAAACTACAAGTGAAGAAAGTGGGCCAGTCGGTACACATCGATGCCCCAGACCACACTGTATGCTTCAGGAAACAACGCCCCCGGCGGTGACCAATTTAACACGGGTACAGATGTACAGTGTAGAAAACGGAATGAGAACCGTCTAGACTTAAATGAATTGAAATGTGCCCTAACCACATGTAGTGAGAGTTTGAGACACATACATATTATTAAAAAAAGAAGGAAAAAACATTTGAGGGAGTGTTCATATGATAAAAAAGTGACAATATAATTACCTGATTCAGCACCCAGATATCTAGTCAGCTCACACGGAATGAAGGTTGGATCGTAAATTAACGAGCTCTCGACAGGAAACGGCATAGCCTCTCCCACACACTTTTTCTTGGTGTCAACAGGGACAATCCATATTCGCTTCCTTGGACGCGACCCGACTACCCGCTACAGTAGATCGGCGATTTTTCCACCCCCCGCAGATCCACCTCGCCGCCGGCGTCTCGTCGGGTCCCCCTCCCTCCGTCGGCCGCTCCGGCGGCGGGAGGGTGGGGGAGCCTCGAGTCCCTGCTGTTTTTAGTGTAGGTTCTGTAGGTCTTCCTGCCGGAGGCGTCGAGGAAGTGGTGGCGTGCCGGCGTCGGGTTTTGCAGGTGAAGCTTTCCCCCTCTCGCGATGGAGCTCTCTGGAGGTCCGTGGCGGAGCTTCGTCTTCCTCATGCTCGCGATCCTCGGTGGTCGCCGTGCGTGGGCTACCCCGCTCTGGAGGTCGAGGCGGCGACTCCAGATCTGAGATTTGAAGCAGTCGATGCGGCAGCAAGGGTGCACGGTGACAAGCAGCGCAAGATGGAGGTTCTCCGGAACTCGAGGACCGGTGACTTCCCGTCTGCCTGGGGTCATCTTCGTCTCCAAGGCGTTCGTGAAGATGTGGCGGCGGCGCGTTGCCGGAACGTGTTGCTCTGCGGTGGTTGCCCTGTTCTTGTTCTACAGAAGGACCTGGTTGTAATTTTGAGCTTTGTGGGGGTCTTTTCTGTAAAAGTCTTGCTGTAATATCGGCGGTTTCCCGCAAAAAAAAAAACAGGGACAATCCATGCAGTTTTGTTGTGCTTGTCGAGCATGGACACGAGGTAAACAACATCATCACCACGCAGAGTAGGAGCGGCTGTGTTAAGGTCCTTGAGTGACACTTGTACAGCAGAGGCGCCACCACCTCCTAGCTGAGGCAAGGAGACAGTAGTGGCAAGGTCATCGGAATGTACCATGTCCCTCTTGCGCCAGCGGTCCCAATTGAGTTCCCTGTACCACGTGATGAGCCTCCAAGCAACTACATCATATACTTCCTCCTCCTCCCCATGGGCTCGGCGACCATTTGCCAATTCTGAGTCATGGAATTCATCTATGTCCCAGGGATCAGGAACAGGTGGTCGAGTTGGGGGCCTGAGCTGTAGCAGTTGCTCAAACTCGACACACTTGATGCGACCATCACTGAAGGCAACGTCGCGAATCCCACGCGCACAAGATTGGTGGACGTATTGTTCTCTGTTGCCAGGCAGCAGCTTGGGCATTGGGATGAAAGACGCCGTCGGCCCGGGGTTGAGCACATCGCATTTCACAACGCCGTTCCAGAGATCGACCCAGCCAAGGAGTCCACCTCCAAGGGCGATGACCTTGGTTGGAGAAATCACTGCCGAATCCTTGGGTAGCCCATCAGGAATCTGCACCTGCAGCAGCTTCTTGGACCAGACGGAATGCGGCTCGGAACTGAGGGTGTGGATAAAGTACTGGTCATCCTCTGTTACGTAGCTTAGAGCCGCCACAACGAAGTGCTCGCCGCCGCTGTCATGGGAGTTGACGAAACCGAGGTTTTCGAACAGATCCTCTGCCCGAGAGTACAGACTGATGTCCGGGAGCAGGTCGAGCGACGGGCCGCCGTTGGGCCCTCTGGCCCGGTAGACGAAGTGGTGCGGCGAGTCGAGGTAGGTGGTGAAGTCGACTCGGATGAGGGCGAGGCCGCCCACGGAGCAGACAACCTCGGGCTCGCCGTCGAAGGGGATCTCGCCGTCGCGGTCGACGCAGTAGGCGCAGAAGTAGGAGAGGCGCGGCGGGTCAGCCGCCACGAGGGATAGCTGGACGGTGAGGCCTGATTTCGTCAGGGTTGCCGCGGTGGTTCCGTTGAGGAGATCGCGGACGTAGATCGTCGAGTCGAGGAGGACATCGCCGCCGTTGCTGGCGGAATGCCGGAGTTGCTGGCGGCCGGAGGCGGTGGAGGGAGCTCGAAGCTGCGGAGGTTGGACATCGCCGCCGTCAGGGTCAGGGATTTGGGGATTCGTCTTCCGTCGGCCGGGCCGGGGTGGGGGATTTCACCTCGCCAAGAGGTGGGGATGTCCGTAGTGCTCTAGAATTTGGGGAATTCCACGGATCGATTCGGATCAGACTAGACTACGTGCCTTGCTCGATCCTGGCCGTTGATCCCTCCTGAGCGATGCGAGCCTTTGGATAACTGAACCAGATCCTTGGCTAACGGTACACATTGAGATGCTTTAGCTCTATTTCACACAACTGCACTCATGCACACTGATTGGCATCCAACGTACTCCCTCCGTTCTTCTTTCTCGTTTCTAGACTGCACCCAGGAAGATGTGTCGTGTATCACATTAGGAATGCCAAGCAATAAGATCCTTTTCCAAACAGAGGGAGTACAAATTTACAATGTCGTTGGCTGGGAATTGAGGATTTCGAGGTTAGGGTTCGTCTTCTCCTCAACCTCTGCCGGTGAAGGTATTCCAACGGTTGTGGCTCCGAGAGTTTCATCATGCACCTTGGTTGTTTCGGTTCGGAACCTCACACTCGGTGTCGTATAGGCTAGACTTAGGCCTAGTTATTTTTCCCTCCTGAGAAGCTGCGTAATTCAGAATATTGTGCCATGTTGTGCCATTCCGAAGGAACAACTATACCTTTCTGAGAAGATTGTGGTCCAATATCGCATGCACTATTTGAGTGCATGTGTGCACACATGTTCTGGAAGGAGGTGGAGTGGGTAATTTCGATCAAACTACCAGCTGAGCAGTGATGGGAGACCTAGCATATTGATTTGATTGTGGAGGAAGAGTGTTATCTTCTGTGGGAGTTGGGCTCTCTTGACTAAACGTAAGAAACGACGACATGTTCAACATAGCAGGTCGGTCGAAGCTTTAGTATGTTCGATGGTTGACACATCCTGATTGATACCGAAGCCCCCGAAAGGTCCCCCATCAACTCAAGGAACGAAGGTTCGGGCAAAAGTCGACCACAGCAGCGCCCCCCAGCGGTTCGGGCGGCCCGAAAACTGTCTGGCATTCCCATCTCCGCCCCAACTTTCGGTCCGACTTGCGTGCGCCGGGCACGACGGGACAAGCGGGTACCACATGCCACCGACACGACCATCCGTCCTCTCCCCTCTCTTCCGCCCGTTCTCATCTCACTTTTTCGCCACCAAATCGCGTTGTCACCGCCGCCCCTCTATCCACCGGGAGTCCCTAGCGAGCACATAGGTCGACTGGACACCACTCCCAGCCCCCGTTTTGCGCCCCGTTCGAGAGCCGCCGCTCTACACAACTTGTTCAGCCGGTGGTTGAGACTACCCTCACCCTGCTCGCAAAGTGTGTTCGATTGTTTTTCCAATATATAATTTCATTGTAATTTATTTGCACGCGGGCCGATTCGTCGCTTCTAAAATGGTTTGTAGTTTCATCGCTTCATTGTTTTATGAGATATATGCATGGTTGGTCACTGAACTTGGCGGAGATGAGTATTTTGGTCATTGAAGTTGTAAAATGTTGCCCGCTGGTCACTCAACTTGGCAGAGATGAGTAAACATGTCACAAACCAGCTTTGTTGGCTAACCGACGTTGACCTGGCAGGTTGACTATGGTTTGACCATCTCATTTGATGAAGAATTTGCATCAAATCTTTTGTTGTTGTTCCTCTTCTTGAACAGCTGAACTCTTTCATTTACACAACTAAACTCTTCGGGGTTGTTTATGCTCAACTTCCATCCGCCTCATATGGTTAAACCATAATCAACCTGCCAGGTCAGCGTCGGTTAGCCAATAAAGCTGGTTTGTGACCTGTTTACTCATCTCTGCCAAGTTGAGTGACCAGCAGGCAACATTTTACAACTTCAGTGATCAAAGTACTCATCTCTGCTAAGTTCAGTGACCAACCATGCATATATCTCTTGTTTTATTCACAAACCATGGATAGCAAAGGATGAGTGCACTTTTCATGAAATAAATGGAAGAAAACGGGAAGGACGCGGACGAATGGCACCCGCGCTCGCTTGCTCTCGTTTTTTTGTGTGTGGTAGCAGCGCGGGCTGGCCAGTTAATGCTAGGCGAATCCAATTCCATATATTGATATACTATAGACTATACGGGGTACAGAAGCGTATGTTCACGATTGATATTTATTGCCGATACTGGAGATAGCGAGCAGTGATTTAATGCGACCTGGCTGCGTACGGCGTACTACAGGGACATCATGTGTCACCCGCGCTCGCTTGCTCTCATTTTCTTACTGCTCACATCAAGCCCCGCCCGACATGGATATATGCAGCTCCGAGTTCAGGCCAAGGCATCGGGCCCCAAGGCTCTGTTGATGCCCCATTTTCTCGCAAGGAGTAATGAGATGAGATAGAAAATGCAATTCATTTTGCCAGTGCAGATGATAGGTTCAGCAAGTCGTCATCTCTTTCCGAAAATCTTGTTAGCTGCTTTGTCTCGAAATTATCTAGGTGTAGAGGATACGGCAATATACTGCAGCATACTGTTTCGTGAGCATTAGTAGCTTAATTGGCTAGGAGTAGTTCTGATGGATAAAAAAAATTATTGAGCAAGTAGTTCCGTTGCTTGCGGAGGCGTTGGTACAGGTTATTGGCATTAACTCCACCCCCCAACTGTCCCGGTCAGCTGGTCACCCCCCTACCCCACGCGCCCGGTGAATTTCTTCAGGTTCATACACAGAAGGTGGTTGGCAGTGTATTCGGTGACCCATTTCCAGTAGCTTATACCGGTCCTATTATGACGTAAGGGAGAGAGACGGAAGGCTAGATTGCAAAGTGATAAGCGGAGCAAACGTGCTCCGGCTCATTTCCGAGTTTTCGAAGAAAACGCCACTACTGACAAAGAGAACCAAATGATTCTTCTAGTTACAGAAAAGGAGCCGAAAACCCCTCCCAAATACGGAGAATGACGTCTGTCATGTGATGCTGTAAAATGACTACTCCTTCCGTCCAATAAAAGCTACGCTCGATCAATGATCAGACATCATGCTGGATTGGAGCCGGTTCGATAGACTCGTCATTCTTTGAAAAGGTGGATGTATGCTCTACTCCTACTGAGTGAAAGGTGTGTTTCATTGCAATAGTATCAAGTGTGTTTCATTGCATAGTATCAAGTGGTTGATCTTTGTAGCCACTGTGAGTGATCCTTAAGATGTAAATTTTATTATTGATACCGTTACTTTAATAATTATGGTGGCTGTGTGCATTAGCAAAGGCCTGGATCCGCACCCTAATTTCTAAAAAAACATGCGTGGAAAAGTAAAATCAAGCTCATCGAAAGCTTGACATGCTTGGTTTTAAAGGAAAAAAAAGAGAGGCTTGATAGGCCCAGCACATCTGGGAATCGAGCCGAGCTTGAGCCCACAATAGACTGCAACGAGCTGAGCTCGAATCGAGTCAAAGCTTTCGTTTGAGCTTCTGGCAGCTGCTGCCACTCTAGCATTCGTTTGACCTTCTGACATTTTCCAAACTTCAGTTTAGTGCTCCAAAGATACACAAATTATGCAACAGCAATCGAAGCAGTAGAATATTGATTTTGACGTTTAATATATTGAGCTTACAAATATATTAACGGCTGTAGTCATATCACTCGTATGAACAGATTAAAAAAACAGAGAGAGCTGACGAAACGAAACGAAACGACGTGCGGCGCATTCACAGCCCCAGGGTTCTGAGCACGGCGGGGTTGACGGCGGTGGTGGCGCCGTCGACGACGAGGTTGTGCCCGCTGACGTAGCCGGCCTGGTCGGAGGCCAGGAACAGCGCCGCCTCCGCCACGTCCGCCGCGCGCAGCATCCTCCCGCGCAGCGGGCTCATGGCCTCCGTCATGGCCTCCAACTCCTCTGCGCCCATCCCGGGCGCAAACGCGAGGCTGAGCGGCGTGACGACGCCGCTGGGGGACACGAGGTTGACGCGCACGCCGTGCGGGCCCAGCTCCCCGGCCGCGGCGCGGACCAGGCCCAGCAGCGCGTGCTTGGACGCCGTGTACGACGCGGGGCCGTACCCGCCCTGCACGCACGCCACGCTCCCCGTGCACACGATGGCGCCGCGCGTGCCGGCCGCCACCATGGCCCTGGCCGCGTGCTTGATGCAGGCGGCGGCGCCAAGGAAGTTGACGGCCATGACGCGGTCGAGGTCCGACAGGTCCATGTCGGTGACGGAGCCCGTGAGGAGCAGCACGCCGGCGTTGCTGAGCATGACGTCGAGGCGGCCGTGCGCCGCCACCGCCGCGCCCACCGTGGCCTCCACCTGGGCCTCGTCCGTCACGTCGCACCGCGCGTACGTGCAGGGCGGGCCGATGGAGGCCGCCACGGCCTCGCCCAGCGCGTCCTGGATGTCCGCGACCACCACCGTGGCGCCGCTCGCCGCGAACAGCCGCGCCATCGCCTCGCCGATGCCGCTCGCGCCGCCCGTCACGATCGCCACCTTGCCGTCCATCCTGCCCAGATTAACCATCATCGCATCGCATCAATCTCAGGTCGTACCCAACACAGCTCGATCGAGCTAGAGGAATTGGTACGGAACGATACGGAGTACTCACCTTGGCTTGGACATGGTGACGACTGTTCTGAATTCTGATCTGCACCGCGCTGTCTGAACTCAACTTGGGTCGAAACGACGTGCTACGGATGCGTTTATATAGGCCGTGTCAGCACTTTATGTAATGCAATGTGAATCCAGAGAGGCAGTTCTCTGTCTGCCTGCCTACGCTATGCAATTTGCACCAGCGAGAATCTGGATGAGCGTTGAACGCATGCAGAAGAGTAGCTGTCGAGGGAGAAAAGTTTAGTGGAAGAAAATCTGTAGAGGCGGCTGGCAGGCGACAGGGAGCATGTGGCGTGGCTCCCTCGCCATGGACAGACACCTTCTTCGGCATGCTTCCCGGCCTCCCTCTCCAAGTGCCATTTTTACATTATCACATTAGTCTTACATGTCTCTTCTCCGTTGATAATCGTGACAGCCCGATGGACAAACGAATCTAGAGCTGGATCTGTGATCCATGCGTCCTTCTAGAACGTAGCTTGGATAAGTGACCATGGTGTCATGTCGGCGAGAAAATGTAGAGAAAACGGCATCATCGTTTCTGTCCCGTTTCTACGGCGGTCAAATCAGACGCGAGGCATGCGGCGCCGGGCTCGCTGGAATTTCTGCGCTTGCTTGCTTGAGGCTGTCGTTCGTCACGGGCGGCTGCTATGCTAACCTGTTGGTGACGGTGACGGGTCGCCCTCGCCGTCGCCGGCCGGTGGAAAACTGGAAATACTACAATAAGGTTGATGTAGGGATCCAGAGAAGAGACAGAGATGGCGGTCAAAGGTCCTGTTTCGTCGGATCCGGCGCCATCATTGTCGTGATCTCGAGTTTTCTGTGGAAAGTCAATGGTTCGTTAAAGCTTCATTGATTTTTCTTTTTTGAACAAGTTCACCGATTGATGATGGGGGTACGTCTGACCTCCCCTTGATCGCGGCCGCCGGCAGGGCTCGCTGCCTTGCGGTCAAAGGCTCAAAGCACACACATCTGACTCCAATCCCTATCAATTACGACTTAGAAAAAGCAATTAGCTTGTTTCTTTTTCTGCAAATCATTTAGTAGTGTTGATTACCGAGGAGACAATTAATTTTCACAATCCAGTATGCCAATTAAAACAAGACAAATTTCTAACCTACTCCTCGGAGGGAGTAGCATAGAGCGAGTAACAAATTGTTCTTAGTTTAAGTGGGCACATTTGTTTACTATATAAAAACTGAAAAGAAAGTTAAAAGAAGAAAATAAGAAAAGAAAGAAATAGTACCGTCTTTCTGTATACATTATTGGGCCGCATTCCGAGCTGCCCATGAATCAAGCTCGGGACACGGAGTGCCGAACCGAATCGACCCAGATTTCCAGGCCCAACCCTACTTGAAAAGGTTGAGAGAAAAGCCCAAATCCGTCCGACGGAAGACGAACCAAAATCCCCAACCGCCGGCCGCCCCCCTCCACGGCAGACACTTAGGGGCTGTTTGGTTTATGCCCGGGTCCACCCCGCCAAAGTGAGGGCACGCCAAATATTTGGCGAAGGATTCGCCTGCCCACGTTTCGCCCGCGCTTGGGCAAAGATTCCGCTGTAGTGACCAACTTTTTGGCGTGGCTTCGGTAATTTGGTATCGATCCAAACGCTAGCCTATGCTATCAGTCAACGCCCAAATTTTGGTAGGGTAACTGCAGGCCACGATCCAAACATCCCCTTAATCATACCCAAACATATATGAACATTCTGGGCAGTCCGCCCTCCACGGCTCGGCGGCGCGCCCCCCTCCACCGGCCGCCGCTGCTTCCCGGCTTCTTCCTCCTCGAAGCGAAGGCCTCCATCCGAGACCTCCGGAACGAGACCACCGCGGCAGCCCTGACGGAATCCGGGCTCATCATCCAGGTCACCCTCGCGGTCGCCGACCCGCCGCGCCTCTCCTCCTGCTGCGTCCACTGCCCTAACCGCGCCGAGACCCCGTTCGCGTACACGCCCGAGATCATCTCCTCCGTGGAGGACGCCGCCCTCATCCGGGTCGTCTTCACCGCCGTCCGCTCCGAGGCGACTCCGCGCTACTTCCTCTACCGGGCCAGAGGGCCCAACGGCGGCGGGCCGTCGCTCGACCTGCTCCCGGACTTCCTCAACTACTCCCGCACAGCGCATATTCTGGCACCGCCCCTCGGCTTCGTCTCTCACGACACCCGCTCCTCGCAGTTCGTCATGGCGGCTCTGAGCTACGGGCCAGGGTACGACTTGCAGCACTACAATCTCCACACCATCGGCTCCGAGCCCCGTTCCACATGGTCCCAGAAGCTGCTCAAGGTGGAGTATCCCGATGGCCTTACCGCGAAGTCGGGAGTAATCAATACCGAGAAGATTATCGACCTTGGAGGTGGGCTGCTCGGCTGGGTTGATCTCGGGAAGGGCGTCCTGATCTGCGACGTGCTCGACCCTGCTGCCACCACGGCGTCGTTCGTCCCTATGCCCAAGTTTCTGCCCAGCAACGGCGAAATCTATCCCGGCCGGCATTCAGCGCGGCCGATTCGCGACGTCACCTTCACCCGTGGTTACATCAAGTGTGTCGAGATCGAGGAACTGGTACAACTCAGACCGGCAACTGTGGTTCCAGCACTTCCTGATCCCTGGGACATGGAGCAGCTCCATGACTCCGAACTGGCCATCAGTTCATCCGAGGAGGAGGAGGAGGAGGATGTATATGACCTCGTTGGTTGGAGGCTCATCACATGGTATAGGGCACTGGATTGGAACGGTTGGCGCAGGGGGAACATGGTTCACTTTGATGACCTCGGTTCTGTCTCCTTGCCTCAGCTAGGAGGAGGAGGTGCTCATCTAAATGTGACATTCAAGAACCTGAACGCAGCTTCTCCCACTCTGTGTGGCGATGATGATGTTGTTTACCTCATGTCCATGCTGCATGAGGACGACCAAGCTGCATGGATTGCATAATAGTAGCATTCACAAAATTATTGAATTAGTACTTGAAACATCTGATTCTCTTAGGCATGATACTTGATAGAATGCTCCTGCATTCTAAAGCGTGTCTATTATTAATTTATTAGCGTGTGTCAATCTTGTGATACTTCCTTGTCATTTAATTATCAGGCTGATATGAGGGAAGAAGGAAAAGATGGAAGATGCCCCTGCTCCAGGATGGGCAAAGCTGAATATTGATGCAGGTTTTTTTAGAGAGTACGCAAATTGCGTACCTTATTGTTATAGAAGGCAGAAATAGTTTTACAAGGAAGTCACCTAGGCCTAAGCACTGGGACCCCAAACACACTGCACTCACTAAAATTACTCTCTCACAACATGTTGTACTCCCACTCCAACACTACTTCTGCACTGTCGCAACAAACTCAACTCTTCTAACACATTGTTCACTAGACGCTCGACAGCAAGTTGCCTGCTTGGATTCCTGAAGCACCAAGCATTTCTATTTTTCCATAATGCATGACACACCAGGCACACAAGCGTATCGAAACTCTTCCTGTCCTTGTCCCGAAACTTGGCTCTTTGCACCAGCCACCATCCTTGGAGTAAGCAGTTCTGCAATGGAGCACTGAACTGACTCCTAAAGCCTCACTACACCTGTGCCACACTTCCCTGGCAAATACACATTGGATGAGTATGTGTTCTGCAGTGTCCTCCTCCTGAAGGCACACGAAGCAAGCCGAGGTCTGGTCTTGGAGCCCATGCCGAACACGGCGATCCGAGGTCCAGACTCTATGCTGTATTGCCAGCCACATAAACAGTTTACTATTCGGTGTTGCTCCGCACTTCCAAATGGGGCCGGCCATTTGCATCCTCTCCCTCCCTTGCATAAGCATGTTATAGGTAGACTTCGCAGTGTATCTCCCCGACGACGTCCAGGGCCAGATAAACTCATCCCGTTCTGTCCGCGATCTTTCAACTCCGTGGATCTCTGCCCAAAGCATCAGGCATTCCCAAGCTCCTCTGTAGGCAAGTGTCCCTGGTACATCTAGGATCCAGGCGTTCTCGGTCAGACCTTGCGCTACTGTCCTTGATTTCCGAGTTCTTGCTGCCACCGTGTTTGTGATCCCCGGTGCTATCTCGCTTGCTGTCTTCCCATTTATCCAGCGGTCAGTCCAGAACATGACCTGGTGACCTTCCCCAACCTTGATACGGACCAAGCAGTCGAATACATTCCTGGCCATTTCATCCTTGATCATCGGCAAACCCTGCCAGGGCGTTGTGTCTCTGTGCGTCGTAACCACTCCCAGCGCACACGAAGTGCTAAACCTTGCATTCTCAAGTCTCTCACCCCTAGGCCACCAAACTCGTGTGGCTTGCTGATGCGTTCCCAAGCTACGAGGCACTGTCCACCATTTGCTCGGTCCTTTCCTGCCCAAAAGAATCCACGAAAACACTTCTCCAGTTCCTCGAACACCCACACCGGCGCGTCTGCAATGAGGAGGTGATGGATTGGCCTCGCTGACATTACAACTTTCACCACCGTCAGCCTTCCCGGCCTGGCAATCATCCCTCTCTGCCACGACGGCATGATTCTCGTCGCTGCATCCACCATGGGCTGCCACTGGTTCTTTGTCAGAGGCCGAAGTGCAAGCTGCAGTCCCAGGTAACGAATTGGGAACTCAGCGATTGGACAGCGCAACAAATTGGTTACCAAATCCTTTTCCTGCTCTCCTCCTCTGATCAAAGTGGCAGAAGTTTTCTGGAAATTGATACGCAGCCCAGACACCCTCCCAAACACATGAGAATCTCTCTGATTACCACCAAGTCCTGTACCTCTGGCTTCACAAAAAGCACAACATCGGCATAGATTGAAATCCTCTGCAATGGGGTGAATTTCCAATTGGTTGCAGCAGCTGTAGCTCTGTTGCTTTGAGCATTATCAGTGTGGCTGTCTCCATTGCCAGAACAAAGAGCTGCGGCGACAGCGGGTCACCTTGCCGCAAACCCCTCGCTTGCACAATCTTCTTCCCCGGTACTCCATTCACCACCACTCTTGTGCTGGCTGTACGCATGCATATTGCCAGCCATTTTAGGAACATCTCCGGCATACCCATCTTCTCCAAAACTTCAAAGAGGAACGCCCATGAGATACTATCAAAAGCCCTTGAGATGTCCAGTTTTAACAGTAATCCCACTTCCCTTCGTTTGTTAATTTTCCGTGCCAACTGACGCACCAGCAGAAAGTTATCATGCAGGATCCTTCCTTTTATAAACGCCGACTGATTGGCACTGATTAGAGCTTCCAATTTTGGTCTCAGTCGGCTAGACAACACCTTTGTAAACAGCTTAGCAAAACTATGCACCAGACTAATGGGCCGAAAGTCCCCAACTTGATCAGCCTCGGGCTTCTTTGGGACAAGAGTGATAATCGATGTGTTGAGCCGTCCAAAGTTTCGCCCATCTCCCACATACAACTTAAACACCGCTGCCATGACCTCATTTTTGATAATGGACCAAGCTTTGTGATAAAAGGCCCCCACAAAACCGTCTGGGCCTGGAGCCCGGTCAGCTGGCAGTTCTTTAATTACTGCCCAGATCTCTTCTTCGGAAAAAATTTCGCTGAGCTCAGACAAATCGGCCCATCTGAGGCCCAACTCCTCCAGGTTTAATGTTTCTTCTCTGTTTTCAATTCTACCAAGCAGAGAGTTGTAAGTTTCAAAGAAAATCTCTTCCTTTCTCTGTTGGTTCGTGATCACTTCTCCATTGTGTCTGATCGCCGGGATGAAGTTTTTTAACCTCCTGCCATTTGCTACAGCGTGGAACAGTTTGGTGTTTGCATCGCCGTCCTTTAGCCACCTAACGCGTGATCGTTGTCTGGCCATGGTTCTCTCCAAGGAGGATAAAGCTAAGACAGTGTGTTTGAGCGTCGTCGTAGCCACCATTCCTCAGGTGTGAGGACTCTGTTGTCCTGCGCCTGGTCGAAACGATGGATCAAGATGTTGGCCATTGCAATCTGCAATTTGAGGTTCCCCACCTTCCTGTCACCCCATGACCGCAAATAAGTTGCCAAATTACGAAAGCATGCATCCAAACGCAGGAAGGGGTCCGAGATATGGGGATCACAACGCCAGCCTTCCTTCACCGCTTCCTCAAAACCCTCCAACCGGAGCCAAAACAACTCAAACCTGAACCGATGCTTTGGTCTGTCTGTCGCACTCATCGACAGATGCAGTGGTGTGTGGTCTGACACTGATGACGACAGCGCCTGAAGAAGAGCATCAGGGTATGACAGCTCCCAATCGATCGATACTAGCGCTCGGTCAATTCTTGTCATCGTGGGCGTGCTTCTCTCATTACTCCAGGTGAAACGGCGGCCGTGCATGTACACCTCTTTCAACTCCAGTTTACTGACTAAATCTTGAACCTGTTCATGTTTGTGCGGTCCAGATTTCCGTTGTTCTTATCCGCCGCTCTCAGAATCATGTTGAAGTCTCTGATGATCATCCATGGCCCTGGGCAGAGACTCCGTCTTTCCTCCAGTTCCGTGAGAAACTGCACCTTCCCCTTATTATCTTGCGGCCCATACACCGCAGTGATCCACCATGGACCTCCCTCTCTGTACTGCACTTCTCCCGTGATCGAGAAGGAGTCGAGCGACAGATTGGAAACACGGAGGATCGAGGAATCCCAGGCTAACAACACACCTCCGCGCGTGCCCACCGCCGGCAGGAAGAAGAACTCGTCGAAAGCCGGCCCTAGACACTGATTGACCACGTACCGATCAATAACTTCCATCTTTGTTTCCTGTAAACACACCAGATTCACCGATAACGTACTCACGAACTCCCTAACTGAATCCCTCTTGGCGGGATCATTGAGACCCCGGGGATTCCAACTTAACACTGCAGGGCTTAAATCCATTAAAAAGACCTTACAAAACCTCCGTCACGAGCAGCGCTTAATGCGCGCTGATCATGCCTCCCCCTGACAACATGATTTCATCCCGAGGTGGCACTGTCTTTCCAAAGACAGCCGCCAGCGTCCGGACGTGAGGTTCCCCCAGCGGGGAGTCGAACAGGTGCCTGAATTCTTGCAGCGCCGATTCCTCAACTGACGAGGAGAGTTGGGTGCTTCTATCTGATGATGCAAGGTCAGGTTCCTGGTGAGCGAGACGAGGAGAGTTGGGTGCTTCTATCTGCTCTGCTTGTGGAGCGCGGAGGCCGTCAAAGCCATGGCCGGCTTATAATGCTATTTGGACCGTGCTGACAAAGTCCAATTCATCTGGAGAGATAAAACTGCAAGGGGCTCTCCAAAACTGCTGTTGCAGAAGGAACAATAAAGGAGCTCAGACTTATAGCTGAAACACAACTGACTTTGTTTGCTGGATCATCGATCTGCTAATCAGACCGCTCATTACCTTTCCTTCCTAGGCAGTAGTGCGTCGAGGCTGCTGGAGACAACCAAATGTGATTGCAGCTTTGATTAAGTGATTATGATTGGTTGAATACAAATGCAAGTTCAACAGAAAAAGTTACGTATTGAGATTTATACATACTCCCTCCGTTCGGAAAATCATGTTACAAAAATGAGCTAAATCATTATAAAGAGGCATAGCAACCGCAGCTAGGCGTGTAAACCACATATTCTGTTAGTGGCTACACTAGAACTAAGACACGCTTAAAAGAACTAAGACGCGCTTAGAAGTGAATCGAAACCCCTGACAATGGCTGCTGCTACACTAACCGATAGAGTACTATCAACTCGCTTAGCAAGGTTCTTGGCAATGGAAAGTGCTAATGTAGCGTTTTTATCAAATTCGAAATCGGCATTTTTTATGTCAAAAGATTCGAAACAATAATCTTACATCTATATTATGTCGATATTTATAAGTGTGCAAAGTTCCAAGCCAAAACTCATATTTCTGAAACTATGTACTATTCACAACGCAGATCCACTCATTTGTCATTTTTGTACAACATAATGGATTTAAAGCCGAACTTTTAACACTTGTAGATCATATTAAAATCTACATTTGTTCTGATTTTTTGAAAAACTAGCTCGGGCTACAAAACACACATATGTATGTTAGCACCGTTCGATCTAGAGAATTTCACACATAAATGGATCCAAACAACTTAGCAATAATGGTGCGTATTCGAGGAGCAATTAACAAATACTCCATCCGTTCCTTAATATAAGGGGTCTAAGTTTTTTAGGAAATTTTCAAAATATAAGGTGTATTTCGTTTCACGGACAATTTTACCCATATAAAAATTAGTCACAAATTGGATCAGTAGAATTTGATATATTGTTTCAGTTTGTGGCTAATAGGGAGTCATTTCTCTCGATTTTTATCAGTAGATAATTATTCCACCGCATGTAAAATGCTGGTGTCTTAATATCCGTGTCAAAACCTTAGATGCCTTATACTATGAAACAGAGGGAGTAATATTCATGCATTCATGGAAGCTTTCAATCTTAGTTTCAAATTGTAATTTTTGATATAATTCGCATGTAAGCACACCCTTCGTGTAACACGAACTCGAGGTTGAAAAAAATGTCTCTCGCGAATAATCGTCATGAAAATCTAGGATAAAAGTGCGCACTTTCTCTCTATCCATTCAGAATGTATATATCAACGAACATAGTTTTCATGCCAGACCAAGAGATTCAGATCAACCTGTAAACAAAAAAGATATTCATGCTATGAATGAATTGCTATGCAAGGAGTTCTTGGCACATGAGATGAAGGAGGTTTCGGAAAATATTGTTGACCTTAAAGATGGATGGCATGCATGCCTTCGGTGTTCTATAGAAATGCTGAGATATTGTTGGTAATTTACAAATGAAGTACCCAATGCTATGAACGAAGTTAAGTCCCAAATTATCAACTAAACTCAAATATAACACAATTCGACATCTCTTAAACCAACACAATTCGACAACTCAAATACTACTTTGTGAGAGATCGGTTTAAAAATGAATGATTTTTATTATTTATAATGAACTTTTTTACTTTGTAAAATAATTAGCATCGAGTGTATGTCTTTTTGTGTTGATACGCTGGTCCAAAAATATATTAAATATTATGTGTTACGCATAACTAGCAGAAGTTTATTACGGCCAGACTATAATAAATTAACATACATATCGTTTAATTAAAATCACATATTTTCTCAAATGTATGGTACTTATCATTAGAAGAAAACAACTTATTCATAATTTTTATCCTACTAATTTAGTATGAGGAGTTTAGGTATAACTTTTATTATGTATTTTTTCATAATATAATCAACCAAACTTATCCCGTTCCTCTAAAAATTAATTTAAACATCTTAGTGTGTTTATGAGTTTGTACGTGTCCTTATCTATAGAATCGATAAATATCTTTGTAACTTGCTGGAGCCATCTAAAGTGCACAAATCAAACAATTTACCTTCTCTTTTATTTGGAGAGTGGTAATTAGCCATCGGCACATATGTGGTCTTTTTATTTACATTGGAGTCCTATGATTCGTGGCGTGCATGCGCATGTTACAAGTCAAACTTTTGTATGATGGGGTGTGGCTTGTATGATTTCTTAATACATATTTTTGCACAAAAACTAGTTGAAGCCTACATTACGCACTGAACTCAACTTTGCTTGAAACATAGAAGGCGTGTTTGGTGTGGTCTGCAGCCACTTTTGCGCCCCGCCAGACTAGGCAGCGCGCCTGACCTGTTGAGACCAATCTCCGAGCCATGTTCTGCATGTTGTGTGGCAGCCTGACTCGCATCGCTAGCACAGATTGTGCACATCGTTTGGTAGCATGCAGAGTCCCAGAAAAGGAAGCAGGGATGCAGAGTGAGGTGTTTGGTTGCGTCCGACCTAGATTGTGCTCACCCCTTGTCGCCAATGGCGAGCTTACCATACTACGTGGATGAAAATATTTGTTCATCCAGTCCTAACTATTATGAATGGCAGTTCATTAGTACATCCCCAACTACTACGAATGGCAGCTCATGAAATAGCATTAGAGTCCAGTGGTAATTAAGAAAGGTTAGGCAAGGATGATCAAGAGGATGGGGAATAAAATCTTATTTCCTCCATCTTCTTCTTGTTGTTCCTCGTCTTCTTCCTCGTCTTTGTCGTCGTCTTCTTCTTCTCGCTGTGCTGAACCTCATATCCTGGCGGCAGCTGTTTCATCCCACACTGCCTGAGCCCACCATGGCTTCCCAACTCTTCATTGTCAAGCTTGACTATCTCCTTGGTGGACACCATGGCTGCCCAACTCTTCATCGTCAAGCTTCACTATCTCCTTAGAGGGAAAATTTTAATCGACCCCCCACCCTAAGATCCAATTGTGAAGAATGCAATAGCCAAGAACTAGCTTTACTTCGGTCACAAAAGGGTGGAGTGACTTCTTGTTAAGGATCTTGAATCTATTTTTCATGAGCAAATGCTTTTTCTTTGGTCACTCTAAGGCTAGAGTGTCGGAGATTGAACAATTCATGTGTATAATGCGGATCATTCCTTGAACTAAACTTGTTTAGATGATATCTGGTCTTTTGGAACGGTGGCAGAATCCCATGCCTACATGCATATCCAACATATCCAAGCTCGAAGATAGAACTTACCTTCAGGCATGCTGATCCCACCAGGTCTAGACATGTTGTCAACTACAATTAATTATTGCATCATGTGTTGATCCCTCCCAACCATCTAGCACATATGTGAACAACATGTGAAAATCAACAACGGCAAGTACATTCCGTCTTATGTAATGCTTCCTTCCTCTATATGACGCAAACTGTGATCTGGACACTCTAGCAGTGACATAAGTACAATCGATAACACCAATGTAATCCTGTCATGAGATGAACAAACTGTCTAAAGAAACAGTCTGAACAAACAGATGCATAAACATGTATCTGAAAAAACAAAATGTAGTCTTCACCTTGAAACATGGAAAACCTCTGTAGTTGTGCTGATCCATGATGGTGTTTGAGGTTTAGGTGGCTTTATCATCTCCTACCTGAGCTCTGCTGTGCCAACCAAGACTTGGTTAATGTGACGGGAGATAATGTTACATGACCTTCTAAATGTGATGTGGACCTTTGATTATAATCCACAAACATGTTGGAACATGCAAACTTCCCGTTCCATAGTTGTGTGGATGCTATCCTCCAACATGCCACCATCTCTGAACCTTTCGAATAGTTCAAAGAAGGAGGCTCTACCCATCCAAAGCTATTGCATAGCCTCCACATCCCTATTATTATAGATGTATAATTTAGATTATCTATCCTCTGTCTCTTGATTACGAGCAAAACATAGGAATCGTACCGGACTAATGAGGATGCGCATTGCGCCTAACTACGATCATGCAAACGAGTATGATCCATGCCTGCCCGACTGCTATGAGAACAACTGTCCAGTTGATCAGAGCCAACACATGGTTCTAATTGTATAGATCTAACATTAGTACCGGATGTCGTTGAACTAGGCAACTTTTACAATACCTTTTACTGGTCCTCAAATACAACCAGTATTGTTTCATCGTATGGCTGTGAAAGATTTGGCCCAGCAGTCCCATTAGAGCTATTCGATTGAAAAAAATAGTAACCAGCTGCGAGTATCCAAAAAAAAAGCTGCGAGTGTCCTCTCCGACATCTCCGCACTAGCAGCCGCCGCCGCCGCCAATCCCTGTCCCCACTCGCCGCAGCCAATCTCTCTCCGCACTCGCCGCCGCCGCTGCTCCAACCCCTCCGAGCTCTCGAAGCCCCCGCTTCAGCCGAACGTACGCCACCAGTCGACGCCGCCGCCGCCGCCTTCAGACGGACGTACGCTGCCAGTCGAGGCCGCCGCGCCTGCACCTCCAGACGACGACGACGCCGCCCCCGCCTCCACCTGACCCGCGGCCGCCTCTAGATCGAACATGCCCGAGCACGCCACCGCCGGCTCGGCCTCCACTTCGCCGCAGCCCGAGCACGCCACTACCTCCACACCGCCGTCGCCTCCACCTCGGACGCGGACACCGCCTCATTCGTCCGCCTACTCGTCTCCCAGATCGGAAAGCCGCCCAAAATCCGCCTGAGGCATAAGGTACGTGTTCCCATCTGAAGTGATGAACATTCAGTTATCTAATAGAACACGAAATTGCTAGTTACCCATACACCTGTTTGGTTCTTTAGACATTGTTCCATATCATTGAGTTAATATACAACTACCTATGTTCCGGACAATCCAGTTCTATGTTTTCCGTTTATGAACAATCCTTGAGGTTTGGTTCTGTAATTTGCAGTCCTATATCTTACATGTACCACCTCTTCCGTAAAAAGAACCTTTGATTCTGAAATATGTGACTCACAACCAACAAACCTTAAGACAGTAAGGCTCTAGCTGACTGCTACTATAAGCATAATATCATATCACGGTATTTTGCCTGGCCTAGTTTCGAACTTAAATTATGTAGCTAGAAGTTAGAACTAAGCAATTTGAACACTAATAATGCTAGAGTGCTAGGAGGTCACAATAGCTATGCTTCTTAGGGCCAGCTTGCTTAAAATAGTAACCTGTGCATAACTTCATATTCGGTGGATATATGGCCATTGCCAGGCCTCACAAACTTCAATGCTTCAAATTTGTTTTGGCAGGTGAAAGGAGTGGAGCGGAGTTTGATGCTGATGAGGAACCTGAGCCGCCAGCCAGTCAGAATGAGTTTCAAGGGCCAAACTACAACCCTGTCACGTGTTCAAGGAAACCATGCTAGGCAGACGACTAGATGGTTTGCAGTTTTGATCAGATGTATGCAAGAAGCAGATTACAATACATGGTAGAAAGGCAACAATAGCCTGAACCAAAGTCGGCTATACTACGGCTGAATAAAGTTATAATTTACTGATCATTCTCATTTGTTTAACTCTGTATATGCCGAGCTTGTCTGACTAATAGCAAAGGCTGCACTTTGGCTTGACAAATGAATTTTTATGGTGGTCAATTTTTCATACGTTTCCAAGCAATCTAACATGGAAACTGGAAAGGTCACTATTATATATTCTGTAATTACAAACTTTTTTGTTCCTTGACATAGGATTTGCGTCAGAGATTTTCAATGTGACATGTTGATGTAGGCCATATCCATGGAAATTTGAAACGTGTGATGTGCATCCCTGAAGGTGTCCTTACGTCTGAATTTCTCTATCTTGCTTCGTTTTGCTGTAATTTTGTGGGCTGCCTCAAAACCAGAGAATCCGTAGCTATACTTGTCTATCTTCTTCTGGCCTGCAAGGATGTGTTCATGTAAAAGTGCACTTTAAGCAATTTTTCTTGCCAAAGGAGCACAAGCTTGTCCAGAACTCCAGATTCGCTGATAATGAGGGTTCTTACTGTTTTCTAAATAACTAACTGAATTGCTTCAAACTATTGCGTGCAATACAGATTGGGTAGAAAATGAGAATCAGCATACATAGTTTTGGTACTAACATCTGAATTCAGATTACACTGATATTGATTGCTTTCAAAGTAAAACTGAAGAAACTGAATACAACTAACAATGTCGAAACGGAATCAATTGCGTCGTCGTCTACAAGCCCGCCATCCAATTCCACCATTCCCACGAATAACAGGTTGCTGTGAAGCTGTGTTTGTCTCACCTCCAGCTGGCTAGTTGCATTTTGCTCGTTGCTGACGTTGTTCAACTTCACCCATTCTTTCCTGCTTGCCACTTGCAACAGCAGCGACAAGCAGCAGCACTACAGAAACACGAGAAGCACAAGATGGCAGAGCTGGAGATGTCACAGCAGCCGGAGGTGTCGGAGCAGTAACAACAGCTCTAGATTGAACTTGAACGGTAACAAAACATTCTTCTCTACCAATCAAATCATACTCTTCGTCCTCTGCACTGTTATCAGGGCTCTCTGGAGCTGTCATGCTTACCACAAAAAGATCACAAATCAGCTATTGTTTACTGTTTAGCAGCAAGAAATAAACAAAAGTAGATTCATATTTATCAAAATACCATGAAACATCACTCACTCACAGAATATATCACTCGAAATATAGTTTATATATCACTCGAAATGCCATGAGATATCGAAAACCACAGATCAGTAGTAATAGCAGCAGAAAAATAAAAATGGACTCAGATTTATCAAAATGCTATGACACAGATTATATATCACACAAAACATGTTATAAATCACTCAAAACCCTAAACCAGTTCTTTTAAAAAGTGGAAGGAAAAAATACACCAATACCAAAGGATTCCTTCAATGATAATAAACAGTTTCAGGTAGTAAAAAATAAGCAACAGCTTTGTTATTTTAGGTAGCCAACAGCTAAAATAGTTGGCTGCTTCTATACCATACTTGACCCCTTAATATAACATGACCGCATGCATTACTAAGCCTTAAAGAAAAAGAATTTGGTAAGCAGTTCTACTAACTATCCATTGCCTGCAAGACAGACACAAAACAATCCCACGGAAGCGAGGCATGAGTAGTAATATTTGCTCTATTCCGAACTTGTACATATGTCTCCTCAGGATGGAAGCCCAGTCTGCCCCGACTTGCACGCCGGACAGCGTCAGCATCTCGAATAGAGCATGTCGTCGTTTCTGTTCCAGGGGGAAGAAAATGAGAGAACTCTGTTGGTACCAAATCGATCAACTATGATGCGGTAGTTAATCACAAGAATGAAAAACTCACTCGGCGTCGTGCACGGGAACTACCCAGTACCCACTCCTTGTCGTGGTACGCGACGTACACCGGGTCTGAGTACGTCCTGATGAAACTGCAGCGCTTCTCGTCCAGCGCCGCGACAGGCACGGCGGTTGCGGTCGCAGTGGCACCGGCCCTGCCCTCAACCCGGGAGAAGGAAGGAGTGCGCGATTCGTGACTTACGCTGCGCCTGCATGACGTGCTCCATCTCGCCGCCGAGATGCTCCAGACGGGGCCGGCGACCTCGAACCCCACTCTGGCTATGTCCGCGCGACGAACTCCGCCACAGCCGGCGAGACCGCAAACGCCTTGCAGCCTCAGATTCGCTATCATCCCCGAGATGTTCAGCGGAATTGGCGGCGCCGCAGGCGCCTTCGCTCCTCCTTGGCCGCGGCGGCGGAGACGACGAAGGGGGGAAGGTGAAAAGAACACCGGTGAGTGCGTAGGGTTCCATTTGGCCAACCCCTTATTTTCTCTCGGGCCATAGCCATCTACGATATTGGGCCGGGCCTGTCTATGGTGCGGTGTCGATTTTGGCACCAGTATGATTTGTACTGGTCCTGTTTTTAGCACCAGTATGAAATCTTCTTAGCCTTTGGATGGACTAAAATGGAGGGCTATTATTCATTTGAGGGTATCATAAAACACCTCTTGAACTAAACCCACTGTTAGCGGGATAGATGAAGTGGCTTACCGTCGCCGTTGGAGTAGATGGACAGTAGCTAGAGTAGAGCTCCTCTGCCGGCCTTCCAGACGATTGCGCTGATCCGGTGCCGGGGAAAGAGGAGACGAGCTGCTGCGAAGACCATGCTCTCGAGCTTCTCCTGCGGGCCGGGGAGACGACATCGATTCTAGAGTGGCGGAGAAGAATGACACGAGTCGCCGGTGAAGATCCAGTGTGGGAAATTTTTAGGTATTGCATCGTCAAATTTTGCAACCGCTAGATTTGCTCCAGTGCACACTCGATTCGTGCGTGCATGTGGTCTGGCTCAGCTCTGCATAAGAAAAAAACAAGTGAGACACAACGCGGGCAGCAGCTGCGAGACCAACCAAATAAACCAGTTTTACAGCTGCCCGGTGCAGCAGGCCTAAACCGAGTCTGAATCGAAACTATTTTAGGAGCCGCCCTACGGCTATGGATATAAATTCTCTACCCTCGACGGTGACGATGTCCAACCCCCAGAGCTTCGCGCAACCCCTCCACCGCCTCCGGCGACGATGTCCGCCCTCCACGGACCCCCTCCACCGGCCGTCGGCAAACCCCGCTTCCCCGACTTCTTCCTCCTCGACAAGACGGCCTCCATCAGCGATCTCCGGAACGAGACCACCGCGGCAGCCTTGTCGAGAGCGGGCCTCACCGTCCAGGTATCCTTCGCGGTTGCCGACCCGCCGCGCCGCTCCTCCTGCTGCATCTACTGCCCCAGCCGCGACGAGAGCCCGTTCGAGCGCGCTCCCGAGATCATCTGCTCCGTGGAGGACACGGCCCTCGTCCGGGTCGTGTTCACCGCCGGCGAGTCGCCTCAGTACTTCCTCTACCGGGCCAGCGGCGGGCCGTCGCTCCACCTGCTCCCGGACATCCGTCAGTACTCTGACGCAGAGGATCTCTTGGAACCCCACCTCGGTTTCGTCTCTCATGGCAACTGCGAGCAATTTGTCATTGCGGCTCTTAGTTTCGGGCCACGGCGTGATGGGCAGTATTACAATCTCCATACCATCGGTTCCGGGCCAGATTCTACATGGTCCAAGAAGCTGCTCAAGGTGCAGATTCCTGATGGACTTAAAGTGAAATTGGCAATGATATGTCCCAACAAGATTATTGCCCTTGGAGGTGGACTGCTAGGCTGGGTTGATGTCCGGAAGGGCATTGTGATCTGCGACGTGCTCAACCCTAATGCGACGACGGCGTCTTTCGTCCCTATGCCCAAGCTTCTGCCCGACAACAACGAACTCTACTGCGACCACTATTGCGCGCGGCCGGTTCGCGACGTCACATTCAGTAGTGGTTACATCAAGTGTGTCGAGATTGAGGAGCTGCTAAAACTCAGACCCAGAGATGTTCCTGATCCCTGGGACAGGCTTGAACTCCATGACTCTGAACTAGACATCTGTCCACCCCCAGAGGAAGTATATGACCCCGTTGGTTGGAGGCTCATCACATGGTATAGGGCACTGGATTGGAAAGGTTGGCGCAGGGGGAACATGGTTCACTCCGATGAACTTTGTACTGTCTCCTTGCCTCAGCTAGGAGGAGGTGCCCATCTAAATGTGCCATTCAAGAACCTGAGAACAGCTTCTCCCACTCTGCGTGGCGATGATGATGTTGTTTACCTCATGTCCATGCTGCAAGAGGACGACCAAACTGCATGGATTGTGCCTGTTGACACTAAGAGCAAGTCTGTGGGAGAGGCTTGGCCCACTTCTGTAGATGCTTCCTCAATTTACCGTCCAAGCTTCATTCCGGAGAGATAAACTGACCGCAAGGGGCTCTCCAAATCTGCTATTACAGACGGAACGTTGAAGGAGATCAAACTCATAACTGAAACATTTGCTGACTTTGTTTGCTCCAAGGTTCATTGATCTCATGTGCCGTCCTAGGCCGTAGTGAGTGCGTGGGGTATGCTGGAGACAGCCAAACGTGATTGTCTCCAAAACAGCTCTGATTGATCGCAAGTTCAAAAAAAATAGTTACATGAGCTTTATACATTATTATTAGTTGGCATGTTCGTGCAACGCATGTCTTCACGATTAGAGGGGCGATTTACAAGTAGGAAAGACCATACCAGATCTATATGGAGTAATTGGTTTCTCGACAAAAATTATGAAGGCGTGCTCTTGGGCGAATTCTCAGCACAAATTAAAATTATGCCATATCCTTAATGTTAAACTCGTATACTGAACGCAACCTTCAGCAGTGGCACAGTCTCGGCCATCACCACTGTCCATACATGGCAAGAAACTGAATGTTTGCATATACAAGTATGTGATGATTCAGACCAACTAAGAAAATATATTATGATCCCTAAAAAAAATGTTATGAAATACGGTATCTGGTACAACAGAAAGAATGGTCTTGTTTTTCACTTTACATATCGGCTCTTAGCTAAAAAAAGGGCGAATTGCCTCTCCAAGTCAATAATCATGCTACAAGACTGCGCTAAGGAAAACTGACAGAAAACTTGCGTCGATGTGGGTATGGACGGTGATCTCTCGCATGCCAGTATTTTCACAAAATTCCATACATACATGTCTCACATGTTTTATTAGAATCTTTATATTTTTATGTAAATTTCTTAGCTGGCATAAAGTCCTGCGTAGACCAAGACTTGGGAAGAAAATGGACAATAAGAATTCAACATATACACAAATTACGAACAACGATCAAAGAATAGGCTTTATTCCAATTCACTTCTAAACACACTGTTCACAAAAAGTGAATTTTACAGCCTAGTTTCAACCAAAAAGAAAAATCAAATGCCGCATATGTTTCTTCACATGTGTGTTACGATGTTGTGTAAGTACAATCAATTGTTATTTATTAACGGTATTTAAGCTTATAGCAGCTGAGAAAAGTATGCCTTTAAATACAAAAGATTTTCCTCCCCGCACAGTTACATTTGTTTGATCTAGCCACCACCACACTAAGACTCTTTAACTTAACAACAACAACACATCTATACTTATTCTGAGACAGACTCCTCACATTGCCCCACGCTCTAGCAGCTCCCATCTGAAATTCGGTGCTGCGTATACCTTGGGGAGGGTATGGAGGAGTATGCCGACGCAAACACAGATCACTGCGACACCCATCACCGTGAACATCGCCGGCCTGTACAGGAAGGTCCTTGCGAACGAACTGGGGTACATCCGAGCCTGACGGCTGCAGATGTTGCACCTTGCCACGGATGATGGTGATGGCATGCTCTTGCAGATCTCGAGGCTAATATCGCCGGGCTTCACCCCGTCAGTTATTACGGGACACATGCTGCTGGGAACACCAAGTACAAGATGACCTTTGACAAGATGCTTATCAATCTTATTCTGGACTAGATTCATGTAAGCATCGTTGCCTCTCTGGCGAGCATAGTCTTCAGGGGTGAAGCCTGTCTCATCTCGCGCATTTCTCCAGGCATTGAGTCCAACCTTAAAGAAGCAACGGTAGGGAGGTTAGACAGGATCTTCAAAATTAACTAAACAACCTAAGACTTAGATAAGTAATGCATGTGGTACATCATTATTAATTTTCTGTTCATCATTCAATTGGTGTCACTCTGTGCTAGTGTTCAATTGATCAAAAAGGAAGTCTTAAATAATAAGTTGCCATTGGTGTATGCCGGCATGTCTATAGCTTCAACGTCTAGTCAATGAAATTTTGAGGTCGAGTAAACAGGCAAAATAGAACACGAGCAAGTATTTGAATTGTATTCAGAAAGTAGATGAGGGGATACCAGTCCAGGGTCATCAGTCAATGCATCCAATACATCCTCTGCATCACTGGTAGCAGCTGCTATATGGAGGGGTGTAAACGTAGAAGGGCCCCGAGCATCAGGCGTGAATAGGTATGTCTCTACAGTTTCCTTCAGGTTTTTATTTGGTTTGTATCTCAGCAAAATCTAACCATTCGGACAGATTTCCCTCGCACAGCAGTGTGCAGCAAATTTTCAGACAATACCACCTCTTTTGGAGACTGCAACCCAGTATCGACAAATCCACCAAATAATAAATCTAACAGCATTTTGGTCACAGCACACCACTCCTGCTCCATGGCGAATATACCAAGATTCCTGAATCTCAGCAGATTAAAGGTCGCTGCAGGCAGCTCCACTTTATCATGCTTTGAATTATGTTTACTCTCTGAAGAAGCCAGCCCAGCTCATTTAGAAACTCAAAAGCTTGATTCCTTGCATTGTCATCATCAGCCGGTTCATGACTAGATGACTTAAATATGCTCTCCAGCTCACAAACCTCAGAGCATACATCCTGCTCAGCAATTATGAAGGGGAAGAAACCATTACTGAATCCACTATCTTCAACCTGAACTTGGCAATGATATTCAATGAATTTAAAATTAGTTAATGAGTTACGAGTGAAAAACAAAAAAACTACATCAAAACAAAAGCTGACAAGACATTGTTGTACCTCTATGAATCCTCTTCCTCTTGAACCAGGGAGAGAACAACAGAAGCTGAGATATTCGACATCTTCTTGCTCAGTGTCATCAGCCAAATCAGCTGTGTCTTCCTCAAATATACAACGACCTTCAATTGAGCAAATTAACCTGCGAACATAACATGGTGTATTCAGATAACAGCATAACAGCTGAATTAAACATCAAGCTGTACCCATCTTCTGCTGAATGAGCAAATGTAAATTGAATATGATAAAAAGTACCTTGAGGAATTACTGATTAAGTTAAAGCCTTCTACCCTGAAATTAACTGTCGCTGAATAAGGAGCAGCAACTGGACTAACACATAAAACCTTGCAGTAATGATGAGAATTAGGTGCCAGTGGTCTGTCCAACATAACTTGACCTGCCGTAATATGACCATAAGGTTAGCAAAATCCCAACGAAAGCCTAAAAAAACCTGAACGGCTATACAAAAAATTGCCAAAAATATACAAGAGCTTGGACTCACCATTGTGCATAAAAGCAAGTTGATGCCGTACCATCACAAATACCAAACCAGATGTCCAAAAGTTATCAGTGGAACTACTCGAAAGCTTGTCCAGGTATAAGCTCATATTCTCAGAGAGCTGTTAGAAAAGAAATATGATCCACCAGCCAACAAAAAAGATCACTATAATGATACGAAATGATTATATGAAAGAAAGGTACCTCTCTCCATGTAGACTCAACTAACCGAAGATATACTGTTAGGATAATACAGCCAGGTCTAATATAGCTCTCTATATCAGTAGGGCTAGTGGACAACCAACCAAGAATCTGAAATTCATGTTTAAGTGTTAGATTCAAGATATAGTCCCTTGTGATTTGATGAGAGAATGCATATTTACCTGTGATCGCAAAATTGGAGGTAAATCGCTAGGAACTTTCTCAAAAAGCTTGAATACAATTTTATCAGTTCGACACTGCAAGCAAAACAATAACAATGTATGTCAGAGGTAGACACGTTCTGGGAGAAAAATAATACAACGAGTGAGCATATTTTAGGTTTAAATCCACACTCAATATTAAGATAACGCTGACATTTCGGATGTCTGCAAGCATACACCAAAAGACATTGTTGTCCACATAGGTTCTCCTCTTTCATGATGCTCTTATATACAGGTTTAACAGCTGCCCAGTTAGCTTTGATGATTTGGAGTATTCATGTGGCATAATGCACCAACGAGATGGGATGAATTTTAATCAATTATTTGAGCTCGTTTGGCACATCATCATCATTTCATTTCATTTCATTTCATTTGGAAAGTGAAATGAAAGGTTAGGAATATGAATTGGCATAACACACAATAGGCATTTACTGGTATTCCAAATGAAATGACATGTCAATTCCATGCCAGCCAAACAGGTTGAACATGGAATCACAAATGAATTCCATGATTCCAGCTCGAAATGATGGGTACCAAACGACCTCGGTGGAAGTTAGTATCTTTGATGCCTATTTCGTTGGCTCAAAGAACTTAATTCAAATTTACTCTTGGAGACTGGTTGAGCTTGGTTCTTGATATCTATCACTAATTATAGTAAGTAATTGAAACGATGTGCACATGTAGAAGTACATAGGTTCCAACTTCCTACACTACAGCTAGGAGTTGTTATACCCTCAAAGCACAGTCTAGTCCTGCATAAAGCATATTTCGACATATCACCCTAGTCTTCACCCTTCAGCATCAAACATTCCATCTGAATTCAAGATAACCTAAGATAACTATCTACCTCGTACCTCATTAATTTATCATGTAATTTATTGGATGCTGGGTTGCTGACTGTTTATGAACCTGTGCTCAGTCATCAAATTGGAGTTGCATGCTCAGCATTTGACAACATATCAATTATCAATCATAATGTACTCATGAATGGACCTTTTTCTTCTTACCATAAAAATTCTTTAATTTATATATTTTTTAATATCTATAATATATACAAACAAACGCACCATTTGTGTTTTTTGTAAATTGCTATATCTGGGCAACCTAGTATTTCTTACAGCCAGTGTCTTTGTATTTCGTATTATTTGTTTGCTGGGTTGTGGCCACCATGAGTGGCGTTGTACAGACGCACCTTCTTCGCGTTTTATTCTAATTGAAAAATACTTTCATGTATGGGGCATATTATAAAAAAAACTAATAGCAAATTGGCAGGTACTGAGTGGTAATATCCCTTTGAAAACTATCATGTAACTGTTATAAACAGATAAGTTGCTGCTATATAGACTATGTCATACAATAATTGGAAATTAACCCTTTCGCTTTCGTTTATGAGCAAGTTGAAAGGAGAATAATGGCAAACCTGAGCGTCTCCATTGGAGCTTGACAATGACTGAGCTGACGTTGAATCTGAATTACCACTATCTGTGGTGGGCTTTGGGTAGAATCTTGCCGAATCCATGATGGGCAATTCAAACCATCCTCAAAGCCTTCCACATCATTGCATGTGTCATTCAAATCAAAATTCTTCAACTTGCAAGCTGAAGTCTCTGTAAACACATACAACATACATATGTAAGCTAATTTTTTCAGGAGCAAACATTTCCTGAGGGTTAAAAATGCTTATATGCCTTACCGGGACTTGCCACCATGGTAGCCTTTGATTGAACTGGTACAACAGCAGATAGACTCTGCCCACATTGACCACCATTCACAAAAGGCACCTTGGAGTTAGATGGTCCTGCAGCCTCTGCCGTAGCAGTATTCGCCAAAGCATTAGCTGCTCCAGAGGTCCCAGTATTTGATCCATTTTGCATGCTCTGACATGCCTCCAGAAGTTTACAAAGTTCTTTTGGATCCAATGATTTGGCAACAGTACCCAGGTTTCTCCAAAGATTGGATAACAGCTCCTGACCTTGTAAATTCTCAGCGTTCTCAGCTGCAAGAACCATGTTAAGGGTCATGTCACCACCGGGAGTATTATCATAAGAGTGATTCTGAAGGGCGTTACTATGCTGGTAATAATCCAGTTCAGGCATAGACATTGTTCCTAAACTATATTTAAGAGACAAGTTATCATATACAACCAATCATAGCCAGTAAATTACAATGATTCTAAGGTCAGACAGCTAGAACTGTAGCACTATACCACTGCAAATTCAAGAAATCTGATGGACATCAGTCATACTAGTATACTACGCAGCTTGTAGCAGAGGCTCCAGTAAGCAATTCAGAAGTTGGACATCAAGCAATAGTAAACTTCAAGAACACCCAACACCCCTTTATATAACCTTTATGGCCCTGGAGACTAGTATTCAATCAAAATATCCGAAAAAACAGCAAGAACATTGACTTTGACATTACAACTAGATCTACAAGAAAACAATTAAGAACTCCATCATAAAGTCTTTTTTAGGTCAATGCAAAGTAAAATTCAGTCAAAGCTACGAGTTAAAATAAATTCCAGTGATTTAAGGATAGATAAACTATACAAGTTCCAGTACAATTATATGCAGAATAGTTAACTCTATATGTTACTCTAGCAAGTATGAACCCTTCAAAACATTACTTACAGTTCAAATTGGCACATATACCAAGAAGACTCAACAACAAATAACTGCTAACTTTCTCTTCAATAGGACTCCCTCCAACAGCAATTTCAGGGCGGGTTTTCCTCCTCCGTTTATTATGGCCTGCTAAACGCCGACGACAGCTTCGCTTTCCTTCATCAAATTCTTGAAGAAGGTGAAATCTGCACATCATATTCAAGAGAATTTGTTAATATTTCAGAAGGTGCACACAATGTGTATAATCATACCAGAAAAATACATTGCGTAAATCAAATGCTGTCAAAAGCAGTCCTTGGATGACCAGGCCAGGATGAATTCATTATTTCCAAAAGGTGGACAGTGTCTTCAAAGGTATAAGTTGTACAGGAACAAGAAAGACGGAACTAGAGAAGGGTATTCGTGTTGGGCATGTGCTGTTAAAAATATTTCGGTTCCGATGTGACAAATGTAATTTAATCCTTAATATAAATGAAAATTTGGACTGTGTGGAATATATTGTGTGGTATCCTGCGGGCAGTTGGGCTTGATTGCTAGAACAGCTTACAAAAATTATTCAGAAATTTCTTAATCTCTACTATATAATACGGCTTGTGGTGTCCGTCATATGTGTCGTACATTTTATAATTTAGCCCCTCAGCTATTTGTAAAGCAACCCACAGTCCACACTTATGCATTGGCCCATTGTAGAGAAGTTTTCGTTTTCACCCCTAAGCCGACCGGTATCCATCGAGAGAGAAAGCAAATCGCAGAGCACCTTCATAGCTTCGTTGATCCCCCCACCCCTCTTGTGATTGGGAAGCTGGAGGCGACACGGGCGGGGATGGTGTGGCAGAACTCAGAAGCACCGTCGGTCATGGAAGGTCAGCGAGACCCGCCCGCCTTGATCTCTGCATCTGCTGCCCGCACGCCCGGAGCTCACACCGCTGGATGCATCCAATCTGCTTGTCTGCCCTGAGCTCTGCCTTAAGCCATCACATGGCCCGCCGCCTCACAGGCTAGAGCGCCGACAGCCGCGGCGAAGGCGGCATACGAGTAGAGCTCGTCCAGACACTGCCGCACCAGCTCCGCGGCCTCAAGCGCCTACCATGGAGGGTCGGCCGGAAGCCCGCAACCTGCCATCAAGGTCGACCATCCGCTGGTCGAGGGATATGGGTGTCACAGCGTTTTGCCAGATACCCGACCCGTGCGTGCCATGGTAAGCTGCATCTACCATGTGGAACCAATCGATTCAATAGACTTGTAACCTGTAGTCCTGTACGTATTCATTCGGCTCAACGTCTTCTTTGCGATGACCAACCAATGTGCAAGTAACCAATCGGCTCAACAAGTGCTAACAGAATACTAAAGAAGGATAAAAACTCCAGGCAACATTCCTCACTTCCTCTCTATAGTATTTGCAGTGTTGTTTTGATGTGTATTTGGTTTGAATTTTCCATTACATGATACCACTAATGAAAGCCTGCCAAAAATACATCTATCTATACTACTATTAAAAGAGCAAACATGTTGGGATACTTTAAATCTTGTTCTTTTAATTTTTAATCAACGATCTAGATTGTCCCGATGTCGAGCACCAAACACTTTAAATCTTGTTCGTTCAATTCTTAATCAACAATCTAGATTGTCCCAATGTCGAGCACCAAACAACTTTGACCGGTCCACCAGTTTTTTCCATCCTTATGTTTGATCACGTCCTCCGTTTGGTTTCCTACGTTAGATTTTTCTCTAGATTTATCTCTACGTTTACCCCGATCGATCTTGGAAATCCCGATTTTGTCCGTTGCTTATGTGCTTGGAGCAGAGTCCATTCCGAACTCAAACAGCAGGCGTTGACGTTCTCCGGCACAGGGTTGGATCGCGTGGTGGAGACCTGGTGTGAAGTCGTGCTCAGCACGCGCAATTCGCAGCGTCGCCCACGCCGGTGCCTCCACACCACACTATGTCACCTAAATGCATACACCACGCCATCGCCGCCCTATATCGCTCTTTAGCACATACGTCGCTTCCCCATGGCCGTCGTCATGGACTCGAACGGCAGCGCGCCCGCAGCACTGCATAATCCCCAACGAAGAGGACTTCCATCACTTGGAGCGACATCGACGGCCCCTCGCTGTCTTCCGCCGAACACGTCTGTCCTCTGTCGTCGCGCTGCAGTGGCCATTGCGCCGCTCCACTGTTGCCCCGCGCGAAATCTGTCGCATGCCACTGTTCCCAATCTTCTCCCGTTTTCTCCCAGTCCAATACCAGGTCACCACGGTGCATGGTGACGAGCCACGTTCCGTGCAAGAACGGTCTCGACCACACTGAGTAACCTGGTGATGCAGCTGCTCAGGCATGACACGACGGTCGGCGGCCAGATTCTGCAGACTTGCCACTCGACACCCCGCTGCGTCACAGGATGCTGTAGTCACTATGGGAGAGCAGAGACAGGCATGACACTACTAAATACTTTTGTCTCGGTATGGTGGTATCATATTGAGTTGTCTTTCTGCATATTTGTATTATCCATTTGGTTCAGAAGGCTATTGAATTTTATGTAAGCATGTACAAAGATATTTACACTACACTGAAACTAGACGTTATATTCAGATTGAAATGAAATTATCATGGAACCTGTAAAAATGGCTTGGTAAAATAACTCAATGAAATAAATATAGACTCAAAAACATGTTTATATTATAATAAAATATGAGACGTGCGTTTATGTTTTTTATTACATGTATTTGGTTTGAATTTTCCATTACATGATACCACTAATGAAAGCCTGCCAAAAATACATGTTATAAAAAACAAATCATGATCCACCTGCCAATATGTTTAGAAATTCTTCTCTTCACAAAAACTCATGGATGGTATATGCATAGGTTACATTGTCGTTTTTTCAGCATTCTGGTGTCGTACTGTCGTCTTATGGAAATAATCTCTGGCTCTGCACTGCTAGCGTGTCTATCCTTCACATATTATTTACTTCTTGTTATCCTTGTTAATATGCTGCAGCTTTTGGTTACATATAGCAAGGAATTAACTCTATACTTGTTAATTATTTCACGAAATGTTACATGCTATCTTATGTCTCAGTCAATAGAAAAATAACTGACATATTTGCAATTAACCCTCTAATTAGAATAGTTTAATCTTTATCCCGTTGCAACACACGGGTATTTAGCTTAAAAAAAATCTTAGTACCACAGAGTTTCCAAGTTTATCAACATCAGCTAATCCTCATACATATAGGAGTACTGAAACTATATTAATTCTGTTGAACTGAAAAGGGAAAACTGATGTGATGAGTACAACAGCGCATACATGTAGTTTAGCAATTCGCTATAACTTCTTAGCATGACATTACAAGACAACTGACTCACAACGACAACACCATAACTAACTCTTGTATACGCCTCTATGGAAGTTGTATGTTCCAGCTTTTTTCTTGTTGCTACTAATTTTTGGTTGATAACAATCTTTACATCCTTTGATGTTTCGGTCTCCAAATAAAGCATGCTATAAAACAGCTGACATAGATTATGGTGAATCTAAGATATCAAATGGTATTGCTTAAAAATCATCATGGCAGAAGTTTGCGATGCTCTACAAGTCTATTTGGCGACACAAAATAAAACTTGCATCAGATACTACCTATACATTCCCACGCGAAAAATTAATTACATGTAAACAAAAGGTAATAGCAGCTGAACCGTAAAACTGACCTGCTACATTGCTGGCAGAAGCGCTGGACAGTATTTCCGACAACCGCAGTGTTGGCCTTAGCATGCATCTCGCAGACCTTGTGCCGCCGGTGGTAATCCTTGGCCACGCTAAGGTCCGCCCAGCAACCCTCCACCTGGCAAGCGGGACCATTTGAGCTTCCCCCCTGCACCCTGATCTTCTTACCATTTCTTTCCTCCTCGTTAACACCACCATCCTCCAGCGCTTCCCCGGCAACAGCGCCGCCCCCGATTCTCAAGCTGAGCACCCTGTGACTGTTCTCCACCGGGTCCTCCTCCTCGTCGTCATCATCGATGACCACCACTCGCTTCCTCTTATCGGAGTCGCCTGCAAGGGTACCATTCCGAACCACCTCGACCTCCGGTTCCTCCGAGGAAGACGGCGACGTATTAAGCGACAGGCCGATTGGCGCGGGCACCGGCGTCGCAACGAAGCGGTCGCTGTCCCAGCTCCAGTCGTTGAGGTCCCAGCCGAACACCCTCTTCTCCCGCCTGGCCTGGTCAAGCTCGCCGCCGTACAGGTGGCGGCTCTGCGACCCTACCCTGGCCGCCTCCATGTCCCCCCACGAAAACCCTAGCGGAAGCTCGTATCGAAACCAACCTTCCTGAACCCGCCGAAATGCGCGGCAACCGGCGCCGGGGCCGAGAGATCTAGGCGCCCTCCCTCCCGCCCAAGCAGTCGACGAAGGTGACGCCGACGCAGCCGCGGATCCAGACCAGCGAGACCCACATGCCCGCGCGCGGCGGGAGTCACCGCGGACCCGCCCGGACCGCCGTGGGCGGGGCGGATCAGCGGGGCCGACGGAGCGGCCGAATTGGCGGCGGGGGCGGGCGGTTCGGGGGAGGAATCGGGGTCTGGGAGGGTCGGGGCGCGCGGATTCCGGCGGCGCGCCGGCGAATTTGGGGGCGCGGGGTTCTGGTGGGAATGCACTGGGGAGCAAGCGGAGTCGAGGGAGGACTGGGGAGAGGAGGGAGGGGAAAGAGCGAGCGAGGGAGGAGATGGTGGAGGCGACGATGGGGACGCGTAGCGAGAGGTGCCCGTACAAATAGGCCCGCCAAAATGGTTATGGCCACGCGGCAAGCCTACGCGGCGCTTTGCGCCATGTATCTCATTTTTGGTTTGATCCAAATCTTGAAACAAATGGTCCAGTTAGAGAATCATCCAAGTGTTCATGATACATGGGCATGCCCATTGCCAAAGTATGCATCCCATGGAGATTGAACCTTTGTGAAGGCTTGCGTCATTTCTGACTCTTGAACCGGAGCCCGTCCATCCAAAGTGGGTTATGTCAGAGGAGCAGAAATATTCAACAATCCACGTAATGTGATAAGCAGTCATTATTGCATAGATGGTTCGACGGATATGTGATAAGTGACACTCGTCATGACGCTTACGTTGCGGATATCACCTTTGGAACCTACGCTAATAATGGGACGGTGGACGTATGCGAGTCAATTTTGAGCATTGGATTTATGATCAATTTGTAATGACAACAATATCATGGTAAAACTAGAGCAATAAATATGAAATATTATAAGTGGGTACACATATTAAAGATGCATCCAGGTGTAAATGACACTCATACCTATGCCAAAGTATGCAGCCCATGAATGACGGATCTTGTGAACGGCCAATATTACGTCATTTTGGCGAAAACGTTCAACGGCACACGTAACGTGACAAGCATCCATTGTGACATATATGATTGTTTGGTAGATATCTAACTTTCAATGCTCCGGGACAAGGTTGTGTGTTGCATGAATATATTATTTGGAAATTTACGATGTTAAAGGGGCAATGGACGTAACCGGCCAAATTTTAATGGTTGAGTTTCTACATAATATTAGGTAACAGTGTAGAAAAACTAGGAAAAAGTAAGATTTATCACAAGTATATGTGACATTTTAATATTATTTCGCGCACAAACCAATTCCATAAATTCAAGTGATCCGTTATTTCCATAAACTACTAAAGGTGGTTCCATAAAAGACTTGTGGTTTCCTGAAAAAAAATTACCTTATTTTCTCAAGTGGTGAAACTTTGAGGACATTTTCTTCACCAAGGGCTATAATTTAAATGATAAGGGAGGTCACGGATAAAGAAGCAACCAAATGCTATACATGTCAAAGTTTGCAGCCCATGAAGGACGGATCTTGTGAATAGCCAAACTTGTGTCATTCCTAAGTTGAACTGAAGCCGATCCAAATCGGGCTATGTAATAGGTGCAAAAACATTCAAGAAAGCACATAATGTGGTAAGTAGTCATTATGTCGATACGATGCCTTTGATCTGACATGTAACGTCATGCATGATGCACTCTGTGTTGCACATGCCATCATAAAACAAATAGTATTTGGACATAAGCAAGTCAAACTTCAGTCTTGGGTTTAGTGATTATATAACATATATAATATTAAATTAAAAAAGTATGATATATGATAGGTGCATGAATACATCTATCAAATTATTTGTAATATATTACTATGATATGATTTACTTTATTGGATGAATAACTATATAAAAACATATGTGTGAGATGTCTACTTTTTTGCGAAAAGGACCCTGGCATTAAAAGAAACAACGAAACCGTACAAAACACCTCAACAAAAACGAAAATTACAACGAGATGTCTACTTAACACTAGCAAACCCGGGCGCCCAAAAAGAGAAGAAATAATAATTCAAGAAATAAACTTCATGAAGAGGCTATCTCATTTATCTACAACACTTGTCATATAGCATATCCACATTGTCATTATCTCGATGTTCATGGCTCGCGACTTCACCAAATCTATAGTGTCGTCATAATAGTCCGAGCAAGATCGTCGTAGCCTGCAGCGGTGGCCATGCTGCTAATCCACGGGCACTGACTCCTTGTGGCAAACTGGCAACCCGAACAAGATCCTCACTACAAGCAGCGCGCACGGCAATGTTTCAGAATAAATAACATGGCACTAGTTATCTCTTGGTAAGTATACCGAGTGGTCGTACATATAAATTCTGTAGAAACAAGTGACATACTAGTGAGTCGAGTTAACTCTTGTATAAAAAAAACTCTAAAATAAACCCCATGTATAAGATAACAATTCTTCATAAAAAAAACACAGCAAATAAACAAAAAGGGATCACCTCAAGAAAAGTCAAGTAAATAGCATGTCCATAGCAATTGTAGCACGGCGCGTGTCAAAGAGTCAAACAAAACATGCCTTCGTGAGTGTAAACTTTTTGGTAGTTGATTGTTTAGGAGTAATTCCATTTCCATGTTGTTCTAATAAAACATTTTTGATTGCTGCCCCTGCCCAAGTGTCACTGTATGCGCATGCAGTAAGAACGAAGTCAAACGCAAATTGTCGGTTCAATATGTTTCTGCACTACAATTAGATGTTTGAAGTGCATTGTAAGATAAGTGGGGATTGGCAAATAGAAAGAGAGTGGACATGTTGGTGACGCCATCTGAGGTTGTCTTTTTTAAAAGAAAAAAAGATGTAAGTACTGCATAATGGAGACGACATATAAGAAAGCTACTTTGTATCATCATTTGCATGAGGTGATAAGATGCCTTAAATGCATCATGTATAAAAAAGATTAGAAGTTTCATATAATTTTGGTGGTACAGTAACGTACCAATTTATGGTACAACTCCACATAATCATCTAAATTTGAATTTAACTGTTTCGGACAAGCATGTAGTCAGGCGCATGTCTATGAGAGGTCGAAGAGGTCGTTCCCATCTTCTTTTAGACCAATCTCGCGCTTCTTATTTTTTGGGGTTTTGTGCGTTTTGCATTAGTTTGTGTTGCTTCACTTCTCAATGCCAATTAATCAAGCTAAACTCTTTGCTCATTGGATTTGTAAGTGTTCATCGAATATTTTCAAAAGTAGTCTTTGGCGAAGAGAATCAACTAGCGGGGTCAGTCCAATAAAAAATTATGCTTGGCGTGAATCTAATAAATTCGATTTATACTGAAATTTTATACTTATTTGGATCTTATTTTAACATTTCATAGCATACAAGTATACTTTTATATTTGTTTGCATATTTTAACAACGCAACTAGCAATGTTAGTAATAGTTGATGCGTTTTTTATTTGTAGTGAATACATTAAAGGTACTAAACTGTTTTTTGTGTAACAGTATCTGACTGAGAACTATGTTTTCCACATCGTGTGATCTATATTATTTGTAAATATTCATGATAAAGAATCGTAAAAAGTACAATCTAACAAATGTCTTAAAAGTAGTCTCTAGTGTATGATTAAGTAAGCATCTTTATGAAATTTATAGAGTATAAATTGAACCAGTGACACTACCTTTTTGTGGTCAAAATTGTCTAACATGTAAATAATTAACCAAGTGTGCACGCTTTGTACTTATATTGAAACCACATCGTGTAGAGTATTCACCATAAAAAAAGCAGTGGGTGGATGCTGTTTCCCATTAGGAATATTAAATGTATGCACATTTTTCACGAATGCTGGGAAGTAGACACTTGTTTGGATGTTGTCCTGTATATTCCCATTAATACTTCTGCTTGGGCATTATCAAATCTCTTTGGTCCTAAAAGCATCAGGTATCTTGCATGTTCAGGAAATCATCAACTTGAATATTCCGAAAATTTCATCTACTCACTCGGTAGATAGACATCCAAACATCAGGCATCTTGCATGTTCAGGAAATCATCAACTTGCATGCATGTTCAGGACAATCAGTAAACTTGCATGTCCAATTTGCATTCCAGTTTCAAGCAACGATAATTAGTATATCACTCCATTCTTACCAGTTTACCATTCAAACACTCATGGTTACTGTTTGCTTACTCAAAATACAGTCTCTGAATTTTCTTGCAGTAACTTCGTGATGTCAATGGTTGCAGATCACGTACTCAGCGACGACGAGGATGGACTTGAGGAATAGCTGCTGCTGCTATCCTGGAGCAGCCGACTTCGACCTTGTCGGCGTCGAATCGGAGCCGACAGCCCCCAGGCCCTGGGTTGGCAAGGTGAGAGGCGAGGCGACAAGCAGCACCTGTGGGCCTGCAGGTGTTGGGCGAGCAGGACCAGGGAGCCTTCTCCCGTGGCCAGCGCACTGCGCACCTTGATCGCCGTGGCGCTCGCCTTCTCCCCTGGCCGGTGCTCTGCTTCTGCTAGGTGGGGGCCAGCGATCTACCGCGCCGAAATCGCAATGCTCTCCCGCGCAGGCGACGGCGTACACTGGTACTGCAGGAGCACACGCACGGCCAAAGCAGAGCTCGGTGTCCGTCAAGCCTGAGTTTCTGGCGTCTTTCGACATGGGCGCCTTTTTCGACCGGAGGGTCGTGGATGTGGATAGCTTCTTCGCCGAGGTCTGGTCGGAGGGGAGCAACGAGCTGGGGTTCGATCCGTCCATGGTGTTCCAGCTCTCCTACTCGGACACGTACGAATCCATCGACTGCTTTTTCGCGGGCGACGCTAATATCCACGAGGTGCCACCGGTTTGAACAATGGCATTGCCGGCGTCAGCCTCTAGAGCTTCCACGACTCCCCCATGGACGGCACCATTGTTTGACGTTTTCCGTGTGATGCACCCGATCGGTTGTAAGGATCTCCATCTGGCCTATACGTTCCATGTAAATGTTGGCGCACAAACCTTGAAGAAAGGATTCCTTCTCTTGCCCCAGTAGCGTAGGATGCAGAATTCGTCATTGCTTCCTTGCTGATCGAAATATATTCTACACTTCTAGTGTTGGAGTTTGTTCGTAAGAGTGTGCATGTGTACTGCCGGCCGCTTGAGCAGACTCTGATGAACTCTGTCATCTAGTCTTTTCCTATTGATCCTGCCTGTTGTACAAGCACTGCGCTCCCTCCACGGCCTGCGAGGCGTGCAGTCCAACATATAATTTTGATGGTACACTGATGGACCAAATATCATAGAGCTCTATGTAATCATCCAGTCCATCGTTGCAGTCCAACATTTAATCATGACCATGTACGGTGAAAGTTCGGACGAAGTAGGAGAGGTCGAAGAGGTTGTTCCCATATTACTTCGAAGCAATCTCGAGTTTATTCTTCTCTGAGAGTTTGTGCACGTCTTGCATTAGTTTGTGCTACTTCATATCTCGACACCAATCAAGAAAACTAGCCTCCTTCCTCATCGGCTTTGCAAGTGTTCGTCCAGTGTTTTCTAAATCAGTCTTCATCAATCAGTTCTTGCACTAGGAAAAGTTCAACATAAGTACAACTATCCTTCCAAGTGAGTCCAAGCTGCACTGATACTTGATGGCGAGAAAATATTTTTCTTCTTTACATCATTATTCGTATAATAATCATCTGGGATCTTAAGTAGCAGTTTAAGAGGTGGGCAAGATCAATATGATACGTCGCTGTAAACAATTGTTGGAGAAAATCTGATGAATACAATTTATACTGAAATTTTATACTTCTCTATGTTTTTTTAGCATTTATAATATTACAAGTATAATTTTATGTTTGTTTTCATATTTTAACAGCATAACTAGTGTTTTTTTAATTTGTAGTGACTTTGTTGGATGATACTAAATTGTATTTGCATAACAATGTCTATTGCAAAACTATGTTTTCTACAATGCATAATCTAATAGTTTTATTTACCTAGTCATGTACTAAAAAAACTGTTATTAAGATATTTGTTAGATGAGAGGGCTTGCTAGATATTTACAATATTAAAATATATATGAACACCCATAAACGCACATACATTTGCACTATATGATTGGTGCAACTAATAATAAATTCTGCGAGTCTTGTGTTTTACCATTATTCATTGTTTGTCGCATTTAGGTCTTTCAATATAAATATATCATTAAGGGGGTAGTGTTTCAAAAATATACAACTAATGTAATTTTTTGTTACAAACTAAGTTGAAATTTATCACAATTGCCGAGTACTTTTCAATATATAATAATTATTATGTAACCAAGAACAACATAACTACTATTCAAAAATATATTCATGTTATTAACTAATTTAACTGAATAAAAGTACTTGTTAAGATTTTACTATGATAAAAAATGTATCAATGAGGTAAAAATATTAGTATAAATTTTATTTATATTACCACGACCCGTGCATCCATGTGTAACAATTTTTACACTGTGCGAAGTTTAGTATAACTGTGACTATCCTCCCAAGCAAAGCCAGATTGCATTGATACATGACCTAGGAGCTCAAATCCTAGGGAGATTAGATATTGTAGAGATGATAGACTATAAATGAATAAATAAATAATGTGAGTTAAGTGGGGTCTACCATGATGTTGACATGTGAAATAAGAAGAGGGGCTCCAGTTCTAGGGGGATTGTATATTGTAGAGATGTAGACGGTTTGTTTGCTAAAAAAATCTGTATACCGAATTTGCATGCAAACTTTGCTTCCTACTGTAAATTTCTTTCACTCCGTGAAATTTGCAACAGTACTGAATCATGACCTTACAACCTTTTGCATTTATCTTGTATTGACAGGTTTTGTGATACAATCATGGCCTTGCAATGTTGGGAGCCTCTGCTGAAACCGCAGATGGTACAAGTCTCCAGCCCTTCCCTAAGCGTGATGCAGGCACTTAATTACTTCACAATTGCCATCTTTATTTTGGTAGTAACATACAAAGCAATAATTGCGGTCTTGGTTGTGGCTTTAATATTTTGAAACTCGTTGACAAGGAGTACCGGATACTATTTTCCGTTAGGAATATATAATGTTTGTTTCCTATGTAATGCATATTTTTCATGAATGCTTGGAAGTAGACACTTGTTTAGATGTTATCCTGTATATTCCCATTAATACTGCTGCTTGGGCATTATCAAATCCTAAGAAACATTTCTTTCGGTTTGGCGTATTTAATATTAAGGATGGCACGGAGATTCGATTCTGGGAGGACAAATGGTTAGGTAACACCACCCTCCGGGAGCAATATCCAGCTTTATACAATATTGTTCGACATAAAGGGGACACGATAGCCACTGTTACGCAGAGTTCACCCCCCAATGTGTCGTTCAGACGAGATTTATTTGGTCCAAGATTAACATCTTGAAACGTCTTGCTGGCACGGTTGGCTTAAGTTCAACTCACACAAGGATCCGATGAATTTCGGTGGAATCTATGGGGGAACGGAAAATTCTCACTAGACTCCATGTATAGGGCGCTTGTGCATTCTGACATTCCAGTCGATGATAATAAAAAATATGGCACATACAGATTCCACTTAAAATAAAAGTATTTACGTGGTATCTACGTAGGGGTGTCATTTTAATCAAAAATAACCTTGTCCAACGGAATTGGCATGGAAGTACTAAGTGTATGTTCTGTCCTCAACGAGAGACAATAAAACACTTATTCTTCGAGTGTAGTTTCGCACGTTCTATATGGTCATCCATCCAAATAGCGTCTAACTTATATCCTCCCATGTCTGTGACCAACGTTTCTGGTAACTGGTTGCATGAGATAGATAAAAAGCTTAGAACAATTATTAGGGTGGGAGCGATTGCCGTTATATGGTCGCTTTGCCTTAGTAGAAATGACAAGATTTTTAATGACAAAGATGTTTCTCTTTTGCAGGTACTCTACAGGTGCACGAGTACTCTCCGTACGTGGTCCACCTTACAATGCGTGGGACATCGAGACCTCTTTACAGAGGCCTGTGCACGACTGGTGGATGTGGCTAGGGACATTTTCTCACAACATGGGTGGCCGCTTGATCGCCGGATTGGACCTCCATAGGCTGATGAGTTTGCTGTGTCATAGGCATTTTACATTTCCATGTTGGTTGTAATTCGTCTATTTTTGCACGTTTTACTTCCTTCGTTGGATTACGCCTGTGTGCATTTGTTATGCAGAGGTCGGGTGTAATACTTAAACTTTTGAGTAATAAAGCCTTTTATCTATAAAAAAAACACAGGATATCTTGCATGTTCAGGAAATCATCAGCTTGCGTATTCAGAAAAAATTATCTACTCAGTAGATAAACATCCAAACATCAGGCATCTTGCATGTTCAGGAAATCATCAACTTACATGATATGTTCAGTACAATCAGTAAACTTGCATGTCCAGTTTGTATTGCAGTTTCAAGCAGCGATACTTAGTGTATAACTCCATTCTTATCAGTTTACCATTCAAATACTCATGATTACTGTCTGCTTACTCAAAATACAATCTCTGAATTTACTTGCAGTAAATTGCAGTAAGTTCCTGATGTCAATGGTTGCAGATCACACGACTGGAACTCAGTGACGACGAGGATGGACTTGAGGAAAAGTTGTTGTTGCTGCTGCTATCCTGGAGCAGCCGACGTTAGCCGCCAGACCCTGGGTTGACGAGGTGACGGGCGACGGGCAGCACTTGGGGGCCTGCGGCTGCAGGTGTTGGGCGAGCAGGACCAGGGAGCCTTCTGCCCTGGCCAGCGCACCTTTGATCACCGTGGCGTGGGCCTTCTCCCCTGGCCGATGCTCTGCTTCTGCTAGGTGGGGGCCGGCGATCTACTGCTGGGTGGGGCGGCGAGTAAGCACACGCACGGCCGAAGCAGAGCGCCGTGACCGTCAAGCCTTAGAGCATCTCCACCGGGGCCTCTAAATATGTGTCCGGCACCCCCAATTAGGCCTCCTTTGGGGGTGCCGGACATCTGTCTGGTCAACATTTAGAGGCCGCCCACAGCGTCACCCCCAAAGGCCCACCCCCCAAAAGCACGCAAATGGTCGAATACCTTGGGGGCGTTCAAATTCATTTTAGAAGTTAATCGATTCGAAGTTAAACGATTCAAATTTAAACTAAACGATTGAAATTTAAACCCTAATCTAAGCCCTAAGCTAAACCCTAATCTAAACTCCGTCGCCCTGGCCTGCCTCGTCGTCGTAGTGGGGCGCCTGTCCTGCCAGGGAGGCCTTTTGGCTCTCCTAGGCTAGGCGCGAGCGGACACGCCTCTCCTGCCGGAGCGCGCTCGCCGCCCGACGCATCTCATCCCTGGCAGCCCTTGCAGCTGCGGCTTCGCTCTCCGCTGCTGCTGCCTGCCTCGCCTCGCGCACGGCATTCCTCACAGCTGCTGCTGCCTGCCTCGCCTCGCGCGCCCGGTTCAGCTCCTCGTGCGTGGCGGCCTCCATCGAGGCTGGGTTCTCCCGCTCCGCGGCCACAGCGTTGAAGTACGCGTACGCCGCGCGCTCGGCAGCCATGAAGGCGGGGCAGCGAACGTCTCGCTCCGCGGTCTGGAGGGATGCCTTCAGGATGGTGGCCTCGACGGCGTTGCCAACCGCCTCGTAAGCCAGCCTGAGCTGGGTGGCCGCCTGCTCGGCCCGCCAGGTGTCGAAGGAGTTGACGGCGACCACCTGGTCGAGCCACAGCGGCGGCGGCAGCTCCTGCTCCGGCGCCGGCTCCTCATCCGGAGGCGGCTCCTGCCCAGGGTAGGGATCCTGGGCCGGCTCCTGCTCCAGCTGCTCCTCCACGTTGATCTCGTCGGCGTTCGCCCAATCGAAGGGCTCCTCGTCGACGACAGGCTGGAGCGCGTGTGGAGGCGCCTGCTCCTGCTCCTGCTCCTGGTCCTGCCCGAGAGGGTGAGCGCGGCGCGCTGCCTGGGTGAGGGTGGACCAGGTGGTCTAGAGTCGGCGAGGCATGGTGGTGTGGTGACGCTGCGAGACTACGGCGAGTGGTGCTGTGGTGAGGCTATGAGACTGCGGCGAGTGGTGGTGTGGTGAGGCTGCGCGGCGGAGAAGAGTTTATATAGGCAGGGAGGGGGAGGGAAACGGAAGGGCGGGAAGCGGTGGCGCTAGGCGGGAAGCGGCGGGTGGGTGAGCACCCGTCGCATCGGAGTTATGTGGCGGCGACGCGATTCGGCCACGCCGACGCTTGGGAAGGCAGGAAAGCCTGGGCGCCGGCGTAATTGCGACGCAGACGCCTCGCCGTCCCGTCACTTCGTCGCATGTCGCCATTAACGCGGGCGGAACGACTTCCTGCACGGCGCCATTACAGCACCTCCTCGCGCCCTATGCCTATGACGGGTGGGGCGCACCTGTCGGAGGCCATGTCCAGTCAATGTCCGGCACCCCCGATCAACATGTGCGGCAGGCACAACGTAGCAACCCAAACTGGAAAATGCTTAATGTCCGGCACCCCAGGAGGGCCTCCCTAGGGTGCCGGACACAAAATCGCTCTGGGCGAGCCTTTGGGGGTGGCGGTTTTTGATGTCCGCACCCCAAAGGCCCTTTGGGGCCCTTTAGAGACCCCGGTGGAGATGCTCTTAGTTTCTGGCGTCTTTCGACATGTACACCTTTTTTGACCGGACGGCCGCTACCACCGCTCGTGGATAGCTCCTTCGCCGATGTCTCATCGGAGGGGAGCGGCGGCGCTGCAGTTCGCAGACAAGCTTTCGTTCGATCCGTTCATGGTGTTCCAGCTCCCCTGTTCGACAGATTTTCCCCGGGCGACGCATCCATGAGGTGTCACCGGTTTGAATGGCATGTCTCGTGTGCGGCGTCAGCCTCTGGAGGTTCCACGATTTCCTCATGCACGGCGCCATTGTCTGACGTTTTCCTTGTGATGCACCCGATCGGTTGTAAGGATCTCCGTCTGGCCTCTACGTTGGCGCACAAAACCTTGAAGAAAGGATTCTCTCTCTTGCCCCAAGAACAGGTAGGATGCAGAATTCGTGATTGCTTCCTTGCTGATCGAAATATATTCTACATTTCTAGTGTTGGAGTTTGTTCGTCAGAGTGTGCATGTGTACTGCCGGCCGCTTGAGCAGACTGTATTGTACTCTGTCATCTAGTCTTTCATATTGATCTTGCCGGCTATTTCTGTGCTTGTGATTGTTAATTCCAAGTAAGTTTGTGATGCTGTTGCGTGACCTGCTCATCCTGTCGTGTTGAGTTGGATTACTTATGTAAGTTCGTAATTTACTGAATCCAGTAGAGCTGTACGATTCTGGACACGCGTCAGTTTAGATTTGCTCCATTCCGCAGTTCATATATCCAAATACTCCTACCATATTATCCCTGAAAGGAACGATTATGTCTTTTGTTTCGAACACTCATTGGCTTGATGCTTATGTCAGCAACCATGAAAGTATGAAACAAAAATGGAAGCCGTTGTCTTGTCTCCATCTGTCAGCTCGACGTGGCGACGTGCATCCATGGCGGCCTCCTCCGGTCAGCGTGGCCGATGTCAGACCGTCGCTGGCGCGCGCGCGGCCAGCATGGCTCGCGGCGGCGCGAGGTACAGTCAGGGTAGTGGGCGCGGTTCGCGGCGCACACGGCCGGCAAGGCGAGGCCAATGTGCGTGGCGCGGATGACGTTGGCGCCGCGCAACATCATTTCGCGCTCCAGGCCAGCAGCTCGCGCATCGTGCATGCGGCGTAGTGCGACACGGCTCGGCTGCTCGCACGCGGCGACGATCATGCGGCTCGGGACGGAATGGGATTCAAGCAGAAAATCAATTCGAAGATCGCATAAATAATACTATGTTTCATAAATGAATACTCCCTACGTATCAAAATCAAAACCAAAATGTAAGACTTTCTACCCTTTTTGTGTTTATCGTAAATATGTAGACATGTTTTAGTGTGTTGATTCTGAGAGAATAGTTACTACTCCCTTCATTCATAAAAGGATGTCACAACTTTGTCCCAACATGCATACATCTACACATTGTGACATCTTTTATACACGGAGGGAGTACTACTTCATTTGGACTTTATGGATGATATGAAGCCTTAAGGGGGTTTCTTGTGTTAGTGCCCTTTCTTGTTCGTGATGGTAATGTTAACACAAGACGGTGACCGAGACGATCTAGTTTGGCATGATTCCTTTCTCGGAGTCTCGGTCAGGTCAAGTTACAAGTGGTCCGACATAGTAGGACGAAGAGGCATCCGCTGCCATGGACATGCAAGCTGCAACAGTTCTAGTTTCGGAGCATGGGTGCTGACGAGTTCCAAAGTATGAGCTCCTCCTTCCACGAGAACCCTATGGGTATCTGGGTGTGCTCGACAAGTGTGATAACGAGAGAGTATTGGTGGAATTTGTCCTTCTGATGTGAGGGAGGTTGTATGTGTATTGTTTTCGAGATTCAATTAAAAACATGCATAGAGTTCATCCAAAAGCCACCACCATAGAAAAACATGTATTCTTTATTCATAGGTTACATATATAATCTTTATTTTGGTATGCTAGAGATAGCACATACAAATGTATTGTGCATGCAGTTTTTTGTGCATTTCATCTTTGTTTCCTAGCTATTCTAGTGGTGTCCAGGATTGGGGCAGCAACACTCATGATCGGAGGTGCAATGTCCATCGGTCTGGTTGCAAAACTTCTGGCAATAGTCCTCCGTGCAATTAGGTAACTCGAACCCCCAGCACTTTCTATATAGGGGGATGACGTCATTTTGTACCTGTACGAGATCAACAGATTTTGTTAGGCCAATTATGTGCAGGATAGTTTTCCACCTTATCATTTCACAGTTCCTAAATACACACTAATTTTCATGGGGATCTCAAAATCTCAAAATGCACATTAAGGTATGATTGCAAGAGGTTAGAAAGGTATGAAAATAACATAACCTCGTTGTTCGCATGGCATGAAGAGAGAAGAGTAACCAGGACCATGAGAGCTGCCAAAAACAGGACGCCTGCTTCCTTCTTGAATATAGCCATTTGGAGATGCTACGTTGTGCTTCTTATTTTTATTTTGGCCCAACGATGTAGTATTTTTTGTATGATCACTACTTTTCTGGTATAGCTTTTGCTTTCGGTAGTGTTCCCCTCTCACCCTGTTTATATAGATGCATATTGCGGTCCTTTTTAATTAATTAACTGTAATTATTCTTATACATCAATATTGGGATTATCAAATCAAAATTAATTGGGCAGTCAAATTTCTTCCAAAAAAAGCTTGGGGAATCAATGTCGGAGATACATGCATTAGCTATCAAGAGTTAATACAATCTCTACTATATAATATGGCTAGAGGTGATGGTGGAGGCTAGAAGCGCCAGGCGGAGCTCACCGTCCAGATGAGCCGCTTCCCCATCTACTCCAACGGTGGGGGCGGTCATGGCTCAAGTTTGAGCTCAAATTTGCAGGGCAAGAAGGGGAGGTGAAGAACGGGAACTTTTCAAGGAAAGTGGGGGAGGCGAAGAACTCGGAGGGTGCCGATTTAATTTCTGTGGGAGATTGAGGAATCCGTGCGGACGGGGAGGGGGCGACGAACGGGGAAGCAGACGAAAGAAAGGGGATTTAATTTCTCTCGGACGGGAGGAAGACGACGCCAGGCTGTCGCGCAGAAAGACAAAACGAACCGTTATTTTACAGAGGCGGTGGCAGCTCGGTAAATATGTGATTCGTGGAGGGTAAAATTGGAAAACTAAAAACGTACCAACCATCACCTCTAGCCATATTATATAGTAGAGATTGAGGCCTCTCTAGCTGAGAGAAACGTAAAAATCACGCAAAAGTCAGACATTTGAGAAGATCCGAAACGCACATCCACTAACACGCCAAATGTCTCGTTTTCCTTTCTAGTGTGCTCTATGCTTGCCAAGCTAGTGTCAGCTTTTTCTCCGTGGGAACCTTTTGTGGTGTATGCAAGTGCGACAAGTGTAAGCGCATTTATTTCAAAAGGGTTTTGGTGAGATTTTGTCTTTCTGACGCGAGGGACATTGTAAGCTCCCCTTTGGCCCCTGCCGACCTGTCACGCCCTCGCCGCATTTTCTCGACCTCCGGCGACCTCCATGGATAAAATCGAGCTTGGCGCCTCGTGACGGCCAGATGCGCGTTCCCTCCTCACCACCATTGGATCTATTTTAGGGCACAATTTTTAGGTTATTTGTACACCACTAACTTTTATGATGCCCTATTTTATTTTTACATCATTTGCATAAATAATTTAGTGCCCCATAACTCATTTTTGGTGCTCTGACACAGTTTTGTGATGCCCTAAAGTACATCATCTACTGTATATGCGGTTATGAGCTTCTACAACTTATGGCGCACAACTCATATCTAGGCCATCCATTTTCCGTGATTGGACGGTCCAGATTTGACGTTGAATGAGTTGAACATTCAACACATTCCACATCAAATCTCGGTCGTTTAATCATGGAAATGGACGACCCAAAATATGAGTTGTGCACCATATAGGTCGTCGAAAATCTTGTATATGCTCTGTGGAACTAACTTGTGTTCCTGAAATGGCTGTAGTGGTTTAGCGAGCTAAGTGATTAAATTTATCGTTATAGCAGAATTTAGCATACGGTTAGTGTGATTTCTTATTTAACTATTAAAATTTAGTGTTCTAAAAATATATTTTATAAATCTCATTTTGGCCACTGATTTGTTTAGTTTTGATAGAGTATCAATATTATATCATCGTGAAACTTGACACATATGTACAACATTTGTATATGTTCATCATTTTTTTTTTGAAAAAAGTTATGAAATATCTTACTATTTTTTATTCGTCAGTACCATATTAACTCGGAAGGCAATGTGAATTTACTAGGTCATGGCTATTAGTTCGGCCAGTTGCGTTATATCACCTTCCATGAGTTGTACCATTCGACTTGCCGGCAGGAGTCCCTCCCTTGATGAAAGCCTAGTATGAAGCAGCCTGACCCCATTGATCTCCTTCGGTGTTCATTCTGATTTGTTTCACGTATTTCCTTTTTGTCGTATGTGTACGCACTAAAAAAGAAATGTAGTATATGTCCGAGACAATTCAGTTTGGTCCGATCTCTTTGTCTGAGTCGTCGTGTAGGTCATGACTTCTAAGCGGCAGCAGTTCTACTGCGGGAGCATGGGGTGCAGACGAGTGCCGAAGTATCAGCTTCTCCTTTTGTGGGGACCCTGTGGGTGTCTACGTGTGCGACAAGTGTCTAAACAGGAGAGTTTTGGTGGGATTCCTCCTTCTAACGTGAGTCAATTCAAAGAAACCATGCATAGAGTTCATCCAAAAGCCATGACCATTGTAAAAACTTGTTTTCTTTATTCAGTTACATATGTAATATAAAAACTTTTATTTTGGCACGCTAGAGATGGCACATACATATATGTTATGCATAGAGTTTCTGGCACATTTCATCTCTGTTTCGTAGCCATTCTAGTGGAGTCTAGGAGGCACTGGGCAATAACACTCGTCAACGGAGCGGCAATGTGCCTCTGCACTGGCGCAAAAGCTCTTGCAACGGTCATCATAGCAATTATGGTCGAACGGCCAGCAGTCTCGAGATAGGGAGGGAGCGTAAATTTGTGTCTGTACGAGATCAACACATTTTGTTAGGCCAATTATGTGCAAGATAGTTTTCCACCTTATCATTCACAATTCCTAAATATACACTAATATTCATGGGGAGCTCAACATTCCAAAATGCATATTAAGTTATGTTGCAGGAGGTTAGAAACGCATGAAAATAACATTACCTCGGTGTTCGCATGGCATGAAGAGAGAAGAGTAACCAAAACCATGAGAGCTGCCAAAACTAGAACGCCTGTTGCTTCCTTCTTGAATATAGCCATTTGGAGATGCTACGTAGTGCTTCTTATTTTTATTTTGGCCCAACGATGTAGTATTTTTGTTGTATGATCACTACTTTTCTGGTATAACTTTTGCTTGCGGTAGTGTTCTCCTCTCACCCGGTTATATAGATGCATATTGCGGTCATTTTTTCAATTGATTAATTGTAATTAATTATATCTTATGTATCAATATTTTGGTTATCAAATCAAAATTAATTGGGCAGTTAAATTTCTTCCAAAAAAAGCTGGGGAAATCAATGTCGGAGATACATGCATTAGCACCAAAAGTTAATACAATATCTTTTATATCAATAGTTTCCGATATAAAATAAATGAATTATTGATTGTGGTAAATAAAACAAATACCATATCCTCATATTTTCAAACGAGGTCATTAATTTGTGTTGTACACTATATCTTCCAAATATGGTATCCTTTTTTTCTTTTTTCATGGTAATACGATTCTCATTGATAAATAAAAGATAAGATACAAAGTACACCAAATATGGTATCCTCTACTATCATGAAAGCATAAACGATGGTAAATACTAGTCTAGTGAATACTAGCCAAGTACCCGTATATTGCCATGTAAGACTATGTATTAGAGCAACTCCGCCACATGAACTATATTTCGAGTCTCTCCTATCGTTTTACACCGCACTCTTCAAAAAATTGATGTTGTAGAGGAAATGCACAAAATTAATTTTTTTACTATGGCAAGCGTAATTTTGATGAATCGAGAGGATCTGTCGGGCCAACAAGTAACTGGTAAATTGAAGACATATTTATCAAGATCTGGGCCTCTCTAGACGAGAGGTAAACGTCAAAATCACGCAAAAGTCTGACATTTGAGAAGATTTAGAACGCACCTCCACTAACACATCAAGTGTCGCGTTTTCCCTTCTAGCTTTCTGTCTGCTCGCCAAGTGTCAGCTTCTTCTCTGTGGGGACCTTTTGTGGTATCTGCATGTGCGACAACTGTAAGCGCATTTTTTAAGAGGGTTTTGATGGGATTTCTCCTTTTGATGCGATGAAGATTGTAAGCTCCCCTTCGGCCCCTGCCGACTTGCGACGCCCTCTCCGCATTTTTCGGCCTCCGGGACCTCCATGGATGAAATCGAGCTTGGCGCCTGGCGACCGCCAGATGCGCTTCCCTTCCTCACCACCGTTGGATCTATTTTAGGGCACTAGTTTTACGTTATTTGTACATCACTAACTTTTATGATGCCCTATTGTACATCATTTGCCGGAGGATAAACAATTTTAGTGCCCTATAACTCATTTTTTTGTGTGCTCTATCCTAGTTTTAAGATGCCCTAAAGTACATCATCTATTGTATATGCTCTTGTGGAACTAACTTGTGTTCCTGAAATGGCTGTAGTGGTTTAGAGAGCTAAATGGTTTAAGTTTTAGGGTTATAGCGGAATTTAGCGGACCATTAGCGTAATTTTTATTTAACAATTAAAATTTAGTGTTCTAAAACATTAATTTATAAATCTCATTTTGGCCACTGATTTGTTTTGTTTTGACAGCGCATCACAAATATTATATCATCACAAAACTTGACACATACGTACAACATTTTATATGTTCATCAAAAATATTTTTGAAAAGGTTACGGAATATATATTTTACTATTTTTTATTCGACGGTACCATATTACCTCGGGAGGCAATGTGAATTTACTAGGTCATGGCTATTAGTACGGCCAGTTGCGTTTGGGATGCCTTGTTGGATTTCTGTTCCCTATGTATCATCTTCCATGAGCTGTACCATTCGACTCGCCGGCAGGAGTCCGTCCCTTGATGAAAGCCCAATATGAAGCAACCTCCCCATTCTCCTTCGGTGTTAATTCTGATTTCTTACACGTATTTCCTTTCTGTCGTATGTGTACGCACTAAAAAAAGAAATGTAGTTAAGTTTAACAAATGTTCATTTTTAAAATGGTACAAAATTGAAAAACGTCATCTTTAAAAATGGTTCGGATTTTGAAAATGGTTCGGATTTTTGAAATGTAGCCAAGATAACACTTTAATTCTCAGGGGGAGTTGAGTTTCCACATATACTGATATGGGCAATCAACCCTCCTCCCCACCAAGAAAGTGTACATCGACTTTACCGAAAATGACCAGATCTATACCTCTTATAAAGTAAAACCCCACTAGAGGGTCATTTAATTTGTCTATCTTCACATGCAAGGTAGCCACATCACCAAAATAACCAGAGCCATGCGATCGTTATATCCATCCGTCCATTTGTGTTCTCCATTGGCACATCCTCGGGCCAACGCATAAACCTATGTCCATCGTCACATGTACAGCCACACAGAAAATCAAAAGGCACAATTGATTTCCTAACCCGCTTAATTAGCACCAAAGGCCTAATAACTGTTGCGTGCAGCGGCGTGCCCATTCGGCTCCTCCAATCTTGAGAACAAATAGTGTATTGAAATCTCTTGGAAATGGAACGCTGTCATCTGCCTGCCTCCCTCTTCCATCGCCCAACTCCCAAGCCGCTGCAGTTGCTTCCGTCCTTACCATGCCATGGCCATGTGCAGCTGTGCCCCTTCGACATCCTCCCGAATGGTTGTTGTGCTTGGAACTTCCAAGCTCTTCCGTGTATACTGGCATCAGCTTTATCTAGATTAGGTCGATGAGCCTCATATCTTGGTTGTGTTTTCTCTCTAAAAAAATTGAAGTGGAATCGATCTTGCTGTATTGGTTGCACCAGCAGTCTGCAGTGTATTTTGCTACTAAATGGTTGCAACCATCACTTGAGTTGGTATGATACTTTGGCAGTGATACAGAGAGCTCTTGATTTTCTATTATATAAACCATTAGGTTATGAGCTAGGTGGTTATTTCTGAATCATACATACAGGTACGTATGCTTCACACTCACCATCAGCAGGATAAAGTTACGAACCAATTCCTTCCAGCTTTCCCTTGCTATTTTTCTTCATTTTTTGAGCTGTTTTTTATATGATCTTCATTCAACAACTAAAAAATTTCCCATCTTACACCCCAAATTAATGCATCCACCATATTGTTGATGTAGTTCTTTCTATTTCACGTATCCATATTGGTTATGGCTTTTCTTTCAGTGTTCATATGAACAAGCGTGAGGGATATTTAATGAGTACATAATTTTCCATTCCATATGAGAACTCAGAGAGGTATTGTTTTTATGGGTGAACTATGTAATTTATAAGAAAGATAAACATCGGAAATATTACAGTGAACAGCACCGGCTGCATATGTGATTTTGCATTGTACGGAAATTCAAATGATAGCAAGTTCCATGTTCATCCCAAATGTACATTCCTGTTTATAAATCCTTCTGTAATATTCGCTAACTGAATTATAAGGTATACATTATGAAGTATGCACACAACGACAAGAAGTATAGAGGTCACTCTGTGATGTGTACTAATTCAAACTCTCTTGCTCTTATTATGTGCATCAATTTCCCAGATTCCACTTACTTTCCCTGTCATGATAGAAACAGTATACCACGTTGCTCCAAACATAATATTTGTCTTATACTTTTCCTTTACACTAGATAGTTAAGAAATTCCCGCTGCAACGCGCGGGGTATTTCTCTAGTTTTGTCAATAGCCAAGTCACCGTGTCAGGTTCATCCTTCAAAGTTACTTGGCTACACAACTCCATCATTTGTATCCCCATATCTTTGGTTTATCGCTAAGAAATCTTCCAAATTTCAAGCAATCAAGGCCTCGGGCATAAGCATAATTGACTATAACACATTACATAATCTGGGAAAGCTTTGACATAGGGAACCTTATTCGCTGCCAGGGAGCGTGATTTCAGAAGGGGTGCTCAGTCGAGCGATCACATTGGCGCTCGGGCAACGACGGTTTGCCCAACGTGGTGGCGCGAGGTTTTTCAAGGTTTCGCCCAACCTTAATCCCAAGTTTTTGCTTTAACTGACGAGGCGATTGCTACGAGAGCTAATTCTTTGGGCACTTCTTATACATGTCAAAGACTCAAAGTCATGAATCATTCACCATTATTAGAGAATGAGCGACAGTTATGTTAAAGAAAAATGTTAAAAGTCCAGTTGATAAGGACAACGGTCCTCATGTACACAATTTGTTTTATACAAAGTTACAACTCTTTGAACTATATGAACTGAACCATATCAAATTAAAGCAGGCATCATGCAGGTATCACGGGATGGATCCAGAGATGACTCAAGAGACCAAAATCTCTTCACCCCTTCCCTTCCCGAACGGGAGCGCATGCATAGCTTCCCCAAGCTAGCACGCCATGTGATGAACAAGGTGGCCATCCTCGTAAGGCAAGCAGTGCAGCCACCGTGGGGTCATGCAGTTCGTCCATTCTCAGCATTACACCGCCCATTCCCAGCATTGCGTCTACACTACACACAAGACGTTGCTTTCCATGGTGTCTTGTGACTTTGTGAGCCGAGGGCCATGGAGGTCGTTCGTTGCCTAGCTATCTGCGGATTGATCCTGAATTCAGCACTAGATGGCACACCCAGGAGAGGAAAATGGAGGGAGGGAAGAAGAGAGTGACGCCTGGGTCCTGCCCTGGCCGGTTGTTGAATCGCTGGACGTAAACGGCAATGGTGGCAATCACCACACATATCTACCATCGAAACGTATTCAAGTAAGGTGCCGCGCAGAATCAATGCACACTTCTCTTATGGTGCCATTCGCTAGCTCGTGGCAGGGAGCCGAAAATGACAGCAAAGGAAACCCCTCCCTCCCTCTCCCTCAGTCCGTCCCTCACCCTCTCTCGCACAGAGCACCGGCCGTCAATGGCTGCAGCTCGGAGGATTCTGTGCGCGGTGATCGTGCTGCTGCTGCTGCTGCTGACTCCGGCGGCCGACGCCGGATCAGCCCGGCGTGGAGACTCTTCGCGGACTGGATATCATTTCCAGCCGCGGAAGAACTGGCAAAATGATCCCAACGGTAAGTTTGTTGCTTCCTTAATTTTGGTTTCTTCGGGCTTGTTAATTTGGTTCGGTTCAGCTACTGCGGCGCCTAATGGCAGCGGGTTAGCGCACGTAGATGTTGGACCTACGTACGTATTATATAGTACATGTCAACCGTGAGAAACTCAGTTACAGGTCGCGCGCGTAGTTCTTCTCTAGATCTGTTATTTACACCGACCACAATGCACCAGAACAACATCCACTAGGTACGTAGGCGACTCGGCGGGATCCTCTGAGTTTGAGACCCCCGCCGGCCGGTGACCTTGGTCCCCGTCTCCGGAGCACCACCGCCGTGCACTGCGTCTAGGACGAACCCCAGCCGCTAGCGCCATGCTCAAATCTTTAGTCCTGGCCCATTTCTCTGCTGCCGCCGCTAGCTGCTGATGCAAAAAGAAGAAACTCGTTGGAGTATCAATTAGCGTAACCTGATTGCAGCTAGCTACATGGGAAAACCCCCGGCAAAAAAAAAAAAGCTACATGGGAAAACGTGCTGAGATTTCGAATGAAATTCACAATTTCTTTTCGGGAAGATGGAGAAACTAGGAGCATCCAGATAGAATGCTTTCAATCCCTAGTTCATTTCGTTTGGGATGCTCATGGGAGATGACGTCTCGGGTGTCTCTCTTCCACGAACGGCCGTGTGCCGCCGTGTGTCCGTTAGTGCTACAATCTTTTAGGTGCTACCATGCTATCGTTTACACAAATCAATTTTAAAAGTTTCAAAAACATTACCAAAAAGTGTGAATGTTCTGAAGAAAACGTGCCTACAACCTCGAAAAATGTCAGATCTAAAATCGAAATACATTATAAGAAACAAAAAAAAGACAAATCTAATAACATGAATAGTGTCATAGAAAAACAAAGGCAAATATATTGACTCTATTCACATATGATTCTGTCTATTTTGTTTCTCATTTTGATTTTCGATTTTGGACCTAAATTTTTAGACCTTGTGGATACTTTCATGTGAACATTCATACTTTTTCTAAATTTTCGGAATATTTGAATTTAATTTTTAAATTGGCTCGACCCAACTGCCGTCCCGAGAGAATAACGTTTCCTGCTCAATCCCCCCGGCCTGCCTCTCTCCCTCTCCATCTTCTTCCGCATCCATCCACGCACCGCACCGCACCCTCTCCTAGGGTTTCCGCGACCGCCGCCGCAGCTCGACCCGACCAGCCCCCCGTTCGTCATTGACCGGGAGCTCATCCTCCTGATGCCTCGTCCCACCACCTCCCTCTCCTCCTGCCTCGCCACCGCACATTGCGTTGCGACCCCGCCGCCGCCCACGCCCCCTCCTCCAATCACCGTCTGGAACGCTAGCCCCCCTTGCTGCTGCCTCGCCCGCCGTCCGCCGGTTCCCCTTCTCGAGTAGGGTACCGGCTTGTCTGCATTGCGTCGCCTCGTCTGCAGAACCAGAGAAGCAGAAACAGAGCATCCGTTTCTTCCCTAAAATGCCACATAGCCATAGTATGCTTTTACTATGCGTGCTAGCGGTGAGTTACAGCTTGAACGATACACTTTATTAGTACTTTACTTGATTGTTGTTCGTTTGGTTATCTACACACATGCAGAGGATCAGTAGATGCTAGAACTCTGTGCATATTCAAGGATGTAGCTACGTGTGTTTGTTTAACAACTGCAGTACCTGCCAGCAGTTGATAGTTGCGTAATGCTCTTACTCGCAGCAATGGACATTTGCCTACTTGCAAGTATAGATAGACAAAGATGTTACGTGCTTTTTACAACGACACAGCAACCATCTGATCTGACTACATTCAAATGTAATGGACCTAGCTTTATATGTGTGCCCTGTTTTGGTCGCTGGGTTAATTTGTAGGCTGCAATAAGAGCTTATCTTCTTTGCTGGTCGTACCTTGCAATAACAAGTTAACAACTGCTTGCCAGCGTCTTAGAACAGTCATAGTCTCTTGTATGCTGAAATAATAGCTCATCTGTACAGGTTGCAATAAGAAGTGCGTGCTAGTGTGTTAGTACAGTTTACTCTGTATTTTGTATGCATATGTTTTTAGCAGTTGATGTTCTGACAGTAATTTTTTGTTTGCAGCACCCATGTACTACAAGGGATGGTACCATCTGTTCTATCAGTACAACCCCTATGACTCCGTCTGGGGGCACATTGTGTGGGCCCACTCTGTGTCGCGGAACCTTATCGACTGGGTGGCTCTGGAACCAGCTATTAAGCCAAGCATCAAGGCTGACAGGTACGGCTGCTGGTCGGGCTCCGCTACAATGCTTCCTGACGGCACCCCAGCTATTATGTATACAGGCATCATCAAGAAGATCAAAGACAGCAACTACCAGGTACAGAACCTGGCCTACCCCAGTAACAGGTCTGATCCGCTCCTCCGCGAGTGGATCAAGCCTGCGGGTAACCCGGTCATTGTGCCCGAGCGGGGCATGAATAGGACACTGTTCAGGGACCCTACCACAGCGTGGCGCGCCGAAGGCCAGTGGCGTCTGCTCGTCGGCAGCCGTGAGGCGACGACCCAAGGAGTAGCCTACCTGTACAGGAGCCACGACTTCAAGCGGTGGACACGAGTGAGGCGGCCGCTGCACTCGGCACCCACGGGGATGTGGGAGTGTCCTGACTTCTATCCGGTCATGGTGGGTGGCTGGAAAAACGGGCTTGATACATCTGTGACCTCTAGTGCACGGGTCAAGCATGTTCTGAAGAATAGCCTCGACACACGCCGGTATGACTACTACACAGTGGGTACTTACGACCGGCACACTGAGCAGTATGTACCGGACAACTCTGCCGGAGACGAGCACCACCTGCGGTACGACTACGGCAACTTCTACGCGTCCAAGACATTCTACGACCCTGTGAAGCGGCGCAGGATACTCTGGGGCTGGGCCAATGAGTCGGACACCGTCGACGACGACAAGGCCAAGCGGTGGGCTGGAATACAGGTACGCATATGCTTATGTAATTGTAGAACCATCCACCGATATATTTTTGCCATGATCGGAAGATTAATGCGAGGCAAAGGAGCACCTAAAGTGGAACACAATTAATATTTATTTCCGAAATATGCTATGTAAATTTTTAGAAATGGCAGAGGAGAGAAATAGTTTAAATAGGAATATCCATCAAGAAGGCAGTCTGCAGCCTAGAATTCTGTGTTCACACTTGATTCTTCTAGGGTCAAATAACAAGCAACTTCCTGATTGATAGAGATCAGCTACAATGCTATTTGAACTAAGCCATAACAGCAAACAAAGAAGTGGCAGACGGCAGGCAGATGGCAGCCTTGTAGCACGGTATCAATCATGGTAGGCGTAGAGGTGTTGACTAAGGAAAATTAGGAAGGAAAGACAAAGGATGGAGACTGTATGCCTCTCATTTTCAGAACCGTGAAAAACTCTCCATGAGCTTGACACCATGGCTCTTACCTAGGGGACCCAGCACTTGACACCATGGCTCTAAGCTAGGAGACCCAGCACCAGATCACAAGGGGCGTGTAAAAGGGTACTGCGGTTTCATGATCGTCGCCGGGCATACCAAAATCTGGGCTCGACGCTACCTGTTGTCCACATTGACGTTGGAAAGGACAAAAGGTGGGACTAATTTGGGGGGAGATATCATTTGGAGACCATCATCCATAAGATGAATAGGCGATGCGGGTTAAGAAACCAAGAGCCATTCCCATCCAGATTCAGTAATCCCCAAGTATTTAGGTGGAACCTTGCACTTAAAAGCACCAGAAATCTGAATAAAAAAAATCTCTTGTTTCTTGTCTCAAACATGGCACATATCAAAGTAGTGTAATAATGTTCTCATCAGAAATGTGAAGGAAGCTAGAAGCTTTAGTAATTGGATGATAATTGTGGTTGGTGAAGAAGGAAACGATTTTTGTTAGCATGTTTCTGCACATTCTTGATCATGGCATATATGAACCTGCGTACCATAAGTCAGGTTCAGGCTTTGTAAAAATATACGGTTGTACCATGAATCCTCATTGCATATTAGGTATTGGTCTGTAGAAATGTGTGCGTTGCAACTTGAGCACCGTCCTGTATCTCCTTCACCTGCATAGCTTTAGAAAATACAGTTACTTGTTTTGAAACTTAAAAACTCTAGTGGTGTTGTTTGGTAAGTAAATGGGGGATCCTCACTTGCTTGTCTAATTTTGAATGAAGGTAAGAGAGTTAAAACAGAATCATACATCAGGTTCAGGACATTTTTTTATAGCAGACCATAACCTATGCACATCTCCGAATTCACAAACTGCAGTCCACATTGTCCTCAAACTCAAAACTTCTGCGTAGTTGCTCTTGACCTCTTGTTATAAGTGTATTGCTTGCATACTTGTGTAAATAATCTTAGGTGATAAACGAAAGGAATCTTGTTACTTAAGGATCAGTAGTAAGCATAAACCTAAATATTATTTTGCAGTTAAAGCACGTATACTTCAGCACCACGAAACTGATCAAACTTGACCAGTATCTTTCAGAGAAGCACCTGTAGTCATAGTATATGTTCAAGTTCAGATAGAACAGCTAGAACCCATCCAACTTGTTAGGTTCCTTCCTTTGAGATTGTGTACTGCCTCCATGTTTTATTGTTCGAGATACTCTGCTGGGGCAGTACGCCTGAGCACCTCTCTTGATTGCATAACACTAATTCATACCTGCTATGTATTCGCTTGCATATGCTTACCTATTTAGCATGTACGAAAGAGAGCAAGCTTAATTAGAATTTAAATTAGCAATAAGCATCCAGCTGACTATTTGTCAAATAAATAGTACTGCTCTAGTAGCATATCTTCAGGTTTTAGGAAAGTAGCTAGCGCCTTAGGAACCGCTTCAGGTTATTAAGGCTAGATGTTCATTCAGATACTCGGTAAATTAGTTAAGCCTTGTGAAACCCTTGATAGAACAAATAGTTCTGGTTTAGCCTAAATGTCCTTTAGGCAGGGGACCACTAAAATCAAGTCAACCAGGCTATAGAATTAGTGATTTTGTGATTCAGTCTGAGATTTAAATATAATCATATGCCGTAAGATTGGCATACTCATAGTCTCAACTGAAACCAAGTGGTCCAGATTTAGATATGCCACTAGCTTCACCATAAAATGTCCGTAGAATATATTTTCACATATCTACTTCATAAGTTGACCAATAGAGTTGACTCTTGAGTTTTAATTATTTTCTTCCTGTAGCATTAGCACTTGAGTGATTGTTGAACCTGGTTAGCAAGCCAATCAATCACAAGAATTTCTAAGCTGTTTAGTTAACTTATATGTCATTTGTTCTTTTGAATAAAATAGAAAAATACAAAGCACTAGTATTTTGGCTCGTTTATATTTGTGTGGCATTCATATATGCTTAATCATCATGGTAAATAATTCGCTATCAGATCAAACACTCCTTAGTACTCCTAAGATTTTGGAACTTAATATCATCGATGATCAAAATGAATGTATGCTTATCATCGTTAGCAAGTTCTACTTGGATGTTTTGTTCATTGCCTGATGCTCTACTCAAGATAAAATAAACCACCAAGACTGGCATGACTTAATCGTCCACACTTCTAACGATATGTATGGTTCTAACATACATCTGCATCTTACCCTGTGATGTGCACTTTGGTGTCTGTTGAACATTGTGACATCTAGGCCATAGTTCTTGTACTGTTTTGTAAGAGATGACTTGTATTTTGATTTTAAGAAACTAATTCAATTGTTTTCTTATTGAATGCACTGCAATGCTCCTGTTATGCTAGTCTGATGGGAAAGATTTTGGTAAATTGAACCTTTACCAGCACCGAGCCATAGACGTGCCTCTGTCACACAGGCTGTGGCAAGTGTGGGTCGCTAGTTCGCTACTAGTTTTCCATATTAATGCTCACTTAGGTTAGGTCAAACCAAAATATTTCGATGCGCATAATTTTGCAAGTTGATCTCAGTAATTATAACGGATATTTGTGCAACTGTCAGGCGATACCAAGGAAGGTCTGGCTCGATCGTGGTGGAAAACAATTGCTGCAGTGGCCGGTCGAGGAGGTGGAGGCGCTAAGGGGGAAGCTGGTCAGTCTCAGTGACCAGGTGATCAAGCCCGGAGACTCCGTTGAGATCACTGGCCTAGAAACTGCACAGGTTAGTGTGCTTGCCAATTAATGCCACCTTCTAACCAGTCCTTTTTTTAGCGGTTAGTGTGCTTCAATATGGTGAAATTTGAGCGGATTCTTCAGTCAGCATTAAGCATCTTCAAAAAAAAAACTAGTGTTCAACGGCACCTTCTAATCAGTCCTTGTTTTGATTTACTTGAGATCAACTATAAGAGATTACTTTTACTTGCACTTATTCTTTGAAAAAGTTTTGAAGATATAGTTTCGTTATCATTTGTCACTCTAAAGGCGAAAACTACTTGGTAGCTCTCGAGCAGTTTCTATATCACAGCCGTCCCAGTTCACAGCTGATCATCATGACATCCATACAACACAGTGCTAACTATGAGTTTCCCTATAGTATTCGAGCCAGTATATCAAGACGCTGTAGAAATTGTACGCTTCCTCAAGTAAATCAAACGATAATCCAATTCTTGGGTCCTGCACTGACTGATTTCCTTGTTTGGATAGCCTCTAATTGACAACTCGAGTGCACATTATGTCCTGGACCATTTACCCTTGGAGGTGGCTCTCTCCCAATACGCACCCTGGATCAAACGTGATTAGCATTGTTTAATATATTACCTTATTGGCAACAATATGGCTGCTAATTCATTTAATAGAATCTTTGCCGAAAAGTATGGATGAATCAGAATACTACAATTCGTGGTAATCAATGAATATATTTCACCAACCAACACCTAGGGGCTGGTATTGATTTTGTGTTGAAATCAGGTTTAGGGAACGAGCAGGACATTTCACCCTCATGCAAAATTTACAGTAGCAGACCCTTGGCATGTTTATGTATGTCTTTGCTACCAGAACTGCCATTTCCGTGTGTGGTTTTCTTAGATCTGTATTAAAAGGTGAAATGGCATGTACAATATTACAGGATAGCATGACATCTCACTATATCAAAGCTACCCACAATATTTTTTCCAGCACTTATATTTGTAGACCCATTTTACTTGCAAATCAGCAAATCATTAGTATGATCTGTGTATTACTTGTAGCTCGCATTACCACTTGTCCCACACTACCACTTGCACTCCTAAGCTCTTCCTTCTAAACCTGTACTTCAATGTAACGAATACTATACTGCTATATGTACGTAACACAATTGAAGTAGCATTAACAGTTTTGTGGGGGTAGAAAACTACTCATTCACATTGTATAGGTTTCCATATATGTTCATATGACAGACCCATGTCAATTCTCAGATAACCCCAACCTATCGACAAAAACATGTGAGCGAGATAGTTACTATTGGAAGTAGGGCAGTACCATTTGGCCACGAAGGAGACATTTGGAGTTTTACTCTTAACAATTTCGGTATTAGAACACCGTCAACTCATGCTCACAGCTCACTGCTTATACGGTGCGAATGGGTCCTTCTTCCATTGATTTTAAACTGGTCTCCCGAGATCTCCTTCAACAAAGCTCTCTATCTCCGAGCCCCTTTCGGGCCTCAGTGGTGAATTTCGTTGCGTACCACGGATGGAGTCCCATTGAAGTCAGAGAAATCGTCCTTGATTTTGCAATCCATGTTCCTACAGTCCACAAGGAGGGGATTTCGGATTTCCTCGTTGGCCCTCACTATATGTAGAACAAAAATCTGAGAAATATGATCATACAGATGACGCTAACCTGTTAGCAAGCTCAGGATCTTGTAAAATCCTTGGAGTCAATGCCGAGAGCTCCCATGGATGCAACTTTCTAGCTCTGTGGGTATGAGTTCTAGGAATCAGCTGTTCAGGCCGCAGGCATCCCCATCTCTTCCATATCCAAAGCGGTATAGCTGTCTGGTCAGTAGAGGAACGGTGTTTGCAGGCACAAGTGGGCGACTGGGCGTAGCCATTAATTATTTGGCACATCAGCACTTCAAATCATTTCCCTGCAAAACACTGTTTGTCCATACTCCCACATAGGTATTCCAGTTTTCCAAACAACGTAGTCACTCTGAAGTCATGTTGGCACACATCATGACGGAGAAACGCATGGTGCAGATATAGAGAACAAAGATGCTCGTGTGCCTGTAAAGGATGCTATAGACTCTTCATAGGCAATATATACTAAGGACAGGAGAAGTATAATAGTACTACTTATAGCTTTTTCAAGGTCAACAAATCGCTTCCTACAATTACAGAAAAGCGTTATCCACTACTGGGCTGGGTCTAATGGTCCCTGCACTTGTTCATTAGGCTGACGTCGAGGTTACCTTCGAGGTGCCAAGCATGGAAGGAATGGAGGCGCTGGACCCGGCACTTGCCTACGACGCCCAGAAGCTGTGCAGCCTATGGGGCGCGGACAAGAAGGGCGGTGTTGGCCCTTTCGGGCTGTGGGTCCTCGCCTCCGCCAAACTGGAGGAGAAAACTGCGGTGTTCTTCAGGATTTTCAGGGCAGTGGGCAGGAACGGCACAGAGCCCGTGGTGCTCATGTGCACCGATCCTACCAAGTATATATTCTAGCCTCTAACTTATCACACTTATTTTATATTTTGTTACCAGAATGTTATTAGGACATGTGGCCAGCCACGAGATTTTTGTACAATGACTTAATTACATTGTTTATTTGACTTTATGCAGGTCATCTCTGGACCCAAACCTGTACCTGCCGACATTCGCAGGTTTTGTCGATACTGAGATAGCAAATGGCAAGATATCACTGCGAAGCCTGGTAATACTACTCAACCAGTTCTATTTTTGTTAAAGGCATTAGTCAACACCTGTCTTTGAAATTTTAGACAGAATAATGTGTTTACACATCTAAGATAACATAATCATCTGATAAATATATTATCCCTGCTATTCTAATTACGATTAATCATTATGGTGGTGCAATCTTTATTTATATGTTTCCTTCTTTTGTTGCAACTTGATTTAACGAAGTTCACAAATTATTTTGTATTAATATTATGTGGTCTTTATGCTTTTCAGATCGATAGATCTGTTGTTGAGAGCTTTGGAGAACGAGGGAAAACATGCATACTATCTAGAGTATACCCATCTCTCGCCATAGACAGGAAGCTCATCTGCACGTCTTCAACAATGGGAGGGTGGGTATCAAGGTGTCAAAACTCAAAGCGTGGGAGATGAAGAAACCGCTGATGAACGGTGTCTAGATAATTTCTAATCTGTTGCATGTGCAAACATGTGGGAGATGAAGAAGCCACAGATGAACGGAGCCTAGTTAGGTTCCAGTCTGTTGCGTGTCAAACTTGTTATCTGGTACTACATGAACTATCAAAATCGGAAATGGCCATGGAAACTTATAATCTTGTTTTAGAAATTCCTATGTTATTTACACTTACTCTGTTGATTAGCATGAGTTAGCATTTTGTTTAATTTTCGTTATCTGTTACGGTTATTTTCCATTTAGCACAAAAAGCTTGCAGATTGGTTGCTTGTTTGTTAAATCTGCACTCTGATTTGCGAAATCTCATTGGATTGTGGGAAAAATCTAAAATATGACTCATCGCCTGAGGGGATCAAATCCTTAGGTAATGTCATGGGACCAAGCAACTGGCCTCACCTTACGCCTTATGTGCATCTATGTGTCTTTTATTGGTCTATTTTTTTACTCCCTCCGATCCAAAAAATGTTTCGTGGGTTGTGCTAGCGATTTGAGCTACGTACGTTGTTTCTCAGCGACCGTAATAACGGATCAGAGGGAGTAACTTTTTTAGACAAACGTAAATGCTCTATACGAGTTAGGTTTTTGCCATGTGTTTCTAAAAAGAGAATTTAAATTGCACCTTCTTTTATTTTGTAGTTTATCCGTTTGAGGTGTTTAGTTTTAACAAAGCTTGCTTGCGTGAACTATCTATTTTGTAGGCAACAAAAGGTCCATCAGTTCATGGAGGTAAGCTCTTCTTCAGGTTGAAGGTAAGGAAAAGTATGTCGGATTGGTTTAGGAATCCGTCGCCAAACCGATTTGGGATACCCTGTAACCCTAGGCTGTATGACTATATAAAGCCGACCTAGGGGCGCCACTGAGATTACGGATGGACACATCCATACTCGCCGCCTAATGCAGATTTGGTTCAAGTGCCCCCACCGTTTTCGAGGTCTCTTATGATTAGCAAGATGTCGTACAATGCATTTGTTTTGTTCGATTTGTCATGGATTGCATGATGGAAAAACCAGCAAGCAGCAATCATAGGATGTGTTGTCGTAGCGCGCCCTATGAAGTTGTACAAAGTCAACATCCGTTTTGGGGCGCAAGCATAGGCAACACAAGACTGATGACGGGGTGGACGTGCTCTTCCTTTTTTTTAGAAAGAATGATTCAGTGGGAGGGCAAGGGGTAGTTAAGTTTTAGGTTGATCATCATCTCTGTATCGGAAGCCTTGATTTATCCGCTTAGTTAATCCGCTCCCCTACTTTCTGAGGCATATGTCTCTTAACTTAGAATTTGTCTATTGGCTCAATTATAGGTTGCTTCAAGTTTTACTCTTATCTTGTAAACTTGATTCATGTTTTCCAAGTTCTTAGCTTTACTAAACTAAATCTTTACGTACTCCTACTCACCTCTCTCCGCATTCCTTGATACTTCAGTTAGCATAATAGGCTAACTCAAAGAGGGCATAAATGGTTTCATGTTCTCCTCAAGGTAAAAATTTGAAAGACAGCCTGGTGATTTCATTTATTTGAGGCATAGGAACTCCATACTATCACGCAGTGGTCTGCATCAGAAAGCTGTGGGTTGAATCAAACACGTGAACAAAACCTTATTGTGCACCCACTATACCTTCATATGGAATGTTGAAGTTTCGGCATTTTAGTCTCGCAAAATACGTTGTTCCAACCCAGAACTTCAGGGGTCCAAGAAGCTCGGTGCCAACTCTCTCAGGCTGACCCTCAAGTTTTTTTTTTGAATTTTCCATATATATTAAACCAACAAATAGTACACGATTATATCGATTACAAAAATAATACTAAAAAAGACAAGCAAATCTATGAGATCTTCAAGCCCTTTCTTCTTGCATGACACAATCTTGTACTTTTCTGAAGACAGCCGTAGAACAACGCCGAAAACACAAAACCACAGACCTGTGAATACAAACAAAGGTTCTCCCCTTTTAATTTTGAGCTGCAATGCCAAGGCTTTGTGCACACACGCAACCATTAAATTAATCAAGCAACATCGGCAAGAGCACCACCATTGATATTTCAGGACAAATAACCGAGCCACTTTGTCGACGTCGTTGGGAGCCGAGAGAACGAATCACCATTGTCGAAGACGTAATAACCGGGATAGATAACGCGAGGACAAACCTCCTAGCGGCAACCATGAGAAACAATCCAAGATTGATCTGTCGAACCAAGATCTGAAGAACCATAGCTAGACAAACTTAATCCTCCAAAACCACCATTGACGTCGAAAAGGAGATCTCGCCGACGAACGAAGCGCGGAAGATCACTTATTGCAGACGATGCCATCCCCATTGACGAAGAAGACAACAACCAAAACCAAGCTCTAACATTAGGAACCTTTGTATAGCGCCCTGCGCAGGTCCAAGGTCCCCACCCCTTCTAGTGCCAGAGCGGCACCTAGAGGAGGTGAGGACCCGTCAATTCTTAGACGGAGACGACGATGAAGATGCAGATTGCGCCGAAGGCAATGGCTAGGGTTGAAACCCTAGGCCGCCGCCTCTCTTTGGGCTGACCCTCAAGTAGGCCTAGAAGTTGGCCAGAAATCTTTTGGGCACCCTGATGTTCCCACACATCCGGGCCAACATCTAGCCATTCTCGAGGTTGTGGGTCACCACTACTAGTTGCCACCTCTAGGGGTTGGCCTGGAAGTTGGCCCCAAGAGATGCCCATAATTCTCTACCTGGACCGTAACTTCCGTCCCAAGAAGAAAACTGCCTTCGACACTTAGATTTGGGTGCCCCATGTATCCTTTTCGTCCCAAGGAGGTGGGTATAATTTTTATCCTCTCTCCTCAATTGATGCAATAATTAAATTACCGAGATCTGCCATACTAGTGCTACAACCTTGATGATATTTAGGGTTTAGTAGAGGACATCCAGATGTACCATTTCACCAAAGGAATTTGATTCCCCCTCCAATTATTTTTGGAAATTTTTACTCTTGGGAGCTTGGGCATCATAGAGGGAAGAGGTTATTTTGAAGGTAATTCTTAATCATGTAAAACTTAATTTTTTAGAATACATTATTAAAAGTTTTAGAGAGTCAAAACTTAATGTATCTCATAAAGTCGCTCTAATGTATAGTCTTATGTCGCAACCTACAGGTATTTAGCCGGTAAGAATACTAGACAATACATTTACTAACAGTTTAATACATACTATTTTAGAATATTCTTTTTGCTGCCAGTATATATTTGGCCAAATCATTGTTAATTATTTTGTGCAAATTTAGCAATTCATATGCTTTAATTCATAGCAGAAGGTACTATATTTAGAAAGATATATTGTATGATACTATATTTAGAAAGATATATTGTACATCACCAATTAATTTCTCACTTAAAACGGGAGGAAAGGGTATTTATTTATTTATCACAATTGGTTCCGCATGCATTATATATAAGAAACTTATTGGTAGAATGTATTGTTATTTTTATGGCTAATGTATCTCTGGCATTGATTCGTCCAATATATTTTGGAAAAATTTGATCCTCCAATGAAGGATTGATTTGATAACAAAAATATCGATAAAGAAGGTACCATTAAGAACTTGAAACAAAAGGACCAGAATATGCATCTATATAACAATGTGAGAGGTGAACACTATCACAGGAAAAAATACACATAAGAGCATCGATCGTAAAGATAGTACTAGATTGTTGCGCCAAAAAAACACTAGGTAGCTACTCCAAATGGCTATGTGCAACAAGAAAGCATGCGCCCTGTTTTTGGCAGCTCTGATGGTCATGGTTACCCTCCCCTATCCATGCAACGCGAACAAAGAGGTTATTAATTTTTTATTCTTTTTACCTTGTTGTGATCATAACGTCGTGTGCATTTTGTAATGTTGAGCACTCTTTATGTCTAGAAATGCAGAAATACGAGGTGGCAAATTATATTGCCCATATTATCCTAACAAAGTGTGTTGATTTGGTACAGATACAGATAGATGCTCTCCCACTACCTGCAAAATGCTATGGGTATGACTTACCTAACTGCACGGCTAAATCATGCAAGAAATTTTGTGAAAACGATGTAGGATATTGCACTAACTACAATGAGTGTTGCTGCCCCGTTGTCTAGACATCACTATAGAATGTTATGGAACAGAGATGGCACACGCCATGAAACTTCAGCCATAATATAGATGTATGTGCTATCTCCAGCGGACCAAAGTATACCTTCTGATACTATATATGTAATCAACAAATAAAGCATATTCTTCGATATTTGTGAGTTTTGTGCCATTCCTCGATTGTCTAGATATGTACATGAGTTCATCTAAAAAAAGAGATACGCGTGAGTTCGATGTACAACATACCTAAATACGGCATATGAAACAAATGATAAACGGACGCCACATGAACATGCACCAAGTTGTGCACCTTTTTTGGGATCATTTCCATTTTTGGCATAATGGCCCCACTTGTCAATCACTAATGACTAGGATTATTTATTTGATCACGACAAGGATTTACTACCCATGGAGGTAGCCCAACATGTCTGGCATTGGTATCTTGCTTTCGTCGATTATTTGCTGGTCGTTTATAACAATAATGAATAGAATGTCTTGTAGGAGCATCATGCACGTCGGTCCCTGCACACGCACGTCGCCAGACGCCGCTGCCGCTCCTTGGGTGGCTGAGCCGCGGCGGAGGGTGCTGTTGCACGACGAGCCGGAAGTCTGCATCGCCCCTCGTCCGTCGAGCCGACACCTGCACCGCCTCGCCACCGACCCTACTTCCTCCCCGCTCCGGCGCGCCATCATCAGTCGCGTGCTGGCCAGGCTGCGGCAGCACAACAACTTCCCCATGCCCGCCCGCGCCGACAAGAACGGCGTCGTCTTTTTTTTTTGAATTCTAAGAACGACGTCGTCGCCGCCCTCGCCTTCGCTGCCGGACGTACCGTCCACTCTGATGGAACGACTTTCTGCTCCTTCCCGTCCACGTCCCTGCCCATTCTCCCTACCTCTAATGAATTCGTACGTGCGCGGCCTCTCCAGTCTCTCACTTGCTTAGATGCTCCGCAGGTTACATACGGATGGTTGATGAAGAGACGGCGACGATGATGACGGTGATGATTTCCTCAAATACCCGGCCCGCCAACGTGGAACTTCTGACCCCCGAACTAGGATTTTTGGTGGGGCGGAGCTCGGGAGTGTTGGTGATAAAATCTTTTGGGGGTCGTCCGTTTTGGGTCGAGGGGGATAATTAGTCGAGAGGGCGTCACGAGAGGCCGCACGAGGCTGCCAAACGCCACCTCGGCGTGCCAGTTCTTTCCGTCTTCTGTCTCCGTGGGTCTTTTGGCAAAGTAGATTATATTGAATTTTCTAGGAATTTTCCGTGAACTTTGAGTTTCTGCACAATAACAAGACACCAAACTAATTCTGTTGAAAACATCGTTAGTCCTTATTAGTTTCATTCAAACAATAGCAAAAGTGTTCGGGAACGTATCAACTAGCCGAGTGGATATGATCACTCAACAATATGTGCGTACACATATGATTTAGGATTTTTTCCATTTTCTTGCTAACTAAGCATACATTCGGGCCAAACCATCGCGGCCAAATTTTTACTGACTTACCAATGGAAATCCTTTCCTTTGATACCAGAAGGTACTATATTTAGAAGGATTATTGTAAAAATAATGTACACAAATTATTGCTCTCGTTTGACAACATAAGGATGTGATATTTATTTATTTATCACAATTACGAATGCAATCATTTTACACCAGAAACTACTAATATAAAATATATTCTATTATGTTCTCATAGCTAGTGCATCCCTGGTATTGATTCACCAAGATTTGGGTGGACCAAATTTTATTATCTGATTTGATTTGATAATCAAAATATTGTTTTTAGGAGGTATTATTAATTACCATTAAACACATGGAAACAAAAACATCAATATGCATCTATATAATAGTGGGAGAAGTGAAAACTACCACAAGAAAAAAGCATACCCGAAGAGCACCAATCATCCAAAAAATACTAGGTTGTTGTGCGAATTTAAGATAAATAAGACACTGGTAGCCTCACCTAATGGCTATCTTCAAGAAGGAATCAAGCGTCATGTTTTTGGCAGCTCTCATGGTCCTTTCTATGCTCCTCTCTTCATGTAATGCGAACAACAAGGTTATGATATTACCATTCCTTTCTCACCTCCTACAATCATAAATTAATTTGCATTTTTGAATGTTGAGGAATTGTGAAAATATAAGGTGACAAAAGCTATCTCGCACATTGTTGGCCTAACAAAATGTGTTGGTCTGGTGCAGATACAAATTGATGCTCTCCCCCTACCTTCAAAGTGCTATGGGATAGAGCTACCAAACTGCACGGATGAATCATGCAAGAAATTTTGCAACAATGATGGAGGACATTGCAGTCCCTCCGAGGAGTGTTGCTACCCCGTTGCCTAGATACCACTAGAATGGTTACGAAACAGAGATGGATTGCACCATAAAACAGCATAATATAGATGTATGCGCTATCTCTAGCAGTTCAAAATAATTTCTTCTATATTATACATGTAACCTGCAAATGAACTAATCATGTTGTTTCTTTAGCATTGCGAGTGTTTTAACCATTCTTGGGCATCGCTGGATAGAAATACTCGTGAGTATTTCAATCCTGAGCACGTCATTCTTGCTTTGGGGGAGCGCGTCGTTTATGCCTACCTGTAGGCTGTATGCGCTATTCTACGTTGCCTGCTTGAGCCTGCGTGGTGGCAGAGGTACGCAAAATGCCCTCATCGATCGTGCGACTGCGCTCCTTGCCTTGCGGGCGGGTCTCTCTTCGACGCCGAGCTCCCCGCCCTCGCTCCCGTGGCCGCTCTCATGTGCCGGGATCGCACCAAAATCACGCCTTAATATTGCTTCGAATGATCCTATGCAATGTGATTAAACTCTAGTGAGCAACAAAAAGTTTATCGGAAAAACAAATCGGGAAATTAAGAAAGCAGGTGGGGGATTGAAATGAATAGAGAGAGAGACCAGTCCATGTCGGAACGACACACCCTCATGAGGCATGATCACACACATCAGACTGATGAGACGGGAGCGCTCGTTCGTGTCATCCAGACTCTATTTTCTTTTCAGCACTTGGTTTACAATGGTTAACTCTAGAGGCCCAACCGTTTATAAAAACAAGCTCTAACCAATATGGGGAATGGTGGGAGATTACTTGCCCACGTCTGGAATAACTAATTTGGGTTTTTCGTGGGTGTTTAGCGCTAAGAGAAGCGGAATCTATCTATCTATCTATCTATCTATCTATCTATCTATCTATCTATCTATACCTCTTATAAAGCAAAACCCCACTAAGTGCATTAAATATTTTTCTATCTCAACATGCAAGCTATCCACATCACCAACTATTTTGTCCAATCAATTGTCCATGTCATCTCTACTAACAATTATTAACAATAGTTTTCATGCAACCTATGCATGTCATGTTTTTTTCAGCCCATATAATTGTCCACATCACTAATATTTTGTCCTCAAATATTTAAAAGTTTTGTACTAATTAAATTTATTGTCTCGACTATTGTTATCAACTAAATCTTGACAATTGGTTATTTCATGCCTCTTATACACATTTCATTTAATATTGTAATTTTTTAAAGGAGATTCCCGCTGCAACACGCGGGGTGTTCTTCTAGTATGGTTACATGGAAACTCCACGTGAGGCATTAATAAAGGGTGATAAACTTCAGACCAGAACATTTGGCACGCCTCAAGTTACCCGTAAGATTATTATATTTCTTTGGTTTTTATGCCACGTTGTTTGATAAGTTAACTAAACAAGTATTTCATGGGATAAATAAAAGGGGTAACCTTTGACAATCTTATACCAATTAAACTTAACAAACTTCATTGCTAGATTCCTATGCTCTAAAACCTCTAGCAAATCATATATATATATATATACATAAACATATTGTTAGGATTATTCATTCTATTGTGGCGCGGCTGGAAGTGGAATCCGGTCCGAGTCTGCGAAAATATCCCCTCAGGCAGACGGAGTCATCGAAATAATTACAGGAGACATCTTACAGCTTATCTTCAATGTCTATGCCACTTGTGTTGATTGTACATTCCATACAAGCAACAGTATTACCGCTGGAACAACAACTCAAGGTACCGCCAACGAGTTTTTCGCCTCGGGTGCCCTAGCGGTACCTCGGCATATGTGAGCACATCTGTGCTATTGGAGCACATAGGTGGCTCCAGACTCCACCAATGTATATGTACATCCATTGGGAAGGAAGTACGGGAATCATCTTTGTGTGTCTACTTTGCGGTTATTTCTATCTTTTATTTGTTGCTTACGCTACGCTTATATCTTACTTGTATCATATAGGCTGCTATCATCTAGTCAATGTTATTATACATTGATAACGCATTAATTAGAAAGAAAAGGCTAAAATTTGGTAGCCTCCTAAGCACGATCGCGAGGGAGGCAGGAGCTCCGACGCGGCGGAACGTCCAAACGGTGGTGGACGATCGTGTGGGCAGTTCGCCGGTTATACGAGAAGGAGGAACTCGGCTTCTAAATCAGACGTGCTCGTCGGAGAAAGAGAAGTAGTAGTTATTTTAATTTCTTTTTTTAGTTATATAGTTGTTGATGTGCTATATAAAGATTCTCGCGTGAAGAACTATCTTTCCTTTCCGTTTGAAAAATCAGTACCATGTCATGCATATGTTCTACGCTTACTCTTCTTGTACCAGATAATCAGTATCCAGCTTACCGGATACAATTTACAGGTTCCCCGATGGGGCAAACTTCGCACTCGAAGTACGGGAACCTTGCGTAATCAGCTAACGACCTTGTAGCTTTGTGGACTAGTTCATGTTTGGATTATTATCCAACACGAGTTCGTGTCTAGGTCGTGTCCGAGTCGGATCACGCCTCGTTCATGCCCATATATGGTCTTCCTCGGACAAGTTCAGTATCTAGCTCTACCCAAGGCTGGCAGCACACTGGCATCGTCAATGCCAACATCCATTGGCGCCGCTCTCGAGAGCCTGCCGGCACCATCAGCTGCAGATGCCGAGAAGCTCCGTTTCATCGAGGAGATGACCCGCGACGTAGACTCCGTGCAGGAGCGCGTCCTCGCCGAGATCCTAGGACGCAACGCCGGCGCAGAGTACCTCAGCAGCTGCGGCCTCGACGGCGCCAGTGCCGCCAACCGTGCAGCTTTCCGGTCCAAGGTCCCCATCATGTCGTACGAGGACCTGCAGCCTTACGTCCAACGCATCGCCAACGGTGACCGCTCGCCCATACTGTCGACGCGCCCCACCTCCGATTTCCTCACCAACTCCGGCACGTCCGCCGGCGAGCGGAAGCTGTTCCCGAACGTCAACGACGAGCTCGACCGCCGTCGACTTCTCAACAGCCTTATCATGCCCGTCATCAACTTGTATTTCCCGGAGATGGGGGAAGACGGCAAGGGGCTCTTCTTCCTCTTCGTCATGAAGGAGACCAAGACGTCGGGCGGCCTCGTGGCGCAGCCAGTCCTGACTAGCTACTACAAGAGCGAGCAGTTCAAGAACGGGACGGACGGCCCCTACTATCACAACACCAGCCCGTTGGCGGCCATTCTCTGCGAGGACGCGTTCCAGAGCATGTACGCGCAGATGCTGTGCGGTCTGTGCCAGCGGCACGACGTCCTGCGCATCGGCGGCTCCTTCGCCTCCGGCCTCCTCCGCGCCATCAGCTTCCTCCGGCTCAACTTTGAGCAGCTCGCCGACGATATCGAGGCTGGTGTACTCACCGCACGCGTCACCGATCCGTCCGTGCGCGACGCGGTCGCCGACATCCTGATCCGACCAGATCCTGATCTTGCAAAGTTCATCCGGACCGAGTGCGCCAAGGGCGACTGGGCAGGCATCCTAACAGTCTAACACGCATCTGGCCGAATGCGCGCTACCTGGACGTCATAATCACGGGAGCCATGGCGCAGTACATCCCGGCCCTCCGGTACTACGGTGGCGGCCTGCCACTGGTGTGCACCAGGTACGGCTCCTCTGAGTGCTTCTTCGGCATCAACCTCAGCCCGACGTGCGACCCGTACGAGGTGTCATACACCATCATGCCCAACATGGCCTACTTCGAGTTCCTCCCCGTGGAAGGCGACGCCGTCGCCGATGACGAGGCGAGGAGCCGGCTCGTGGACCTCGCCAGCGGGGAGGCCGGGCGCGAGTACGAGCTGGTGGTCACCACGTACGCGGGGCTAAACCGGTTCCGCGTCGGCGACGTGCTCCGCGTGACCGGATTCCACAACGCGGCGCCGCAGTTTCGGTTCGTGCGGCGAAGGAACGGGGCCGATAGTTCAGGTAGGAATTGGCTCAGCAGCGACATGTTTCCGCATAATAGCTACGGTGCTACGGGTCATCGCAGCAAAATAGTCACGATCCACCCATTGTGGTTACACGGCCGTGTCACTTACCTGTGCTAGTTAAGTGGGTTAATTGCTTCTGTGCCATGGTTCGAACGGTGCAAATTCGAATTTCAAGTTTGAAAAATTCGAAAATGTGAAAAAATTTCCAGGTGTTGCTAATGATATAGGAAACAACTTTGCCAAAGCGATTTTCCAAATTCTTATGTCGTTTGGCCTGTGTAAAAAAGACAAATTTCTAGATCTGACATCTAGATCGGAAATCTAGATCTAGAACAGTGCAGAATTCGAAAAAAGTCAACTTTCGAATTTAAATGTGAAAAAAATCTCCGATGTTGCCAATGATATAGGAAACAACTTTGCCAAAGCGATTTTCCAAATTCTTGTGTCGTTTGGCCTGTGTAAAAAAGACAAATTTCTAAATCTGACATCTAGATTTAAACATTGCAGAATTCGAAAAAAGTCAACTTTCGAATTTAAATGTGAAAAAAATCTCCGATGTTGCCAATGATATAGTAAACAACTTTGCCAAAGCGATTTTTCAAATTCTTGTGTCGTTTGGCCTGTGTAAAATGAAAAAATCGTAAAACATTGTGCTATACGTGAGTTGATGGGCCGTCGCGTTGGGCCGTGGCCTATGCGCGTTAGGCCGAATTTGAGTTTGACCGAATTTGAAATATTCATGAAATATTCAAAAAAACATCAAACAAATGCAAATCCAGTGCACATGGTTTGTATATATATAGTAGATGTGTAGGAATTTTTTTTGGCTGATTTAGAGATGGTCGAAAAAAATATTGCTTACAAATGGAGCCGTTTACACTACCTTGAGAGCTCATTTGAACTCTATTTTGGTGTGAAACATGAAATTGTCCAAAACCTCACCAAACCTTCCTTTTGGTGTGACTAAGAATGATCTAGGCTTAGTTTTCCATTTTGGTGTTTAAAACTTGTGGAAATGCTGATTTGGTTTGGCTTCTGCCGATTTTGAAATATTCAAAAGATATTCAAAATAGAAGAAAAAAATGATATTCCAGCGCATAGTTTTATTTTATCATGTACTAACATCTCCAACTGATAAACAAGGTCCACACACAAATTAAATAGGAAATGATTCAAAATGAGATGAAATCACACATCTCACACTATGAACTCTATAGTTTGAAGATAGGTGGTTTGAGATTTGCAACATGAAATTTTCCAAAACCTCACCAAATCTTCCTTTTGGTGTGACTAAGAAAGATCTAGACTTAGTTTTCCATTTTGGTGTGTAAAACTTGTGGAAATGCAGATTTGGTTTGGCTTCTGCCGATTTTGAAATATTCAAAAGATATTCAAAATAGAAGAAAAAAATTATATTCCAGTGCACATGGTCTTATTTTATCATGTACTAACATCTCCAAGTGATAAACAAGGCCACACACAAATTAAATAGGAAATGCTTCAAAATGAGATGAAATCACACATCTCACACTATGAACTCTATAGTTTGAGATAGGTGGTTTGAGATTTGCAACATGAAATTTTCCAAAACCTCACCAAACCTTCCTTTTGGTGTGACTAAGAAAGATCAGGCTTAGTTTTCCATTTTGGTGTGTAAAACTTGTTTAAATGCTGATTTGGTTTGGCTTCTGCCGATTTTGAAATATTCAAAAGATATTCAAAATAGAAGAAAAAAATGATATTTCAGTGCACATGGTCTTATTTTATCATGTACTAACATCTCCAATTGATAAACAATGCCTACACACAAATTAAATAGGAAATGCTTCAAAATGAGATGAAATCACACATCTCACACTATGAACTCTATAATTTGAGATAGGTGGTTTGAGATTTGCAACATGAAATTTTCCAAAACCTCACCAAACCTTCCTTTTGGTGTGACTAAGAAAGATCTAGGCTTAGTTTTCCATTTTGGTGTGTAAAACTTGCTTAAATGCTGATTTGGTTTGGCTTCTGCCGATTTTGAAATATTCAAAAGATATTCAAAATAGAATAAAAAATGATATTCCAGTGCACATGGTCTTATTTTATCATGTACTAACATCTCCAACTGATAAACAAGGTCTACACATAAATTGAAAAGAAATGATTCAATATGGTGTGAAATCACACATCTTAAACTATGAACTCTATAGTTTGAGATAGGTGGTTTGAGATTTGCAACATGAAATTTTCCAAAACCTCACCAAACCTTCCTTTTGGTGTGACTAAGAATGATCTAGGCTTAGTTTTCCATTTTGGTGTGTAAAACTTGTTTAAATGCTGATTTGGTTTGGCTTCTGCCGATTTTGAAATATTCAAAAGATATTCAAAATAGAAGAAAAAAATGATATTCCAGTGCACATGGTCTTATTTTATCATGTACTAACATCTCCAACTGATAAACAAGGTCTACACACAAATTGAACAAGAAATGCTTCAATATGGTGTGAAATCACACATCTCAAACTATGAACTCTATAGTTTGAGATGTGAGATTATGAAGCACTTCTTGTGTAACATGTATGTAGACCTTGTTTATCAATTGGAGATGTTAGTACATGACAAACTAAGGCCATGTGCACTGGATTTGCATTTTTTTGATGTATTTTGAATATCTTTTGAATATTTCAAATCTGGGTCAACAAAAGTCAACCGAATTTGAAACATTCAAAAGATATTGAAAAAACATCAAAAAAAATGTGAATCCAGTGCACATGGCCTTAGTTTATCATGTACTAACATCTCCTAGAGTTTGAAATCATTTGGAGAAGGTCGAAAAAATGACAGGTTTAGAAATGGGGCTGTCTGGGCTACCTTTTAACCATATTTTATGTACTTGCTTCACAAAAAATGTCATTTTTAGCACTTAAAAAGTGGAAAATGATATTTTTAAAAAGAATTTGGAAAATTGCTTCGGCGACGTTGTTTCCCATACCATGGCACACATATGTGCTGAATATGGGAATTTTATCACAAACTATGACACGATAATAGCCATACTGATGCCGACATGACCATGTCAAGATCGCGCCCTCAAGGTGTTTGACAGTAGTTTGACGGCTCCGCTCGCTCGTGATAGTCGAAGAAGCCCTCTCTCGTGCGTCAAAACATACCTATTAGAACGCTCGGCTAACACTGAGCACGATAAAGTGGACTGGGAGGTCGGACTAGATCAGTTTTTCACGAAAACACGATAGCGGAAGTTCAAAACTAGCAAACACGTATAACTGGAAAGTTGTAGGAAATCCAGTTCTACACACAAACATATAAAGATTGCTTCCCAATTAGTTGGGAATCGGTGGGAACATGCTGATGCCAACATTGGCATACTCAGATCGCGCACTGAAGGTGTTCGACGATAGTCCAACGGCGCCGCCCGCTTGTGATCGTGGAGAAACCCTCTCTCTCGCGTAACTCCTTGCCCATTAGGACGCTCGGTTCATCCTAAGCACGATAAAGTGGACTGGGAGGTCGGACTAGATCAGTTTTTCACGAAAACACGATAGAGGAAGTTCAAAACTAGCAAACATGTATAACTGGAAAGTTGTAGGAAATCCAGTTCTACACACAAACATATAAAGATTGCTTCCCAATTAGTTGGGAATCGGTGGGAACATGCTGATGCCAACATTGACATACTCAGATCGCGCACTCAAGGTGTTCGACGATAGTCCAACGGCGCCGCCCGCTTGTGATCGTGGAGAAACCCTCTCTCTCGCGTAACACCTTGCCCATTAGGACGCTCGGTTCATCCTGAGCACGATAGAGTGGAAAGTGAGGTCGGACGCAGGTGAATCGAGCACTGCGGCGTTCACGTATACGAGCTAGCCAGCGACCCATCAACTCACGTATAGCACAATGTTTAACGATTTTTTTCATTTTACACAGGCCAAACGACACAAGAATTTAGAAAATCGCTTTGGCAAAGTTGTTTACTACTCCCTCCGTCCACAAATAATTGTCTTAGATTTGTCAAAAAGTGGACGTATCTAGACTTGAAACATGTATAAATACATCCACTTTTGTGCAAATTTAAGACACTTATTTTAGGACGGAGGGAGTATATCATTGGCAACATCGGAGATTTTTTTCACATTTAAATTCGAAAGTTGACTTTTTTCGAATTCTGCACTGTTCTAGATCTAGATGTCATATCTTGAAATTTGTTTTTTTTACACATGCCAAACGACATAAGAATTTGGAAAATCGCTTTGGCAAAGTTGTTTCCTATATCATTGGCAACATCGGAGATTTTTTTCACATTTAAATTTGAAAGTTGACTTTTTTCAAATTCTACACTGTTCTAGATCTAGATCTCCGATCTAGATTTCAGATTTAGAAATTTGTCTTTTTTACACAGGTCAAACGACACAAGAATTTGGAAAATCGATTTGGCAAAGTTGTTTCCTATATCATTAGCAACACCTGGAAATTTTTTCACATTTTCGAATTTTTCAAACTTGAAATTCGAATATGCACCGTTCGAATCTTAGATTCAAAATTCGAAAACCCAAACATTTTCCTAAAATTATTAAATCTATGACATATGGGTCCCTCATCGAATCATGACACAGAAGCAATTAACCCTTTAATAAGTGTTTAAAGAGCCGTATCGGGCCTTCACGATTTGGGCCTGTCCATTTGTAGCCTCTGAGCTATTTCTCGAAAAGACGGCGTTTTTCAACTATTGGCATGAAAAAATGTAGTACCTGAGCTATTGGCCCGCAGGAACGTGGTGCTCTCCGTTGACTCCGACAAGACGGACGAGGCGGAGCTCCAGCGCGCGGTGGAGGTCGCGTCGGCCCTGCACCTCCGCCCGCGCGGCGCGGCCGTGGCGGAGTACACCAGCCGCGCGTGCACCGAGCGCATCCCCGGCCACTACGTCGTCTACTGGGAGCTGCTGCTGATCACCACCGGCGCCACGGCGGAGGATGATACTCTGATGAGCAGGTGCTGCCTCGAGATGGAGGAGGCCCTGAGCGCCATGTACAGGCAGAGCCGCGTCGCGTTCGGCTCCATCGGGCCGCTGGAGATCCGCGTCGTGCGGCCTGGCACCTTCGACGAGGTGATGGGCTACGCCGTGTCCCGCGGCGCGTCGGTGAACCAGTACAAGGTTCCGCGGTGCGTGACGCTCCAAACGGTCATCCAGCTGCTCGACTCGCGCGTCCTGTCCAGCCACTTCAGCTCCGGCCTGCCGCACTGGACTCCGCCCAGGTCGGGCGACTAAACGGCTACTGCATCTGCCGGCAACGGGATTGATACATTTATTCCTTCGAAATGTGCTACAAAAGGATTTCCATTTTGAGAGAGCCAATTCATTTCACAAAAGAGCTTCGTGTTAACTGTAGATTGCCGGTCTATTAAAAGGAAAAATGTATAGTGAATTTATAGTGGGACTGTGGGAGCGGTGAGTTGGAGCTTGCCGCCCCATAGAGAAATTTGCAAGTTCACAACTAACCTAAACCCTGAAAATCCCCAAATGAAACATGATAGAGTTTACATGTTCACAGAGGTGTACGAACAAAATATTCATCGAGCTATACGACAGCCATCCGTTCCTCCAAGGCTCCAATGGCCACCCAGTTGTAGTATGCCGGCCGGCTGACGTGAGGCGGCACCTAGTGGTTGATGCGCCACATCTGCTGCATTGGTGGAACACCCATTGCGGTTTCGTTCAGCTTGCCGTCCCTCTTGTCCATCTCCACCTTGTGCTGCGTCTGAAGTTCCACCCCAGATTCATCGGTCACCATGTGTTAGTGCCATTATCAACAAACAATAAAATTTTCAATTTTTAAGTAAATTAAGATAGTGTGCCATTACCTGCATACAGGAGCAGACCCTGCGCAAATTCAGAGAGACCAATTACAATTAGACGTGGCTCTTTCAGTTCTGAAACAACATTTCGCAAAATGATCCGGGGAAGAGTGTCTTACGTCCAGTAGACCATGTCAGATAAGCAAGAGATCGCCTGCGATGCCCTGGAGAGCTCCTGGTTGCCGACGATGCAGGCAACCAGGGAGCAGATGCAGGCCAACTTCTTGAGGAGGAACATGAAACTCTGCACGTAGTAACCAGAGAGGGTTCTGAGGTTAGTGTGACCAGTTGCAGAGTTCTGAAACAACAGTTGTGAAAATTTTGGTGATCGGAAAGAAGGTAGCGGTAGTACGATGATGCAGTTGTCGCACTGGGTCGTCTGGATGTTGAACTCGTCCTGCAGCAGGAACCTGGTCGAAGCAACTGAGCTGCCGAAGCAGAGGAACACCTGTAAATTAATCGGTAGAGTATCCACTGAGAATAGCTGAAATTTAAGAGTGAACTAAGAGAAAAATGTGTGAATCACGCACGCACCTCTGTCGCAAGGCATAGTTCCGGGCATCTGCTCTCACCGCACCTCCCACTGCATGGCATGTACCCGGCGCAGCACGCATATCTGAAACACAGAGAGAGATATGGATGAAACTGAAGATCAAAGAAATGTTTTGAAGAAGAAGGATGTTTCAGAGAACTTTACGTTGACATGTCGTTGTAGAGAGCACGCCTGCGAAGCATGTAGGAGACGCATGGGCCACTGCAAAGAGGCGAAGAGCAGATTTACAGTTAGGATTTTATTTGGCAACAGAGAGCTTGAACAACAGAGGTTCAGAGAACGAAAGGAACGCCCACTCACCACCACAGCGACAGACAGCAGTCTGCGGGAAAAGAAAGAAAGAAAAACAAATAAGCACATCAAGTCCAGACCAATCTGAAGAAATTAAGAAATTGGTGGTGTTGTTGAACTTTATGCCCTAACTCTCTCTTAATAAAGAAATTGGGGCAAATCTTTTGCCCCTTGTTTCTAAAAAAAAAAAAAATTAAGAACCCAGAATAGACCGATAACAAATTGGCAGGATACACACACATGGGAAATCTGCCTGGGTAGCGTTGGAGAGGTCGGTGTGCCAGACGTTGCGGTAGCTCTGCCGGAGCTGCGCCCTGTCCATGTACTCCTGCCATGTCGTCATCTCGATCGACGCCGCGCGCAGTCGGCCGCTCGAGCAGGCGTTCGCCGCCTCACGTGATCGTTTTATTGGTAGCTACTAGGTATCAATGGCGAATGGGCAATGGCTGGTCTCTTATAGGTTACTCTGAAGGTACGCGTTCCTAGTGTTCGCAACAAGAATCCCCCGGATGGGTGTCGTAAGCTCTGACTTGTGTGCGTAATGCCGCCGTAAGTGCCGAATGCAGTAAGATCCACACCAGAAATGATTAGTGGGGATGCTTAAATTAGGGAGGCTTTGCAGGCCAAATCTTGTTTTTTACGAGGAAACAGATCTAGTCTTGTTTCTTGTCTTTCGTTTGTTTTGTTTTGTCAAGTAGCCCCAAGATTTGTCTCGGCTCATCCATCATGTGTGCACCTGTTCCAGATGGCGGCTATGCGTGCTCCCATCCCATGGATATATGGAGAGAGTGAGAGCCAGGGCAGGTGCTTTGGCTGCGTGCTATAGCTATATACCAAAGCTGGCCGGCGTTTTGTACTTTTGTTCACTCAAGGAGGAACATGTCAGGCTCCGCTTGGCATCAGTGCAATTTCAAATTAATAGCAAAGATATGCGAAAAAGCAATTCTAACGGAGCCGCGTCCTACCGGGGTTGCTAGCTGCTGCCACGTGCGGCCGAATACATATGCATGCACTGTATTTCTCCCGTATTTCTCCTGTATTATAACGTATAAATAATATATTTTTTTCATCAGAAAATAATAATTATTAATAAATTCCAAATATTTTTTATAAATGATTTGAAATTTCATTTTTCTTGGCGACATGTTGTTGTTATGAAATCTTTTTGAAATTAAAATTTTTTGCAACGCAGATTTTAGTTATTTCAGAAACATTGGACATATTTTTGGATTATTTCAGTTATGTTTCAAGAAATTATGGTATTTACAAAAGACTTGCGTGAAACATTTATGAAATTTTTGTGGTCTCGCAAGAAAGCACAATGAAATATGCATGAAATCCTTATTATACTCATACGTATGTCATATGGAATGAAAACGTCGATTTTGATAATTTAATTTCATTGAAATTTCACTTCAATTTCACAGTCGATTTTTAAAACTTTTCAAAATGTGTCCAATATTGATCTTGTTTTGAAGATCTCGTCATCAGGAACTCAAATATCAAAAAATATCATAAATTAGACGTTCAGTTTAAAAGATATTATCGATACAATATTGAGAATAAATCTGAAAAGGAAGGATGAGTGGATAAAATAATTGTACTTTTTACTGGATATGTACCCACCATTCACTTACGCGTGGGACACAAATATCTTGTACCCCACCTGTCATTGAGTGAAAAAAGTATGTAGATAGGTAGGTTGTATTTAGCATGTATAAGATACTCTCTAATTTCGTATTAAAATAACAATAAAGCGCATGCATATGTACCGGGGGCACGTGGCAGCAGCTGGAGGCCCTGGTAGGGCGCGGCTCCGTTAGAAAAACCGCTTGTGTGCAGGTATCCGGAGATGGGTGAAGGCGGCAAGGGCTCTTCTTCCTCGTCATGTCCGTCCGTTCTAATTTAATTGACTTGTTATCTACTACATGTGAATGTATCCATATATATGTAACATGTTTAAATACATGAATAGCAAGTTAATTAAATTGGAACGGAGGAGTACAAAAGCGAGCAGTCCGGGTCCGACGGCCCCTACCATCACAACACGCCGGCGGCCTGGAGAGCAAAACGCTGGCGGCCATTCTCTGCGAGGACGCGTTCCAGAGCATGTACGCCCAGATGCTGTGCTGTCTAAGCCAGTACCAGAGGCACCTGCGCATCGGCGGCTCCTTCGCCTCCGGTCTCCTCCGCGCCATCGGCTTCCTCCGGCTCAACTTCGACCGGCTCGCCGACGATGTCGAGGCCGGCGTGATCACCCCACGCGTCACCGACCCGCCCGTGCACGACGCCGTGGCCGACACGCGCGTGCAGTCCAGACACTTCAGCCCCGGCCTGCCCTACTGGACTCCGCCCAGGTCCGATGACTAAACGGTTACTGCATCTGCCGGCAACGGGATTGATCGATTCATTCGAGATGTGCTACGAGTTGTCATCCTGTACGCTCACTCGTTCTTCTGGCTCCTTCCATTTTAAGAGAGCAAATTCATTTCACAAACGAGCTTCGTGATAAATGTACTATTGCCAGTTTATTATAAGGAAATACAGTACATGGTAAATCTGTAGAACGAGATAGTCCACATAAATGAAACGACTAGTTTTTTTTTTTTTTGATATCATGAAGATATCAAGTACATCCAGCCTCTGCACCAACTCAATATTAAGAAATGGATAGAATTAAGATAGATTAGATCGATGTTTTTGTTCATATAGTTGGACTTACCGGTAATCTTAGTAGTTGGAAAATGGAGAAATGGTGTATCAATTGTAATGTTGATTATGATATGATATATATGATGGTACGGTGAGTACTATGCTAATCGAGTGAGGATCACTGGATTGGAACATTCGTTCACTGGAACTCTTTGTATTGATGAGATTTAATCAATAAATTGCCGTTTTTATTTCAAAAAAAAGCCACCTTACCAAGGTCGTGTTGACACCTGCCCCCCTAGAAATCACGTGTATCCTACCTACATAAGCACGTGATGCACACCATTTTTTTCACAGCAGAAACAGAGTCAGAGAAATGGATCAACTCCGGTTTGGACCGGCGGGCCAGGCCCAAATTTCCCAGCCAATACTGGCGTGGCAGCCAGCTTTTTTTCCCTAAAAAAAGCATTTTTTTTATTTGGGTCCAAACGTCACAACTCACACGTGAGGGAATTGCTTTTTTAATCTCCCGTGTAACAAAAACAAATAGTGATAATTTCAAAAAAAAAACAAATAGTGATGGCCCATGGAAAATATTCCCTCCGTTTTAAAATATAAAATGTTTTAATTTTTGTTCACATTGACATGTATCGAATTTTTGGGACGGATAAAACGCCTCACTTTTATTCAAATCTGATTGAATCCAAAAATGAGTTTGAATTTCTGTGAGGAAACTATTTTCAAAATTGGTTTCTGGCCGACCCATCAGCACACGGCATAGCACGAGTGCACGACATGTGCCTCGCTGTTATCATCTTCCTTTGCTAGCATCGCACTGAACAAAAAAGATTTCATACCCGTTAGGTTTCTGATGAACTGCTTAACTGAACATTCAGAACATGATTACCTAGTCAAATTAATGCATTAAATTACTTTTTATAAATTCTGCAGCCCAAATAGACAACGGCAGCATTCCCCCTTTCTACAACATTTTATCAACTGTTTAAAGATTTACAAACGAAAAGACTAAACGAAATTCAGATAAATTGACTATATGGATATAAACAAGCACCTTTTTCATGATCTATAAACCAGAAGTCTAGATCGTATACGAATATTTCTCAAAAGCTATGGAAGTATCGATGCTATTTTCAACTGTTCCCCATCTGGCAACTGTACTCTGGCCAGCTATACTCGTGTACATCGATCAAAACCACAAACTCAGAAGTTGGAACTCACCTGGCATACAGAGACTGGGGCGGTGAGAGATTACACCCTTGTCGTGCGCGCGAGGGCGCCGAGAACCTAACTGTCCGTCTTCTCGATCCGTGCTCCAACGTCACGGCCAATTCCGCCGATGGCGTGTCGTACGACGCGAACTTCCCATTGCCCCCGCCAGCGCCGTGCGCAGCGGCAAGGAGTTGTCCATGCAGCTGGAACGCCCCGGACCAGGACCCTGCGCGACCTTGTACACCGCCGTGATCGCCACGCCGCCACTCGCGCGGAGTACGTGCTATCCCGCTGAGGAACAATCTCGTCGAGCCTCGACCGGTGGGCGCCCACTTGTTGATCCTGCCGGACTCCACCGTCTCGCTGCTCACGTTAGACCTCTCCTCCACACCCAAAGATGCCCCGTCCTCGACCTCAGGCTCGCCTCTCTTCCGCTTCCTACGGTTGTCCGGAACAGGAACAAAGCTGCCCCCGCGGTCGTCGACCCATGCCATCGCGACCTCCTCCGCGATGGCCGCGTCGATGCACACCATGATTGTCCAATCTTTAGGCCCAACCATGGTAGTAGAGGTAGATCGGACGCGCCGAGCTCTACTCTTTCCCCAGCTACTCCCAGACGTCGACCGTGTCCTTCGCCGCCGCTGGTAACCATCTTATCGCCGCCGTGCCGCCTTTGCCCCTGTCCGACCTCCACATCGGCCTCCTGGTGAGACCCTGTCCCTCTTCCCCTTTTCCGAACAATCCCTCATGCTCTATTTATTCAGTTGGAAAGAGACCCTGTAGCGGATAGCCATGTCCACGACTCCCGCTCGCCGGCGGAGAGTTGACGGGATGATGTGATGGCTGCAGCGGTGTTTCTTCTCTTGAAACGAATCAGGGCAGGCGGGGACGAGGGCTGCTACGGAAGGGCTCGAGCGCGAGATATGGGAAGATGACATGAGGGATTGTTTCCGAATATTCTGCTCGGAAGTTAATGTGGAAACGGTGATTGCGGGCGCGAGGAAGAGGGACGAAACGAGAGGAACGAAGGAAAAAGTCGGACGATGCACTCTGCCATACGTACGAAGGAACAAAAATTTTCTTTTAGATAGTAGAGATTAGATAGTAGAGATTTGTAGACAAACCAGTCATGACGTGGTTTCACTGCCGATGTGGCATGCTATTTCAGAAGAGCGGGTAATAGGTGGGCAGTTTATTTATAGAAACGACCATGTCATGGTTGATAATCCACTCGTCGTGTGTAAATGGGCCAAACAGTACTACTTTGTAGACAAACCAGTCATGACGCGGTTTCTTTGTCGTGTGCTTTAAGATTTGCAGGGCCACGCGTAGGTCGTTGGATTTGGTCCACGTTGATAAGTAGGTCCCATAAAAATTTCTTCGGTAATAGGTGGACAGTTTTATTTTTAGAAATGACCATGCCATGGTTCTAAATCCACTCGTCTTTTCTAAATGGGGCTGATAGTACTGATTTTTTGCTAGATTTTCCACGGGCTGGGGGGGAGGGTGGGGGCGATGGCCCCCCTAGTTACACATAGCTCCACCACTAACACATTGCCTCTGCATCACACTGTGGGCACATATGACCGGAATACTGAGTGGTGCTTCGAAAACCTTCTACTACCCGACGAAGCATCATCTTGTGGGGCTAGGCTAATGAGCTCCACGCTATCAGAACGATCTAGCCAAGCGGTGGGTTGGAATTCAGGTAACCACGCAAACATAGTTAGGTGTCCATATCATCAAATAAAAGCTCGCTTAGGTTGAATTAAATTTGAACGCGCATAGTATCTTTTAGTAAATTTGCAAGTTGATCTAACTTATTTAAATTGACATATCGGCCATGCATGAGACAATGTTAGGAAATTCCATGGAATATCTCGCTTGATCATGGTGGCAAATAGTTACTAGAGTGGTCGCTCAAGGAGGTGGAGGCGCTGAGAGGGAATCTGGTCGGTCTGAATGACAGGGTTGTCAAGCCAGAAGACTCCGTCGAGGTCAGTGGTCTACAAACACCACATGTTTGTGTGTTTACCACAAATAATTAAGGGCCACCTTTCGCATTTTGTGTAAGAAATTGGTATGGTTCGATTGAAGCATAGCCACCAACCGGACCCTCTTAGGCTAGTGATGTACAAACTTATGCCAAAGGATAAATTACACTTTTTGAAATGTCCATACAAAATTATGGTTGCATGGAAGATCCTAGCTAAACTGCAGCTTAACAAAGATACATGAATTGTATGAATACAAGTTTCCTCTTCATTATATCCATTTTCTTCTGAACATATTTGTCTTGTTCATTGTATATTTTCAAATTGTTACAGGAGGGGGGGGGGGGGAGTAGCCCCACTCCCTCTAGATCATCGGACACATCAAACCTGTGATGAAAAATCGTTTGAAAAATACGATAAAGATTATTTGTTGTTTATTGAGGTGGGTTGTCCAGTACGTTGTTTCACTGTTAGGACGGTTGTGGCATGTTAAGCATGTGTGCGTGAACTTCATTAAATATCAAACGCGTGCTTGTACTGAAGTACCGATTAAGTAAAACGTGGTTGTGTCCCTTCACCTTCTCCATCTAAAATTCTCAACTTTTGCTTACTTTTCACATCTCAATTCCAATTCACCTACCTAGTAGTGTGATCAAGATCTCAATTATTAGAATTGGCTCGTCACACTCCCCTTTGCCACACCTCGCTGAGCTACGTGTGTAACTCCACTATTTGCTTGTTTTGCAGAAGAGAACTCCAATCACTCTTCAGGAATGCTCTGGATCTTATGACCTTGCGCCTAGAATTACTTTGTGTAACTAATTTGTAAAACCATACTTGTGATGTGAAGAGTGTATTATAAGAAGCCTAGAAAAATTTCTCTCTTCATGTTAGGTGCCTCTGTATACCGTGCACATGAAATGTTACGAGTGAAGAAGCTTGCTATATTTCACAACACTAGTTGCTTGTTCTTTTTCAGCAATTAAGCATAGTTAATCGTCGTGTATGATGAACCATTATTGTACATCAACACAAGTAATATTTGGTAAAACCACCTCATTGTGACAGATTCTTACACATGGCCACGACTCGTTAACAATTGCAATATGTCTTAGAGTTCTCCATCCATTTTCCCAATATTTGGTATATAATGGATTCTCTATTTGCTAGCTTATAAACTCATTTATTAGTTTGCAGACTCATCTTATGTGATGGTAACTAGTTATTACACGTCATTTTTCTCATTGGTATTAGGGCATGTACAATGGTAGGGAAGACACGCCTTCTCTTACCCATCCACATCATTTAGATAAGACAAAATTATAAGTTAGACAATGCATTATCTTTTATTGTCATCCCCACAATTAATGCGAATTAATTATATTTTAGTAGAAAATTGTATTTCTAAGAGAGGACAAATGGTACAATGGTACAATGGTGAAATTAGCATTCCCTTATTTCGTAAGAGATCGTCTCTTAGATAAGGGAAGGCAATCTCCCCTTTTTTTTCATTCTCTCTCCGTAAACTAGACAAATATCCTACGTGTCAACGCTAAAAGAAGACTCTCATTGTGTGTAGGAGCGAAAAGGCACGTGATTTGGAGGGGCCCATGTGTCAACGCGACCAAGGTGCGGTGGGTCGTTGGTCAATCCAGTGTGCGAATGTTCCAGCGACCCTCACTCGACGTGCCGTCATATCATAATCATGTCGTGCATGCAATTGGTGGTTAATTACTACTATACTCCTAATCTCCTCTTTTCTCGTCTTGCTTTTCCGATCAGTCAGTCAGACCGACGTGTGCATGCATGACAATATGCCGTTGCTTTTTTTTGGGGGTTCTTTTCTCGTGCAGTGCGTGCATATCATATGGGCGCGCCGCTTTAATCATCTGTCTTAGTTTAACGACCCCCTGTTTATCGTGCCTCCGATCCATTCACATCCCTTCATGGCCTTAGCTATTAAGCAAAGTGCACGCTGCCTTTATCTGCATGCTCCTCCACTTGGCTCATCTTCGCTTCCGTTTCGCCATTGTACTTGAATGGCGATCGGCCAATGGCTGGCTAACTAGGTGATGTTTAATTTCTTTCTCTATTTCTCTCCCTCTTACCTCCTCCATGGTAAATCGTGGCGGCGGAGCCAGGATTGGGTCAAGCTTACCAAGGGTCAACAACTCCACATACAGGTCATAAAGAGTAAAAGTTTGACATATCAGGCAGATCGGAAGGCAAAAATAAATAAAATAATTGGAGTACCACCAGCTGATCTACATCATTAACAAAAAACTAACCATTTTAGTTTACAAGGAAAACAGGATCAGAAAACACTGAATACAGAATCTTTCAAATTTGTCAAGGAATCTTACCTAACAAACCATGTATGATCGATGCTAAAATGAGGTAAAACTATGTTCATCTTTTTTTTAGATGGGCTATTTCAGTAAGGTTTTGACGGGTAGAGAGAATTAGAAATTCTCCTTCTTTTATTTGTAGAGGCAGAGGTACATCCCCTTTCCGATAAAAAAATGTATGAAAAATTATTTATTCTTAGAACAAATAAAAGAAAGACCAATTCTCTAGTACCTCTCCTCACATACATCCTACCACTAATTCTCTCAACCCGTCGAAAATATAGTAGAACTAACTGATTTATATATCTTTAAACAATTATCATAAGCATCTGAACCCTTGTAATTCTTTGATTAGTTGTTTTTACAAGGAAAAGATGAGCCAAGCAACATGCTGAGGTGATTTCATCACTAATCAAGCAACAATTATCATAAGCATCTGAACCCTTGTAATATGCTCTTTGCTAATCAAGGTGCCAATATGGCAATGTAGCATGTACCAGAGTGAGATAAGAGAAACCACACTCTATTTTTTTACCGAAATAACCCAAAAGAATTTAGCAAAGCAAGCAGCGCAAAGTTCTCTAGTCAGCACCTTTGTTGTCAGCAAAGGGACAGCTCCACATCCACATCTGTGCTACCTAGGCTTAATATTGTAACCCTATCTACCAGTGATGATATCGTACAAAAAGATTAACGCCGATCGATTCGGTGACTTTTACGCAAATCGAAAGTGACCCTAGATAAAAATTTCATGAGTAATGCATCAAGTGCTATCCTCTGGTGTGGCCATTTGGATTTGGATGGCTGGCACTGTTAGCATTGCTAACAAAAGGCAGGAGTCGGATCCTAATCCTAACTTTAGAAAGAAGAGAGGTATAGATCAGCTGAAGCTTGACTTGCTGACACTGACGAATCTAGCAGCCAAAGCCCTGCCACCCTTAATTTTCCATGTCAAATTGATGTGTTGTCCAAAACCAATAATATTAATTCATGCAGATTTTTTAAAATAAATATAAATATTTTAATATCAAGTTGATGTTACCAAGCTATTTTTCATATAAATGACGTTCAAGACTTTTTTCAAGGTGTGGACATACGAGGAGGAATGCAACCAACCTGCTGTCTTGCTGATGGCACTGCTTCTTCCCGATTCTGGCAACCAGCAAGGAACGCAACAGAATAGATTCCTCTGACATGTGCAGGCAGGCAGGCATATTCCTGTTGCCTCACACTTCAAGATTTCGAAAGCCATGGATGCTTCACCCCTGCATTGGTCCAAAGAACCTTTGTGCGATCAGAGAAGAATCATGTCAAGAGCTCTATTTTAGGGGTTTTCTTCTTGCATATAATCCTCTGGCCGGATCTTTCCGACCGTCTTTGGCAATAAATAGCTCGTCGCAGCCGTTTCCCAAAGCGGAAAAGCAATACGAACTCTATGTGGCTAGAGAGGTGCACACCCGTTCATGTTTATGCACCTGAACATTTACACACAAAGTGATTCCAGAGTGCGAGAATGCAGGCAAGGATCGTTGCTTGAGGTGCATGCACATGGCATGAGCAACCAAGAGCAGCCTTTTTGGAGGCGATATGCATCCATGGCCATCTGATCTGTCCCGTTGGTCCAAAAGACCGATGTTCCTAGTGTTTCCTCACAGCATAGCACATTTTTTTCCCTTCAAAGCAAGCCTACATACCAGACCAGTGTGCAAAGTTCCTGTCAGGAGGTGTGTGCATCAATTTGGATTGGATTGAGGATGATGAGTGATTGGGATGAACATATGTACAGTGATCAGTGCAAGACGGCGACCGGATCAGGATCATTGTGTGAGAGTCACCATAGAAAGCGCCTTTGTGAATTGGACCTAAGTAAACTTTTGTCGAGAGCAAAGCATGTTTTCCTTTTGCGTGTGTGACTGTCTGTTGACAAGTACAGGAGGCGAATGCTGTCGATTGCCAGTGTGCAGTTACATCGAACTCTCATCGCCTTCTATCCACATGCTTTTCTCCTGAGAACAGGAACGCCACCCCTTTCTGAATTAGTATATACCAAATCATTTTACATAAATACCGATGTCTCCCAAGAGAGAATTTCTGAAATTGAAGGAGAATGATTATAATGAAAGAAAAGGGAGCAGGAAACTTTGTATCCAACATTTTCGCGAGTGACAAGTGATAGCCACATGTACTTGAAAATTCAAACATTTTTTGAAAGTAGAAAAGGAGCATGCAGTGCATTGCATTGCAATTTGCAATAATCTAGTAGAACAAATTATGATCTACTTTTGCCGCTTTTTTCTGCCCTATTGCTTGTGCTTTTCCACTTTGTATCACACACAACACGCCGCCTTTAAATTTCCCCTTTGTTAGACTGCATTTTGCTCCTTTCTCCCACACTTCCAGCTCCGTTTCCTCCGTAGCCTAGTCAGCCATACCTTCGCCATTGCTTCGACAATGGCGGCTCCTGTTCTGAACTGCGTCTTCTGTATTCTCCTGCTCTCAACTTCATATTCTATATCTGGTCATGTTGCGGAGGCCTCGTGTCCTTCTCGGAGCCGGCAGGAGCTCCTCGGGGCGACGACGGTGCACGACGTGTTCGCGCCAGTGACCAACCCGGTGACCGTGCCGGCCACGAACCCGGCATCGAACCCGGGCGTCGTCACCGTGCCGTCCACCAGCCCGGGCTTCGTTGCCAACCCCAACATCCCGCCGCTGTACCCGGAGCCGTCATCGACGACGCCCGACCCGTCGATGACGATGCCGGCGCCGTTCACGAACCCGGTCAGCGCACCGATCACCAACCCGGCCACAACGCCGACGCCGCTTCCCGGCACGTCGCCGGTCACCAACCCGGCCACCTACCCATACCCACCACAGGGCGGTGTGGGCGCCATGCCAACGGCGCCGGTGTTCCAGGCGCCGGCGACGACGGTGCCCATCGGGGCGACGCCGATGTACCCGGCGCCAGCGACCACGGTGCCCACCGGAGCGGCGCCTACCACGGTGGCGGGAGCAGGGCAGTACACGTGGTGCGTGGCGAAGGCGGGGGTGATGGAGGCGGCGCTACAGGCCGGTCTGGACTACGCGTGCGGCATCGGCGGCGCCGACTGCTCGGCGCTGCAGCCCATGGGCAGCTGCTACAACCCAAACTCGATGCAGGCGCACGCCTCCTACGCCTTCAACAGCTACTTCCAGCGGAACCCGTCGCCGGCCAGCTGTGACTTCGGCGGCGCCGGCATGCTCGTCGCCACCAACCCAAGTAAGCAGTGTTCACACTCATCGTCTCACTCACTTTCTCTAAAATTGTCAAGAACTCCAACTACGATTATTACTGACAAGTTGGAAAAAAATTCAGGTTCAGGAGCTTGCATGTACCAGACATCATCAGGGTAAGAAACTATAACGTGTTCAAATCATATCCGAAATACTAGATGGTTTTGTCAGGAATTCCATATGAAACAATTAACTTCCAGCGAGTCTTCTATGCTGATCATGCATTTGCCACATATGCTGCAGTTCGGGCAGCACTGGTTACACTCCGGCGGTGACCGGTACTACCGGGCCGGTGAGCATGACGCCGAGCAACGGGGCAGTGGGCATGACGCCAGGCTACGGCACCGGCCCGACAACAGGAACGGTGGACGGAGGGTCGGGCTCGACGGTGCTGAACGCGAACAACAACCCTGGCGGGACCTCGATGTATGGCCCAGGCAACCCGACCGGCTTCTCCGGCAGCAGCAGCGGCGCAACCGCCGCCTTGTCCTGCAGCTGGGTCTTGTCTCTGATCTGGATATTCACCTTCGCATATGTCAAGGAGAAAGCGTAGCATCCATCCTTGTGCTGAAGCTGACGCTGATGATGTGTTGTTCTCTTGTTGATATTCAGTTGTGTACAGAGAAGGGTGAACTCATAGGAGGGGAGAAGACTAGATGTTTTGTGCTTGTGTGTATATTGATTGGGCTGAGCTGAGCAGAATGATGCTCAGCCATCATATATGTATTAGGTGAGCATAGAGTTCATTCTCTATCGACCATTGTAAGCTATCAGTTGATGATCTTCTTGCCAGCTTCATCTTCTTTTCACTCCCATAATACTGCCCAATGACCTTTCTATAAGGGCAACCTGACTCGTAGCCACACCAATGTGCATGCTGCTGAACTGCTAACACCAAAAATCTCTAATGTAACAACAGATAACACCCACCAGAAATCTCCATGTGAAAGCTCACAACCATGTTTTCACAGGAAACAGAAGCTGAAGAGTACTTGCTATATTAGATCAATGAGATACATTTGAGAGTACATGATTACTATGCTATCAGGGAAATACATTCCAGAGCAAATAGCTTACATAGACTTCTACAACCACAGCAAGGAAAATTGTTGTGTTGCCGTTACAAAACTTTGCTGCATCCTTCCATCCTTGACGAGATTTATGGTCTCCTGCTTATGAAATCTTCCTAGCAAGATTCTTCACTCCCGCACCAACACATTTCAAAGTAACCGTGTTTGAATTTGGATCGGGCTTGATGATGAACTTGACGTCAAGGAAATCCCTAATGTTTCGAAGTGTTTCGATGGCGTATGGTGTCAGCTGTCCCACACGAACCTTTGACACATCAGGCGGGCATAGAGCGCACAGCAGAAAGAGAAGGCCCTGCAAAATATTTACAAGAGAGGCCTCATGAACCAAAACAGAAGGTGCATTCTGAAGCAAGATCTGAAAAGAGCCGTAAGAGGAAAGGTAACACGATCTCAGAACTATTTTGCCAAAAAGAACTGAGGACTAGATTGCAGTGTGCTATGTTCAGCTTGAATCTGTAATTCTTATCCAGCATTTGTGGCGGGCATTGGAGTTAAAACAATGGAGGAAAGGATTCTTCCCCCATGTGTTCTCGAGGAAAAATATACTTCCTCCGATCCGTTATAAATGTCCTGGATTTCAACTAAGCAGGTACAATTCATACGTACAACTTGCAACTGTTAGTTGGCATCAGAGGGAAAACTAGAAATGGTAAGACATCTTCCTGCAACATGCATCAGCCAAAAGAACAAGACCATTGATGTTGCAGACTGTCTAGGTGTATCAAAGAGCAGACAAAAAACACGGTACTAATCAAGAATAGTTCGAGAGGGGTGTACATAACAAGAAACCACAAACTATCAACCCTAATTCAAAAACATCTGCCACCAGCCTGCTAATAATTTAAGAAACGAAATATCTGGTATGAAATGCCAAACCTGATGTGTGGAGTCAACAACTCCTCCTTGAGCAATCTCTTCTAGCAGCGTTGATGCAACTTTCTCACCAAGATCCTCTGGAGACATTAGCTCAGGCTTCTCACTTTCGGTACTTAACTCATCAACATTTGTATAGCTCACAGTAGCATCTGCAGAAATTAGACAGCCTGTTGTGGTCTCAGCAACTACAGATATGCCATAGCCTGCTGACCTGCCACAAAAAATGAATAAATGTAACTTTTTGAGTTCCAAGACACCAGGAGAGATAACAGCATAGTTGCTCCACCAATGACATTCAACAGGTTCTAGCTTAAACTGGAAAGTACCTTCCACCAGATGGGCCGGATCTATGATCAGTGAATATATGAACATCTGGAATAAACTTATTGAAGAGTCCACGTGCAGCATAGAGGATACGGTTTTCAATCTGTGGAGACACTCTGGTGGAGAATGTTACACCTCTTATCCTCTTTACCATGCCTTCATCAACCCAATTGACTGCCTGTAGAAACATTTTAACATTAGAAGGAGAATGTCAACAGAAATCAGGAAATGTTAGAGAATGTCAACAGAAATCAGGAAATGTTAGCAGAAGTCAAGTCCAGCACACCGTCAATGTGCTGTTTATATTGGGAACTCGAAGAAGCACTTCACCGCCACCAAGAGGAGGAGCTCCCCTGCTTTCAATTTTTAGCTCCAGCCCCTCAAGAGGAACACCAAAATGCTTGAGCATGTGCAACGTGACCATCCGGAAAGTATCCACAGAAGGGTCCTTTGTATCGTTTGTGATTCCTATAAATATGGCATCAAATTTAGACTCCATGCAAGTGGAAGACAGTGTATGATCAGTAACAACAATGACCATAAATGTGTGCAGAAGATAGTAAGGAAGCATTCTTTTCTTTCTGGTCCTTTGTTGATTTTGCCTTATGGAAGTTTATGAAGCTTGACACACATACTGTTGGACTATACGTAACAAGATGGTTATCGAGCGTGTCTTTTTGAGGCGTGCCTCTGACTCTGTTTTCAAATTCTTGGCATTCTTGCAGCAGTGGCATCTGCTCTGTAGACAGCGGGACAAGGGCGGCTGGATGGATTGATCGAGAAGCTTTTGAGGGCGGCACGCCTTCTATCTGCGTCATCCAGCCACTGAGTTACTGCCGTGCGGAGTTGTATCTTTTCGTTTTAGCCTTGGGCGTTATTGTGCTGTGGCCCCAGCGGACTTGTTGTTTTTTCTTTTGAACTTGCTACTGGATCCTTGTATGCGTGTGGGCGGTTGCTTTATTTATAAAGCGGGGCGAAAGCCTGTTTCGAGGACGCACATACTGTTGAGCAACCCATTTTATATCTTCATTCCATAAACAGAAATGGCCATAAGGATGATAGGTTTATGTAAAGAACAAAAACTTGATTACTCTGCAACATTGAATTCAACCAAATTAACTAAACCCCAATAAAAGAACCCTTTGACACAATCCACACAAGAACAGGGTCACTATACCAATTAAGACATCCCATTTGAAAATTTAGACTCCATGGAAAATTTATAAGTGGAAGACAGTGTATGATCAGTAACACCAATGACCATAAATGTTGTGCACAAGATACTAAAAAGTATTCTTTTCTTTCTGGTCCTTTGTTGATTTTACCTTAAACACGTACCATTGAGCACCTCATGTTAACAGTGCATCATCATTTGATAAACAAAAATGGCAATAAGGATGATAGGTTCATGAAAAAGAGCACGAGCTTGGACTCAGCAACATTGAATTCAACCAAATTAACTAAACCCCAATAAAACAACCCTTTTGTACCAAAAAAAAATCCACACGAGAACAGGGTCCACTCACATATCACATATACTAATTAAGACAACCCATTTGACTGAACAATGAAAAAGCTCTATAGCTCACAGTTCTAGAAACAGCATAACCGCACACGGCACAACCTCAGCCTGAAATAATATCGTAGTACTTTCTGGTAGACAACATGGCAATCAATTCACCAGACAGCGCAGTAGTCTCCCCATTATTTTTTGCTAATTCTACACACTTCAAGCACAAACTAGACAGGAGAACGCTAATTCACCTGTGAGCCGGATCGACAAGGGCGACCTGGCGAAGAGGCCGAGCAGTATGAGCGGCTCGAGGAAGTAACCAATCCCGCGCTGCAGCCCGCAGTAGTGCTCCAGGTCCTTCCCGCCGACGATCACCCCAGGCTTGTACCTCATCTTGGTCCCTGCGAGGAGCAGACAACGATAAATCAGCAGCCGAAATCGAAGCCTCCCCGAGATGAGAGGAGACACGGGTCAGAGGGGCGGGGGGCGGGCGCAGTCCGTGCCTGTCTCGTTGATCTCGACGTCGCTGCGGTCGGAGATCTTGTCGAGGAGGCGGAGGAGGGAGACCTCGTGGTCGCGGAGGCCCGGCGTGCCGTCGGAGCGGATGTCCACGATGGTGACGGGCGTGGAGGTCAACGTCGCCAGCACCAGCCGCTGCCGGAAGTGCCGGCTGCCGGAGAGCCTCCGGGGCTTGTCCCGACCCATCCTCGTCGCCGGCGCCGGGGACGGATGGCTGGCTGTTCGCGGGCAGGGAGGGGGGTTGGTCGTGCGGCGGAGGCGGGGAGGAGGGTTTGCTAGGGTTTTGGCGCGCGCCGACGAGACGGTGATGTTGCGGTGGCCGACAGGCGACGGCCCAGTTATACGAAACCAGTGGCACTTCACGTGTTTGCAGAGCAAGGCCCAGTCACCGCACGAAAATACGGCCCACGGACATATCTCGTGGGCGTTCGATTTTCGAAGGGCCCTTCTAGAAAAACACTTGTTTTCCTTGTGATGGAATGTCTACCCTGAATGCCTTGGAGGTTGAATAGGTTAAGCTGGTGAAATCTTAAATACTCCCTCCATCCACAAAAGTATGCTTAAATTCGTCTAAATTTGCATGTATCTCGACATATTTCATGGTCACGCTGAGGTATTTCCCCGGTGCTTCCAAAACTACGTCCGAGTTTGTGTCTTCAAGTCTTCTGATCCGGAAACTATGCCTTTTATCTTTCTTTTTTTGAGAAACTATGTATTTTATACTGGTTACACTAAAAAAAATGCTTTTGTTCTTATCAAAAGATCAGTTTTCTACGTCATCGGTGAAGTCAGTATTCATTTGAATACATTAGCAGCCATTTTGGCCCATTTTAGCATGTGCCATTTTGGCCCATTTTAATCCATGCGTCATTTTCGCCCTCATTGATATTCTACTCCAACGCGTGCCCATTTTGGCCAGAATGACAGCCAAATCTTCCGAATAAATGCGCTAGATCTAGAGGGGAAGAAAGTAATCATTCGGCTGGAGGTAGCTGAATGAGCTGACAAATTAAGATAACTAGCTAAGTGCCCGTGCGTTGCTACGGAACACACAGATAAATTGATTTTGTACCATACATTACCGCGAAAAGTTTGACAGATTGCGTCATGAATCTATTTTGTCATGACACACATTTGTCTCCTTGAACTCAGGTGAATTTTTGCCGCTAGATATCCCTATAACCTCCAATGACAAATGAGAGAGAGAGAGAGAGGCTTGTGTGTTTCTAGGAAATAAGAAAGTAACAAATTGATCAATATACAATAGTTTGAGTTCAAAAATATGTGTCGAACATGATGGGACATCATTTGCATTTACATGGAAACAAATACGAATTCTCCCTTTCCTCGCTAGTCGTCACGTCTCCTTGATGACCCTCTTGCGATAAGATAAGTGGCATCTTGCGCCCTGAATGTCGTCGCTGCAAAAGCCAATCATCTGACCTCCCCACATTACGCGAGCAATGATGGTTGTTGTAGAAATGAAACGATTCTGACCTATAACAAGAGATAGTGCTGTAACAAATGTTCATATGATAATAAAATATCCACTTGGTGCAATAACAATTTTAGTCTGTACTTATTCTTCGATGGCAACAAATACCATGTTTTATAAACGTAAGAGACGTAAAAAATAACATGTATATAGTTGATAAAAACAAACTAAACACAAGAACTGGTAGACAACCCTCCATCCTTAACTTCTACTATGCTATGCACACTTGCACATTACTCTATGGTGCATTAGTATGGTACATTGTACAAATTTAACTTAATACATTATTTGTATGAACCCACACCCACAGTCAGTTGCCTTAAAGAGGTGCCTCCTGCCTGAAGGGATTCTTTAGTCGAGCATCAAATTTTGTTCTCTTTAAACCGGACTCATAATTACACGTAACACAAAATATCTAGCAAAAAACATCAAATTAGATCCAAAATTACTGAAGAAACTAAAAGTCATCAATGCTCCTCTAACTAAAAGGAATTCAACACTACTAATACATGTAATTCATGGTTCATAGTTACATAATGACATCCCATTACAAACTAATGACGATACAATCTATCCTTTTTACCTTCGACCTTCACCATATAAATTGTTGCTAATTGGTTGTTCGTACCCGACCGTAGCTAGCATGCAAAATGGGGAGCCTTGGTCGGCTGATCCTGGTCGTAGCTGCTAGCGTGGACTACCAGGGCGAGGCCTCTGTAGCAGACTACAAAAGCTTGCACCTAGGCGATTTAACTTGCCCCGTAGGTGACAACTCGATGGTGAGCTCTTGTTTATAATGTTAATGATGTGATACTCCCTCCGTTCTAAATTCGATGAATTCCATTTATCCAAATGTGGATGTATTTATATTTGTAACATGTCTAGATACAATCCACATGTGGGCAAATGGAAGTCATCTAATTTGGAACAGAGGGAGTACTTCTTAACTCCCACCTCTTCTCCAATCAAGATAATTTTGTGATGAGGTAAAATAACTAAATTCATTGGTACAGGGATGTCGAAGGTGAGGCAACAACCCTCGTATCCTTAACACCCTCCACTATGCCGCTTCGCTCCATAAATGACGCGGGACACCGCATTTGACAAATGGAAATACCTACCCTTCCCTCAGTCAATCACCCGTTATCTAGACCGCATTTGACAAATGGAAATACCTGACCTGCAATGGGATGGTTGGCTTCATTTCTTGGTTCACTCCGCTTCAGAAAGGACCTTCACATCCACCTGATTAGAGAAAAAGGCATTCAGTTAGTGCTGCATTAGCTGATTAGCTCCATGCAATTGGCGCCACTAAAAACACATTCCCTAAAAAATATGTATACATAAAATCATCAATGGTTGAACGGATTCCTTTTGTATTTCACCTTGATTAACACACAATAGCGTATCCGTTCGTGTTGCATTTGTCAGTCAATCAGGTGAGCATGCATGAAAGTATGAAACCGCAGTAATCTCGCTTAAAACTTGTTGACCTCGGTGAAGATGTGTGGCGACCACATGACATTCATGTCTTCGTGATCTGGGCCCTGCGCGACGCCAGCTTGGATATCAGATATCTGCAGCCCTGCCAGGTCCGACTTATCATCCTAGATGAAAATACTTATACGTAGAGTTGAAACCAAATCGATCATGGTGGGAATCAAGGAATCAGAAAATAGTACTTAGCGCTCCATCTAAATCAATCACGGTGGATAGCAGTTGAAACCAAATCGATCATGGTGGGCATCAAGGAATCAGAAAATAGTAATTAGCACTCCATCTAAATCAATCACGGTGGATAGTAGAAAGTAGCAGAGGCGGAACGGAATGAAATTTTTACCAGATGTAGTCGAGAGCGCAGATCCAGATGGCGTGGGCGATGCAGTCCGTAGGTGTCGGCCTAGTGGGCAAAAACACGGGGGCTGCGGCCGTGGATGGACTTGATGGCGGTTCGGCCGGCATGGATCACGGACTTGAGGCAGATACCTCATCGACGAACATGGCCTGCATCTCGCCGTCTCCACCACGTGATGATGAGTAGAGCGGCCACGATCGTCGATGCAAACAGATCGGGTCTCGTCGTCCCTTCCATAATTCCGTTCCATGATGAGTAGAGCGGACGCCGCGCGTCTGTCGATCGTATGCATATCGCACCGCCGGGTGAACTTGAGATGCTCCGCCAGGCAGTATGCAATCCGGGAGATTAACGATGCACTCTGATATTTGTTTGGGAAAGATTGTATCCTGATTGTTTGCTCGGGGGCGTGCGTTAATGGGGAAGGTGATTAGCGAGGTATTTACTTCCCAAATTTTTCTTGGCAGCGACTCGTGGTGGCAGTAATTAACGGAGGGTAGAATCGGGAGGCAGAAAAATTCTGCCGGGTTACACCATCACCAACTCCCATTTAATAGTAAAGATATTGTTGTTGGTTAGCCCATGGACAACAAGAGAAAAGAAGAAGAGACCTTTGGGATGATAGGTCGTGCTGAGTTGCTTCTAACTTCCCTGAGCTACCTGGTGTCCATACGCAACATGCAGATGGTATAGGCAGGAAGGTTTGGATTTAGGTCAAAAGTCAAAACAAAAAACTCAAATACTACTAAGGACGGAGGTCTACGATGTATGCAAGCGCACAAGACATTGCAAGCACACTTTCGTAGTTTGTATATTGTCCCAACCAAGAGCATAGGTGAGTGTTTTTGCGAGTGACTCGGTCGTAATCAAGGTGTCACCATCTGAATATCTATTTGGCATTCCATTTCCTTTGTTGAAAGAAATTGTTTTCAAATGTAAAATGATGGTCCTTAGTTACTAAAATAAACTTATTGTAGTATTTTTCGACAAGAAACAGGAACCTTCACTGAGCAGATGTCAAATGGTGATTCTTCAGTGTCATCTTGCTCATAAACTGAGCTCTTATTATTGACCGGTGTAATTGAAATGGATCTGGTTGCAGCATTATCTTTATCTGATCTTAGTTGAGAATCCAAATTACTAGGGTGTACATAGGTCCATATATATGACCGTTCGTCCTTATTTACAATTAGTATAACTTTTATGGCCCGAGAGTGGTGGTGGTTGGCAGGGCAGAGCTACAGCGTAATGACCGGGGTCAAATGACACCGACGCCCAAGTGAAAATTCCTTGTATCGATAGTGCATAAGCAAGAAATGATCCCATTAAAATTGATGCAAAAGTTTGTGTTACTCATGTTTCTGATCCCATTAAAATTGAGATTGTAGGGGGGAGGGTGTCGCCGGAGATCGGAGAAGGGGGTTTTGAGGGGATGGTCCGGGCGGCGGAGGACCGGCGGTGGGAGGCGGTTTGAGGAGGGTGGGGCGGGCGAGGCGGTCACGGGAGCGCCGCCGGCTGCGGGCGGCGTAAGCAGGCGGTCTGGACGGCGATGGTTGCTGGGGTGGCTGCGGCGGTCGTCTTCCTCTCCGGCGAGTTTTGTCGTTTAGTTGTCGGAATTCGTTCAAGCGCTCGAACGTGCGAAAAATAGAACCCCCATTGAGTCTTCTTGTCTGTTAGCTCTTGGTGCTTCCAGTACTACAAACTTTCCCGCGACGGTGACATAAATTAAAAATTCCCTCATCCCCCGCGTACTCCCTCCTTTCCATAATATGATGCGCATTTGTTTTTGGCAAAAGTCAAACATGACTAACTTTGACAAAGTTTATTGAGAAAGATATTTATGTATGCAATTTGAAATGTATACCAGAAAATATACTTCAAGGTGGATCCAATATTATTGACTTTGCATTCAAAATATTGATATTTTCATGTATAAACTTGGTCGAAGTTTGCATCGTTTGACTTACAAAATTCTAATATGCAATATATTTTGGCAAGGAGGGAGTATCTAAGAATAGACGGAGCTAATATTTCCTGCCCATTTAATTTTGGTACTATATGGGTGCACCTGTCTAAAATAAGATATCATTTAAGATAAAAATAATGTGTGAACCACTACTCTTAATGACGGGTGGATATGTGGACATTATATTCCAACTAAAAAATGTGATGGCTAAGATAATCAGATAAATTTTTCCCTAATTTTGGTTACTATATTTGGTAAACTCGTCTATAAGTAAGAGATAATTTATAACAAAAACAACTTACAAATCACTACTCTTAATCTCGGATGGATATATGGATGTTATATTCCAAAAAATATTTATCGTGGGTAGGCAATCCCGTGTAACTATATATACATATATTGTCAGGATCATGAGAGCAAGCATCCGGTAGTGTTTGTCTAAATCATTATGTCTCATACGCGAGGTATTGGTTGCATCAACATGCACATGAAGCATGCATACGCACTAGCCATATTGTTGGTGCTTCTTCTCATGTACTTTACTACCCATGCACAGTGTAAGTGACAGATACCATGTTATTTCTATACGTGTTGATTTGTCTTCTTCCAGTACAATCAGCTGGGTGGATGTGTTGTCTATAGGTTCTTGTTCTCTGGACGTGTATCAAGAAAGTTTGTTAGATGATCTTATTTTTGTGTCTTGTTGGATCGATCAATTTTCTGTTAGTCAATAATATCATATGATTTTTATATGGAAATTTGGTTTTTCTCTATTCCATAGGCAGAATGATGGAGGATAGAAAGAAGATTAATCTTCCCGACGGACTATGCTCCCATCATGATGGCTGTTACTTTGGGCATTGCTTCTGCTGTTTGGTAACCAATCAGTGCTATAAGACACTGGATGAGTGCAAGAAGGGATGTATCAAATCATCTTATTCAGGCATACTAGCGCCTACAAACAATCCTCTTTTGACCTCCTATAAGACTTAACTATATGATATTATATGTTATCAGAATTCAGAAGTGATAATCGCTTGTTGATGTTCCCAGATGAATAATCAATGTTGAATAAAAAGCAATATATATTGTAGTTACTGCAGCATAAAAGCAAAAAAAAATTGGCTTATGATATGTGATGTTATTTGCCAGTATTCCAATGTTGTTGGGATGGATGTTATTGGTTGATTGCTCGTCTCCCAAATCAATGGATGTCATCCAATAATAATCAAAAGCATTTTCAGATAATGAGTTGCGCAAAAAAAATTAACCAAGGAGGTTATGACTTTTTTTTTTCCATCTCTCACAATGTGCTCACATACAATACATATAAGAGAGACCGTGGAAAACTTTGCTGCCAAGAAAATGAAAACATATCGACTCTAGACTATGTCAGTAAATTTGACGTTTAAGTCTATCAAAACACCGATAAAGTATGGTCTATGTCAAAAAAAAAACACAATAGATCATTTTAATAATCTCTATGTATGCTTGGCGGAAAACATATATTATGCTTGGGAAAGGGGTCTCTGTGTTGGTTCTAACCTGGATCGTTACGAGCAAAAAACTATGTCGAACAAGAACAAGCAAGGAAAAAACGAATTTGTGATTACCACAGGCACGTTTCGTGCCTTGCTCTTCCTCTCTTTATTTCTCCTTTTCGTTGTCTTACAAAGCTACGTACCGCTGCTTATAAAGACGTCCACGCAGGGACAGCTAGCGACTAGGATCAGGAAACCTTACACGAGTTGGACTCGTACAAACTCCAACAGCTAATCCTAGTTCTACTTGTACAAGGTTAACATCAACATTCACCTCCTTAACCTTGTTCTTCTTCTTCGTTGATTGAACGCCGATCTTGTCCCGCATTTCCTGAAACTTTGGCCGACTCAATGGCTTCGTCAGGATATCAGCGAGCTGCTCGTTTGTGCAGACATACCGCACGTCAATGCTACCAGCGTCCACACATTCTCGGATGAAATGAAACCGAGTTTCAATGTGCTTGCTTCGCTCATGGAATACCGGATTCTTGCAGAGTGAAATAGCTGATTGGTTGTCAATTCGGAGCACCACTGGTTCCACCTCCGTCTTCATCATCAGATCAGCTAGAAGCCTCCCTAACCATACGCCTTGGCATGCCGCCGTGCTTGCCGCAATGTACTCCGCCTCGCAAGACGAGAGTGCCACCGTCTTCTGTTTTTGAGAGCACCAGCTGATCGGATTGGAACCAAGATAGAATATCATCCCTGACGTACTTTTCCGATCATCTATATCACCTGCCATGTCACTGTCCGAGTAACCATGAAGCTTCAGGCCTTCTGCTCCTTTCTTATACACGCAGCCATGATCCAACGTCCCTTTGATATACCGCAACACTTGTTTCACAGCAGCAACATGTTCGGTAGTAGGCTTCTCCATGAACCGGCTCACAATCCCAACAGAGTGAGCTATATCCGGACGTGTATGAATCAAATACCTTAGGCTGCCCACGATGCTTCGGTATTGAGTTTTATCCACAAGAGGGTTTGAGCTCTCCTTGCTCAACTTTGCTCGTGGATCTGGGAATCAGATTTGGGTTACAATCTTTCATCTCACACTTGTCCAACACCTTCGCTGCATATGCCGATTGACTCAAGGAAATTGTGCCGGAGTCTTGACGCACTTCAATTCCAAGATAATAGCTGAGCAAGCCAAGGTCGCTCATGCTAAACATCTGCTTCATCTCAGTTTTGAAAGTTTCAATCTCTCTAGAACTTCCTCCGGTGATGATTAAATCATCAACATACACCCCAACCAAGAGTCGATCTCCTTTTCGGCTTCTCTTGTACACAGCATGCTCTAGCGGACACTTCTCAAAACCAAGAGCAACGAGTGACTTGTCGAGTTTAGAGTTCCATGCTCTAGGCGCTTGTCGGAGTCCATACAGCGCCTTGTGCAATCTCAGCACCTTGTGTTCTTCTCCTTTCTTCTCAAATCCGGGCGCTTGAGCTACGTACACCTCTCGACTAGGTCTCCGTTTAGAAACGCTGACTTTACGTCCATATGATGGACTTGCCATCCTTCTTGAGCTGCAAGAGCAATCAGCAATTTCACTGTTTCAAGCCGAGCAACAGGAGCAAAGACCTCATCAAAATCAATACCCTGCCTCTGTACGTATCCTTTTGCTACTAAGCGCGCCTTGTGTTTCACAACTTCTCCTTTGCTGTCTTTCTTCAACTTAAACACCCACTTCAAACCAATTGCTTTGTGACCAGCAGGCAACGTGGTCAAGGTCCATGTCTTGTTGTCCTCTATAGACGACAGCTCTTCTTCCATGGCACGCCGCCAACTTGGTACACCGTTCGCCTCGTTGAAGTTGGCTGGTTCCTCGACTCCGAGAAGGCACAGCCCGGAGTACTCGAGGTCTATAGGAACGGTGTCCCTGTAGATGGATGAGATGTTGCGAAACCGCACTGGTTCAGTCTCCGAGGACGCATCCGTCGGCGTCCTTGGTGATCCCGGCGTGGCTGGTGCAGGTGTTGTAGGGGAAGGCGTTTCTTGTGGCCCGTAGTCGTGGTCGACGCCTTGTCATCCTCGTTCTGGCCACAATCATGGCGTGCATCCAGCATGCCGTCGTCGCTGCGCCGTGCGCTGCCTTGTGTGCTATCCCCATGTTCTCCTTCACCTGCATCAATGTGAGTGGAATACTCAACAATGAACGGCTCACCAGGCGCGTCTTGACTCGCTGGTTCGCTGCTCCATGCCCAAGCTTTGTCTTCTTCGAACACCACATCTCGAGAAATATGTACTTTCTTCGCCACCGGGTCATACATCCGATAGGCCTTCGAGTGAGCACTGGTTTCATAGCCAATGAAAACCATCTTTGTGCTGCGATCTTCTAGCTTGCTGAGGTGCGGTGTAACCTTCTTCACATGCCCAACACATCCGAAAGTCCTGAAGTGTGCCACGTTTGGCTTCCTTCCATACAAGGCTTCGTAGGGAGTTTTGTCACGCACACTTTTCGTCAGTGCCCGGTTCAGGATATAAACCGCCGTAGTGACAGCCTCTCCCCAAAACATATTAGGCATGTTCTTGCTCTTGAGCAAACTGCGAGCCATAGCTACAACAGTCTGATTCCTTCTTTCGACAACTCCGTTTTGCTGCGGTGAATATGGAGCGGTGATGAATCGCTTTATTCCCTTCTCTTCACAATAGCTGTTGAACTCGTTTGAAATAAATTCTCCTCCTTGGTCAGTGCGTAGTGAACACACTTGCAGCTTCAGTTCCATCTCTGTAGCTGCCTTCACCTTCAGGAACGCCTCGAATGCTTCATCTTTGCTTCTTATCAAGACGATCCACATGAACCTTGAGTAGTCATCTACTAGAAGGAGAAAATACTTCTTTCCTGCATTTGTGGCTGGTGTAATCGGTCCACAAAGATCACCATGCAGCAGCTCCAACGGAGCAGCAGCTCGGAAGCTCGACGCGGCCGGAAACGCTGCCCTGTGCTGTTTTCCTATGAGACAGCCATCACACACACGCTCAATGTGATCGATCTGTGGCATCCCGTTCACCATCTCTTTGTCAGCTAGCTTCTTGAGGACATGAAAATTTACATGCCCGTACCTTGCATGCCACAGCCAAGCATCTTCTGCTGATTTAGCTAACCAGCACTCAGGTTTGGTCTCCTTGATGCTGAGAATATACAGACGATTGAAGGAGCGTTTCACCTTCGCAATCATCTTTCTTGCTCTGTCCCAGAGTGTCATGACGCCATCTTCTACTAACGTTTTGCACCCATACTCATCTAGCTGACCAATGCTTATGATATTGTTCCTCAACCGTGGTATATAGTACACCTCGGTGAGTACACGGTGCTCGCCGTTGTGACACTCAAACAGGACAGAACCTTTTCCCAGAATATCGACAGTGGAGCCATCGCCAAACTTGACCGAACCGGTGACCTTGGTGTCCAGCTCGATGAACTTCTCCCGGCAGCCCGTCATATGATTACTCGCCCCAGTATCGAGATACCATGACAAGAGTTGGCTGCCGTGCAGCTTAGGAATCACCTTCTTCTCATTCAGAAACACCTTTTGCTGCGGAACTGGATCGTCCAGAGTTAAGACACACGAATCCATTAGAAACAAATGTGCCTCCTCGTCAGGAGAGTCATCTGTCATTGCCAAATTTGCCTTCAATCTTCTATCTGGCTTCTTGCACTCCTTTGCAAAGTGACCTGTTTCGTTGCAATTAAAACACTTCACCTTTGAGATGTCATAATCGCGTGGCCTCCTTTCATCGACGAAACCATCACTGTTGCCTTTGCCCCGACCACCTCCTTGTGAACGACCCGTCCGCGGCCTCTGCCATCTTCACGGTTGTCCGTGTTATTGCTTTTAGAGCCTTCAAATTGCTTCCGCTCCTTAGCAACTCGTGCTTCAAAATCAGCGTGAGAGTACAAAAGTTTCTCACCATTGTCCTTGGACTCTTTCTTCCCCTTTTGATTTTCTTCGTGTGTCCTCAGTCTTCCGATCGCTTCAGGCACCGTCATCTTTGTGACATCGCTAAACTGCTCGATCGTCCCGATAATATCCGTGAATTTTCGGTGACCGATGAAAACAGCTTCTCGACGATATCTGTGTCCGTGATGGATCCACCGAGAGATTTAATCTCGCTCGCCAAATTTGTGATCTTCATGGAGTACTCGGCGATCGTTTCTCCTTTGGACATCTCCATCTTGTTAAGCTGCCGCTTCAGCACTTGTGCACGGGCACGCTTCACCTTATCTTCGCCGACTCGCATCTCCCGTATTGCTTCCTACGCTTCCCTCGCCGTCTTGTAGTCGGCAAGAGTCATCACCATGGAATCTGGTACGGACTGCGAGAGAGCAGCCATGGCGCTCTCGTCGACCTCTTCGTCCACCACGCCTTCGCCTTCTATAGCCTTCCAGACACGGAGATTACGGAGGATGAACTTCATCTTCGTGGCCCAAACCCCATAATTTGTGTCGGTCAGCATTGGATACTGGATCGGCACAGAACTTGTTCTTGCACCACCATGAGCGGCTTGCCGCTACCTTCGGACGGCACCAGCGCTTTCGCTGCAGCCGCCGCCTTGTTCTTCGTCTCCTCGTCGTCGCTTGACATCTTCTCTCGTTCGACTAGCGCCTCTAGCTCGTCCAGCTCTGATACCACTTGTTGGTTCTAACCTGGATCGTTACGAGCAAAAAACTATGTCGAACAAGAACAAGCAAGGAAAAAACGAATTTGTGATTACCACAGGCACGTTTCGTGCCTTGCTCTTCCTCTCTTTATTTCTCTTTTCGTTGTCTTACAAAGCTACGTACCGCTGCTTATAAAGACGTCCACGCAGGGACAGCTAGCGACTAGGATCAGGAAACCTTACACGAGTTGGACTCGTACAAACTCCAACAGCTAATCCTAGTTCTACTTGTACAAGGTTAACATCAACACTCTGCACCTTCACCGATCGAGGATAAACCTGCACGCATGGCTACAGTCTCATCGACCCGACCGCAATGCTAGTGTCATTCGATGTGACCACGTGGATCTGAGCTGCTAGATGGAGTCATGCTCCCGCAGTCTTCTACTGTAGGACATGGATGCATTGCGAGTGTTTGGCAGACCTACATTACTAACGGCGAAGGCTGAATACATCTTCACCTGTGGATAAACTTGCATGCCTGGCTACTGTCACCGACGACACCGCTAGTTTGATTCGGTGATGTACATGTGACCATGTGGATTTAACCGCGCTAGATGGAGTCATGCTCCGGCAAACTTGACCACTAAGAGATGGATGATTGTCAATATCACATCAAGAGAAACTGTTAGACAACCGAATCATGTATAGGATATTCGGTTGTACCTGCCATACTAGTGCTTGATCTCCTCCCTACAATCAGCCATTATGGTTAGGATATGCAATCAGTTGTTTCCATGTAATCTGCCTATTTATAAGAGATAACAGGAAACCCACCATCGTGTGGTTCATTGTCCTCTCTTCTATTTCTATCATAGTATCAGAGCAGATGAAGTGGTCGGGAAATATGACGGCGACGCTGGCGATGAGCTGGTACTGGACGAAGACGAAGATGGGGTCGGTGACGGCGGTGGTAGCCCGTGAAGGGACACGCGCGTCGCCGCTGCGGCGCCCCTCCTGGCCGTAGCGCCACAGCACGTGGTCCGCTTCGCCGTCCCCGCACGTTGACGTCTCCATGGTATGCGCCGCGCCGCCTCCTAGGCGCGGGAACGCCACTGTCCGTGCTTGGTCTTCGTCATGTTGTTGGGCTCTTCTTGCCTACTTCGAGCACCATCGCCGCGCTTCTACACGCGACCACCGTGGCCCTTCCCAGGCTACCGCCATCGTCGCGCTTCTACAGGCAACCGCCATGTCCCTTCACGGTCTACCGCCGCCGTCGCCGACCCCATCTTCGTCTTCGTCCAGTACCAGCTCATCGCCAGCGTCGCCTTCATCTTTCCCGACCACTTCATCTGCTCTGATACCATGATAGAAATAGAAGAGAGGACAATGAACCACACGATGGTGGGTTTCCTGTTATCTCTTATAAATAGGCAGATTACATGGAAACAACTGATTGCATATCCTAACCATAATGGCTGACGCATAGCATCGATGAAACCAGTGGGCTGGTGGTAGTAGACCAGCTCGGAGAATCTCCCGTTGCGATTGTGGGGGATGTTAGACAACCGAATCATGTATAGGATATTCGGTTGTACCTGCCATACTAGTGCTTGATCTCCTCCCTACAATCAGCCATTATGGTTAGGATATGCAATCAGTTGTTTCCATATAATTTGCCTCTCTTATAAATAGGTATATTACATGGAAATAACTGATTGCATATCCTAACCATAATGGCTGATTGTAGGGAGGAGATCAAGCACTAGTATGGCAGGTACAACCGAATATCCTATACATGATTCGGCTGTCTAACATCCCCCCGCAGTCGCAACGGGAGATTCTCAGACGCTGAGACTGGATCGGAAGTCCAAGAATAATGGTGATGGCAGGCCTTTGGTGAAGATGTCCGCGAATTGCCGAGATGAGGGTACGTGAAGTACTCGAATCTGACCAAGCGCCACACGATCACGAACGAAGTGAAGATCGATCTCGATGTGTTTGGTGCGTTGGTGCTGAACCGGATTCGTGGACATGTAGACGGCACTGACATTGCCGCAGAAGACAATAGTGGCAGTAGGGAGCAGTCGATGGAGCTCATGGAGAAGCTGACGGAGCCAACTGGCTTCAGCAACAGCATTTGCGACGGCCCGATATTCTGCTTCGGCACTAGAGCGAGAAACGGTGTGCTGGCGCTTCGACGACCAGGAGACGAGGTTGTCACCAAGGAAGACACAGTACCCAGAGGTGGAGCGACGAGTATCCAGGCAGCCGGCCTAGTCGGCATCAGTGTAGGCCACGAGATGATCCGTGGGAGACGGTGCAAGCTGAAGGCCATGGTGAAGAGTACCCTTGACGTAGCGAAGAACGCGTTTGATCAGCGACAGATGCTGCTCACGTGGATCATCCATGTGGAGGCAAATCTGCTGCACGCCATAAGCAATGTCCGGCCGAGTGAACGTCAGGTACTGGAGAGCGCCAGCGAGACTGCGATACTCTGTAGGGTTGTCAACAGGAGGCCCAGCAGTGGCCGCAAGCTTTGGAGCGGTGTCCACAGGTGTCGAAGCAGGATGACACGAGCTCATGCCAGCACGCTCGAGGATCTCGAGAGCATACTGAGTCTGCGAGAGGAACATCCCGTGGGTGTCACGTCGAACGGCGAGGCCGAGGAAGTGATGAAGCTCACCCATGTCGGTCATGGCGAACTCGGTGCTTAGAGCGGTGATGACACGCTCAGGCAATGTCGAAGATGAGGCTGTGAGGGTGATGAACGTAGAGGAGGAGGTAGGCCGTACCCAAAGATCCATGGAGAACGAAGAGCGACGTGTCCGACTTGGAACAGACGAAACCGAAGCCGGTGACGAAGGTGGCAAATCGCTGGTACCACGCGTGAGGGGCTCGCTTCAAGTCGTAGAGAGCGCGGTTGAGGCGGCACACATGGTCACGACGCGTAGCATCGATGAACCCAATGGGCTGGTGGCTGTAGACCAGCTCAGAGAGCTTCCCGTGGAGAAATGCGTTCTTGACGTCGAGTTGGCGAATCTTCCAGTTGGAGGAGAGCGACGGAGAGGATGACCCGGATGGTAGCCGGTTTAACCACCGGGCTAAACGTCTCGTCGAAGTCAATGCCATGCTCCCGAGAGAAGCCACGCAGCACCCATCGAGCTTTATAGCGATCGAGGGTGCCGTCCGTCTTGAGCTTGTGACGAAATACCCATTTGCCGGTGACGACGTTGGCGTTTGTAGGCGGAACGACAAGATCCCATGTGTTGTTGGCGAGAAGTGCAGCGGACTCATCGGTCATCGCAGCTAGCCAGTTCGGGTCCTTTAGGGCACCACGAACTGACTTAGGAAGCGGTGAAGAGGCTGCGAGAGTGTCGACGTGGAGGTTGAGACGGTCAGGTGGACCGATGATCTTGTCGGCTTGACGGTCAGGTTGAGACGGTCATGGTATGAGCCAAGCGATTCTCCTCTCTCCCCATCCACTACCGCCGCCGCCCAAGGGTTCCTCGCCGCGCCTCCTCCCCTCCTCCTCCTGCAGCCCCAGCCGCCGCCACCATGCCTGATGCCGGGAACCTCCCTACCCCCACTCCACCCTCTGGGCTCAGGCCATGGCCATCCAAAACTTCAAGAGCCTCATCCCTGTCACCCTAGATCTCAAAGCCTCGAATTTCACCAAGTGGAGGAACTTCCTCTCCATCGCCGTCAACCAGTTTGCCCTCGCCGACCACCTCACCACGGCGATCCCTCTCGCCGACGCGGAGTGGCTGCGGATGGACGCCATGGTCCTCCGCTGGCTGTACGGCACCATCACCCCGACATCGCCGAAATGGTGATGGCCTCCGGCTCCACCGCCTTCGCCGTTCTCGACGGCATCACCGCCCTCTTCCGCGACAACCAGCAGGCTCGCGCGGGCTACCTCGGCCAGAAGTTCCGCAACATCGAGCAAGGCGACAAGAGCGTCACCGCCTACTGTCTTGAGCAGAAGACGGTCGCCGATGCCCTCGCCGACGTCAACGCCCCTGTCACCGACGACGCCCTGGTGTGGAACACCATCAAGGGCCTCCACGCTGACTACAAGGAGATCGACAACCTCGCGCCTCTCCTTCGGCCGTTCCCCACCTTCCTTGAATTTTGCAACATGCTTCTTCTCCAGGAACTCAAGCCGGCCTCCATGAGCTCGTCGCCACCAGCGGTCTTCTACTCCGCTCCTGCCACCGGTAGTCCTTGCGGGGGGCCCGTGCCTCCTCCACCCTGTCTGGCAGGCTTCAGTGCTCCTGCGCCCTCCAGCGCCCCCACCGGCAGCGGCAACGGCCGCTACAAGGGGAAGAAGAAAAACTGGAATGGCGGCAACGGCGGCGCCCCCTCCATTCCCACCATGCAGAACCCCTGGACTGGCGCCATCCACATGTACCCCATGATGGGTCCTAGTGCTCCCGCCAGCCTTCTCGGCCCCATGCCGCGCCCACCGCATCGGCCTCTGGTGCAGGGATACATGGCCCTGCCTGCTCCGTCGCCCATGCCCCCACCGGCGACGTACTCCTACCACGGCCAGCCTGTCTACGGCACCTCCTCGGCACCGACATGGGATCCATCCGCCCTCGCGAGCTACTTCAACACCATGAGCCTCCAAGCACCTGCGGACAGGCACATGGACACCGGCGCCTCCGCCCACATGTCTTCGGACGCCGGTAATCTCACCTCACTTTCTTCAACTCCTCCACATCAACATGTCATCGTTGGTGATTGTTCTTCCATTCCTGTCACTCACTCTGGTCATGTCAATCTCTCTACTTCTCCTAGTCTTACACTTTGTGATGTCCTTGTTACTCCTCGCATCGTCAAGAATTTAATTTATGTCCATCAATTTACTACTGACAACTTCTGCTCGGTTGAATTTGACCCGTGGGGCTTTTCTGTGAAGGACCTCAGGACAGGGAGCGTGATTCTCAGGTGCAGTAGCTCGGGCGATCTCTATCCGCTCTCTACCTTGCCGCACACTCTCACCGCCATTACTGCCGACTCCAACATTTGGCACCGGCGCCTCGGCCATCCTGGTCACGATGCTTTTCGGCGCCTCGTCTCGTCATCCTCGATCCCTCTCAATAAAGTGCACAAGGACCCTAGTTTATGCCATGCTTGTCAACTTGGCCGTCATGTTCGTTTACCTTTTTTTGCTTCCACCACTCGTACCAATAGACCTTTTGAGTTAATTCATTGTGATTTGTGGACTTCTCCTATTCCGAGTGTGTCGGGTTACAAATATTATCTTGTCATTTTAGATGATTTTACACACTATGTATGGACGTATCCATTGCGGCAAAAATCTGAAGCGTTTGGTTACTTGTCTAATTTTCGCTCTTATGTCGCCACACAGTTTTCTATTTCTCTCCAAGCGATACAGTGTGACAACGGCCGCGAGTTCGACAATCGCGCTCTTCAGGACCTTTCTGTCCAACACGGGATCCTCCTTCACTTCTCATGTCCATATACATCTCCGCAAAATGGTAAAGTTGAACGTATCATCCGCACTCTTAATGACATTGTCCGCACTTTGCTTTTTCAAGCGAGCATGCCTCCCAAATTTTGGGTTGAAGCTCTTCATACGTCCACCTATCTTCTAAATAGACTACCCACAAAAGCCCTAGCCGCCCCATGTCCTTTCTTTGCCCTTTTTAGCAAAACTCTCGACTATGCTCTTCTTCGCACGTTTGGCTATGTCTAATAAACTCTCACATCGCTCCGTCGCATGTGTCTTTCTTGGTTACCCTTCTAATCATCGTGGCTACCGTTGCATGGACCTCGAAACCCGTCGGATCATCATCTCACGCCATGTGGTTTTTGATGAAAATCGGTTTCCGTTTGCTCCACAGTTTTCTGTCTCTAACATGCAGCAGCCGACCTCTACACCACCATCGGATGCTGATCCGATCGACGTACTCGACTCAGTCCCCGTGCTGCCCATGCATGCTGGGCCGTGTCGCCATGTTGGGCCGCCTCGGTCGCCTGGACCGCGCTCCACCTCTTCCGCGGCTGCCTCCGAGCCGGGCTCGTCGCCCTCGCGCCACTCAGCCGCGCCCACACCAGCTCCCTCACCGGCTCCGATACCCTCTCCTGCGCCAGGCTCTCCTTCAACACCTTCGCCTGCACACGGCCCATCTCTAGCAGTGTCGGATGGCGATTCCGCCGCTGCCGCCTCTCGTGACGCAGCTTCCTCTACGACATGCTCGTCTTCGACTACGACACCGCCACTGTCGCCACCTCCAGCTCAGGTGGTGACACGCCGTCAAGCCCCTGTCGCGGTTCCCCATCACATGGTGACGCGTCGTCAAGCCGGCAAGATCATCGGTCCACCTGACCGTCTCAACCTCCACGTCGACACTATCGCAGCCTCTTCACCGCTTCCTAAATCTGTTCGTGGTGCCCTAAAGGACCCGAACTGGCTAGCTGCGATGACCGATGAGTCCGCTGCACTTCTTGCCAACAACACATGGGATCTTGTCGTTCCGCCTCCAAACGCCAACGTCGTCACCGGCCAATGGGTATTTCGTCACAAGCTCAAGATAGACGGCACCCTCGATCGCTATAAAGCTCGATGGGTGCTGCGTGGCTTCTCTCAGGAGCACGGCATCGACTTCGATGAGACGTTTAGTCCGGTGGTTAAACCGGCTACCATCCGGGTCATCCTCTCCATCGCTCTCTCCTCCAACTGGAAGATTCGCCAACTCGACGTCAAGAACGCATTTCTCCACCGAGCTGGTCTACTGCCACCAGCCCACTGGATTCATCGATGCTACGCGTCCTGACCATGTGTGCCGCCTCAACCGCGCTCTTTATGGCTTGAAGCAAGCCCCTCGCGCGTGGTACCAGCGATTCGCCACCTTCGTCACCGGCTTCGGTTTCGTCTGTTCCAAGTCGGACACGTCGCTCTTCGTTTTCCACGGATCTTTGGGTACGGCATACCTCCTCCTCTACGTTGACGACATCATCCTCACAGCCTCGTCTTCGACATTGCTTGAGCGTGTCATCACCGCTCTAAGCGCCGAGTTCGCCATGACCGACATGGGTGAGCTTCATCACTTCCTCGGCCTCGCCGTTCGACGTGACACCCACGGGATTTTCCTCTCGCAGACTCAGTATGCTCTCGAGATCCTCGAGCGTGCTGGCATGAGCTCGTGTCATCCTGCTTCGACACCTGTGGACACTGCTCCAAAGCTTGCGGCCACTGCTGGGCCTCCTGTTGACAAACCTACGGAGTATCGCAGTCTCGCTGGTGCTCTCCAGTACCTGACGTTCACTCGGCCGGACATTGCTTATGGCGTGCAGCAGATTTGCCTCCACATGCATGATCCACGTGAGCAGCATCTGTCGATGATCAAACGCGTTCTTCGCTACGTCAAGGGTACTCTTCACCATGGCCTTCAGCTTGCACCGTCTCCCACGGATCGTCTCGTGGCCCACACTGATGCCGACTGGGCCGGCTGCGCGGATACTCGTCGCTCCACCTCGGGTACTGTGTCTTCCTTGGTGACAACCTCGTCTCCTGGTCGTCGAAGCGCCAACACACCGTTTCTCGCTCTAGTGCCGAAGCAGAATATCGGGTCGTCGCAAATGTCGTTGCTGAAGCCAGTTGGCTCCGTCAGCTTCTCCATGAGCTCCATCGACCGCTCCCTACTGCCACTGTTGTCTTCTGCGACAATGTCAGCGCCGTCTACATGTCCCCGAATCCGGTTCAGCACCAACGCACCAAACACATCAAGATCGATCTTCACTTCGTTCGTGATCGTGTGGCGCTTGGTCATATTCGAGTACTTCACGTACCCTCATCTCGGCAATTCACGAACATCTTCACCAAAGGCCTGCCATCACCATTATTCTTGGACTTCCGATCCAGTCTCAGCGTCCGAGAATCTCCCGTTGCGACTGCAGGGGGATGTTAGACAACCGAATCATGTATAGGATATTCGGTTGTACCTGCCATCTCCTCCCTACAATCAGCCATTATGGTTAGGATATGCAATCAGTTGTTTCCATGTAATCTGCCTATTTATAAGAGATAACAGGAAACCCACCATCGTGTGGTTCATTGTCCTCTCTTCTATTTCTATCAGAAACATATCCTAATTTTATGAGGACCACGTTTGGTAAAGAAAAAGAAGAGAAAAAACATGTACATTGTTTCTATTGATGTGTCCGTAATTTCTCTGACGCGAAAAAAATCGCACGTTCCAAACAGAGCACTAGGAATAGACTACTTTTTTTACACGCACAGTCAATGGCTGGATGCCTGGATCACTACTTCTTTTTTAGGCAATGGCTGGATCTCTAGTGGTCGCCTAGGAATAGACCCGTTTGAGAACTGGGCACAACAGCCCAGTGGCAGCCTTTGACTCACTCACCAAGGTGGGCTCCTCCTTCACAAAATATCAACTGGGCTCCACCCGTCTTGGGCTGTGTTTTCTTAATCCTAGACGTTCATGTGCAAAACAAATGGACCCTTCCTTCATTGTCCAGTGTCCAAACGGGCAGTTTGGTTCAGGTTCCAACATGGCAAAATGTTCAGTTATGCGCAGGTCCAAGCGCTTTTTGTATCTTGCATCCATGTGTGTGTCGTGTGAAATTAGACCGGTCAGGGTCAGATCTCACAGAACCACCCTCCCGGTCATGTTATGCATGTCGTTTGACAGCCAGCATAAGCCTAGAGCAGGCCCGCCGTATATACCTCAATAACATGCTTATATCTAGTGTTGATTTTTCTCACCTATTTTCATGTAAGTAAAGTTATCTCTCACCACCATAGTTGTTGTGGCATATCCATGGCAAGTACCGCAACGACACGCGCGATGGCAATAGAGGTCCACGACGACGACGGTGAGCGGCGGCAGTGAGGTCACCCGGGAAAGTCGTCGCCAGTGACGGCGGCGAAGGTTGCGGTGCAGCGCCAAATGCACACCATGAACACCATCAGAATCTACTAACTCTTGCTATCTAGGAGTTGAAGAAGACACTTACCCAAAAACAGTCTAAATACTACTCCACAAGATCTATTCGTCTACGATAACCGAAACAAAAAATTTACAATACAAAAGTTGTGTGAAATGACGAGATGAAGCTATTTGGAAACTTCAAACGGCCGAGCGTGTATTAGTTTGGTGAAATTCGTCAAAAAAGTTTCAAATATGAACACGAAATTAGAAGTTAACAGTTAACTAAAATCGGAACCGACGGTCAGAATGGAGTGTTGCGTCCACCAGTGAGCATCTTCTTCTTGGTGTGCAAGTGTTGAAGTGTACATCTTGATCTTCCATGCTTGCATAGTTGCATTGCATGCGTGTTCGAGCTGGCAGGCCCAGCTTGAGCTCAATCTGGTACTGTGTTTCATTTTATTTGAGCTCATTTCCCGAGTTAGAGTTAGACAGAGATGGGATCAGCTAGACTTTTAAATTAGCATGTCATTTCTTGTCCGGGAGATGCATCTGGCAGCTCGTCTCCGGCCGAGTACGTCCTGTCATGCAGATGCAGGTGACACCAGTTAATAATCCTAGCTAGCGTCGTGATTATTGGCGGACAAGCATGCGGATAATTGCAGATGCAGTGCTGTGCGCTGCCGTAATAATGCTCTCCTGCAGGGTGATCCATCGTCTAGTTAGGTGTTAGTGGAGTATATATCTTCCCTGGCTGCCAGGAGAGGTAATTAAGATGACTCCCGGGAGCACTCCATGGAACATGGAGCATATAAACACCAGTGAAGTACACTCTAGATACTAGCTAGTTGCTTATCCTGGAGGACAACGAAGATGACAGTGCCAATGGAGTTTCTTGCATTAATTGCTGACCAATTTAGCTGCATGTTCGTGTCTTTTAGCCGCATGCAAGAAATAATGAAGAAAAGACATTTGTTGTGTTCTAAAAAAAAGAGGCAGACCAGATGTCCTGAGAAAACAATCTGTTTACCATGAATTCAAAGTTATGGACACATTAGACACGGGGAGAAATTCAATAGTAATAAGAACATAGTAATCTGTTTCACCCCGGGAATTGAATATCCCCTTGCATATAGAACTTCCTTTCCTGACCTGGAAACCTTGGTTCTTGTCAAGATCTGAATAATTGAGTCCATGTGCATCTAACAGTTGCATCCCAGGAGACATCTCCTTTTACCCTTCAATGATCGCCGCCCTTGGGTCCGATCGATCGATCTAGAAACCATCCATCTTCAGGTACATACGCATGTGCACCGGCCTTCCGCTGTTTTGGGGCTCTATGTACTGTACGTCCGCCTCCTTGTCTGCTGTGATGTAGTTTTGCAAGCAGCCAGCAGGTCCCAATCAGCCTAATCATTCTTTTTCTGGTACGTAGCTTAAGCTTGCTTGCTAGCTATAATTAACTAGGAAGATCACTGTCCCGGAAAAGTGCATTTTCCATCCCGGAAAAGTGCATTTTCCATCCATTGGCCGGCTAGATCGATCGATGGATCTTTCCATATTAACTAGAGAAAATTTAGTAATGTACTGTTGATGCATGGATCATTATGTGTGCTCGTCCAAAGGGTCACTTTGCCGCTGCTGCATCCACCCATAATGCATGATGCATACAGTGCAGCAGCCTGCTACTGGGACCTACCAGTGATCAATCACTAAGACAGAGATCACTCACACTTGAGCTAACTCGATCATAATATCTTTAGGGGTAGCTTTGTTGCATGCCTTGCCACAACTAATCGATTACTATAGCCACATGAAAAAAGCATGTTACCGCAATTAGCATCCATGCATGTTTAAGCAGGTACGATAATGTGTAATTAGCATCCATGATTAATCTGGTTTTGCTGGCATAATTGGAAAAGAGAGAGATTGGCCGGCAAGTGTGCCTGGAGGAATTGCCTGCCGATGGTGTCATGCGCGCGTGCACTGCCTTGGGGCCCTGCCATGCCACCGTGCTGCTGACAGTTGCGAAAGTTTCAGCACCTTGTGTTTTTAGCTGAAACTGTCCAAGCACTCGGCAATGAGATCGAGGCCGGCCACTGCTTTGCTTTGAGCCTGACGGCCGGCCGGCCGGCGACTGGAACCGGCCGGCGCTCGTGCTTGATCCCTGCGTCGTGTTGTCAGCCATGCACGTGCTAGTTCATCGTGTCCATACTACTTCTTCCTGGAAATTGCATCTCTGTTTAATCGAATTTTAGAAATAGCTTATAATTTATCAGCTGCTGGCTTACGTACAATTGCAAACGGCTAGATTCGTATGGATTTAAAACATCTTATATTTAGAAATGTGGGGAGTAAATCATATATACTGTGCTGGCTGGACGGTGGTGCAGTGATCACGTTGAGGGTTGACGAGACCAAAACGATTAGCAGCAGCATACCGTACCGGTTTCCTCTGAAAACGACGACGCGTGAATGAATAGCTCGTAGCTTTTTCTGGCTTCTGCGCGGTTCCAGACCATGCACGTACGTGTACACTGTAGAGCGACATGTTGCATCCGAAACACAGGTGACTGAACAATGTAGTGTGTAGAGCAAACGCACCGACACCCCCCTCTCGTTCCCCACCTACAGTAACAGAGGCGATTTTTGGGCGTCACTCGCGCGGACCAGCTCGCCGGCGGCGATCCGCTCGATTCCTCGCCTCCGCGGCCGCTCCGGCGGCGGGAGGACGGGGAATCGACGGATCCCACCGTGTACATAGCCTAGGTGTGCGTGGGTGGCCTGCCGGCGACGCTGTGGAGATGGCGGCGTGGCCGGAGAGGCTTCGGGCGACGGCGGCTCCCTCCTCTGTTCTCGGTACTCCGGTGGAGTCCAAGAGCAGATCTGCCGTCGCGGGCGCGGTTGCTGCTCTCCGGAGTCGCGGCGTGTCCTTCCTCGAGCTGGCGGCCGTGGTGGCGGCGCCGGTTCTTGCTTTTGGGGTTCGGCTGACTCCACTTCGGTGGATGCTCATGCTTTTGCCTAAAAACTGCTGGAGCTTGCAGGTGAGTTCTGCTCCTTCGTCGATGGATGCGGTGGGCTTCGTGGAAGAAGGTTGGTGCTCTCGTTCTGGTCTCCGGCGTGAGACAGCGACGGCGCCATGGCTACGTCTCGGAGCTGATGTTCGTTCACCGGCCAGATTCTGGTGCTTGCGCCAGATGATTCTTGCAGCACTTCAACAAGGTTGGTCTGAGGCGTCGGCTTGGGTGCGTGGTGTGTGTGGTGGATCTGTGTTCTTCGTGCGAGGTGTGGTTCTTGCTTCTCGTGTGTGTTGTTCTTTCAGTTCTTGATCTGTACACGAGCTCCTTTCAAAAAAACAAAAAAAATCGCGTGCGATATATTAATCTAATTGCATAGGCAAAATGATCAATCTCCATCGTCCTGCCGTCTACGGCATGCATTGACCATGGCTCGATCGGCTGGATCCCACTCCGCTCCGAACTACTCCCATATCTAGACATATTCGTGAATCTTGCACATGAACATATCTAGATACATGTGGAAGAAAAATGCTAAAATATCTTACATTTTGATATGGATGTAACTTGTAAACCTTTTTGGATGTCTCGTTTCGATGAAATTCGGCCCGGGTAAGCCTTAGCTTGGACCGCCTTGTGAGATGTTCTTCCTCGGTCGCTCTCGGGGTTTCGAATGTTATATCCTTCCTGGTACCTATCCTATCGGTGATTTTCTATGTCGTGTCGGCATATCGTATCCTCTTTAGTAGGTCAACTTTGACATGGACCTCCCCTTGTGATCAACTTTGCTACATCTGAAGAATAGATCTTCAATTCGTATCTGTCACCTCCTTCATGATCATCGCCTTCCCTCGTGAGTCTATCGAGGTGGTGAGGCGAGACGGGGTAGCCGGGTAGGGTGAGGGTGAGTCTAACCGTATTCGTAGGATGAGACGCCTATTTTGTTTAGTATTCGGGCTGATTACCTAGACCTTATGAACTATTCTTAATAAATTGGTTATCGAGAGGATCATCCTACGGCATGCTTCTAACCTTAAGTTTTTTTTTGGCCTTCTTGCGGCAATGACACCCGCTATGTATAGTGGCATTGTCCTGTTTTATACATAAAACAGGACGATGTCACATTTCTTTTTGAGAGTTATCAGTCGTGACATGTTAACTAGACATGGTTAGTGGCACTGTGGCAGCAACGACGAAGCTGAAGACAACAATCAGTGTTACTGGTAGCTAGCATCTCCAAAGCCGGTTTGGCAGTAGTAATTAATCTACAAAGCGTGAGCTACTCTTATTAAGTGGTTACCACTACCAGCAACAAGATGACGAAGAAGAACACACACTCTTTGGATTCTCATGCCATCGGAATCACAAGACCAGGTCCATCCACAAGATCCTCTCTCTCAAACAGATGTCTTTTTACGAGACACAAGATTCCTTCTCGTGGAAGACCATGACCAACCCTATTGCGCTGTGTTTTTTTAGTGGCAGTCGCGGCGACGACCCAAGAAGGGCAACACACCACGTTCTGCTACCGCCGGCAGGCCCTGACAGTGGGACCACCAGGCCCACGGCGTAGGCAGAGACACATCTACTTGCCTCTCTTTCTCTTACGGTGGGGCCCAGTGCCCATCCCTGCATAGCGTGCGGCGCTGACAGGAAAACATCGTGCTGTGTCTACGCGTTTCCCTCACACAAATCCACTTTTGCTGTGGGACTATGTATAAAAATATAAAAATACAAAAATGTCTTGTGAAAAGTCATTTTAGATCACCGAAATTTGTCTTTTTTGTGAAGACATTTTTTTCACAAATTTTTGTGTGTGCACGTACAATTTTAGATGTGTACTCATTTGCTACGGAAAAATCTATACTCATTCACGAGCAGCTCTAAATGATTTCATTTTTTTTTAGAAAAGGAGGGTGCGAGTCCCCGGCCTCTGCATCGAGTGATGCACACAGCCATTCGCACTTATTAATTCCAACCAGATTTACAAAGTACAATATTGAGAACAAACTGAAGTCAACCTCTCGACAACAAGGGTCGCTACCACTACGATGGGGGTGACGAACACCAACGCACATCATCTAAAAACCTTCAGCTAAACACTCAACGCACACCGATGTGTACGCTTTAGTCGCTGCCGCCGTCTTCCATGAACCCATCTTCAGAAAGGATCAACACCATGACCTTGCAAAATCAGGTCTGCCGTCGGCATCGCCACGATGCCGGACAGCGCCACCATGTGCGAGTCCATCAACCCGAAATCGAGACCCCGCAGCGCCACGCCGCCGAGCCTCACCGACATCGACGTGGCAGATGAAACACCGCTTCGCCAGCTGACCCCCTCCAGGTAGTTCGTGTTCCAAAACGATGCCCTCACGAGGGTGAACGACACCGAAGGTGACGCCATCGTCTGATCTGGAAAACCAGATCTGGGGTTTCCCCCGGAACAAACAGGTTGAGGGCGGAGCAACGATGCCTTCAACAAGGTGATGACGCCCGGGGGCGCCACCATCGTCGTCTCCAAAACGGAGCCCGGTTCTCACCGGCCAACCCGCCCCACCCGTCGTCGATCTACCCGAAGAAGGCGGACCACCTTCGGCGAAGAAGGAGGCCACCACCACCACGCCCAGGGCCGGAGCCCCCGACGCCCTCGTGGTGCGGGTCTAGCCCAGGATGTGCCGCCATGGAGTTGGAGGTCCGGATTTCGGCCAGCCGGAACCTAGGTCCAGACGAAACCATCGCCTTCATCCCGTCCGCCGCCACTGCACGCCAACCCTGGCCGCCGCCGGCCAGCACCACCGCCGAAGATCCAGCCGGAGAAGTGCGCCGCCCCGCCGATCTAGATCGCGGTCGAGGGAGAGCCGCCGCCGCCGCCGGCACGCCACACAGCCTAGGCCGGTGATGTCCCCAGCGACGGCGGCGGGAGAGGAGTTAGATCGGGGGAGGGGTTGAGGGCGGCGAGGAGGGGGCACCCCGGGGGCGGCGCGGCGCCGCCGCCTCGGGGGTGGGAGGGGTTAGGGGGTCGGGGGAGGGGAGGGGTTAGGTTGCCGCGTCTGTTGCCGCGTCTAAATGATTTCATTTTTTTCTCTGAGATTGGCTTTGTTTACGCTCGACCGATCGAGCGAGCAACTCAGTATAATATCATTTTCCTTTTGTTAAGCACGCAGTGAATCTTGTAATTCTTGGTCCAATTAAAGAAGAAGTGGCCAAAAAATCCAATAATGTATTACTTTTGTTTGAAAAATATATCAGTGCATCGTAACGGCTATGGGTCGGAAGATACAATGTTGATTCCTTAGAATTTGATCTTAGGATGCGCCGAGCTTCATACACCGGTTGCTCGATCGGGATACCCTAGCTCAACCGCAAGGAGCCCACAAAATTCTCTGCAGAGAAACTTAAACATGGAAAACCTTCACACAGAGACGTTGGTACTATAACTAAGGGCTTATTCGATTGGCCTCAATGCTTTGGGAGGATTCCAAAAACATATGGATGGTATAAACGTAGAAGTTGGACAGAGTTCCATATACAAAATAGAGGATTGTGAAAAATTCATCATTTTTGCGTATTTCTTGTTTAATCACTAGGAATAAGAAAAAGTAGATGAATCCTAATATATTTTTTTGTCAAATGAGATAAACACACTATTGTTCAATGAACTATTCTGCGATAATTTTTTTGTCACGTGAATTTGTCGTTGAACTCTCAAAATGTGAAAACATGTCACTCAACTCATTCGAGATAAGTGGTTTGGTCACGCACCGATCCTGGGGCCGGTTTATATGTCCACATGGCATACAGAGGGGAGGGGAGGCGAGGTTGGAGACTTGCCGGTGCAGGAGATCCACGCGTGGCAATATCCGACCGGAGACGGGGAAGAGGGGCAAGACACCAGCTATTGGTGTCCTACGGCGTTGATTCCTTTGACGAGGAGGAGCGGGAGGAAGAGTCGTAAACGATTCGGTGACCAGATGGATGCAAGGACAATCCACAGGGGACGACATGATCAACGTCTTACTCTTTAGAGAATTACTTCTAACTATCTTGAATTCTTGATCACTGTCGGGTACATCGAACGTGAATTCACATGTGCACATGTAAGTATGAATCGGAGAGGCCTAAAACGAGATATAATTGCCTAGAAAAGACCTGAAAAAAATGATACTCACCCAATTACCCAAACCCTCCGGTTATGTCAAATCCCTCAATTTTCGGGCCGGTTTGTTGCCAAACAATTGCGAAGAGAAGGGTGATCGCGTTGATGCAGCGACGGGATTGACGTCAATGTGGCTGGGTTTTAGGAACTGCTGAGTGCTGACTCGATTCCCTTAATTTTGTTCCGTCTGCCTCCTTCTCCCCCCTTCCCCTGGCGGCTGGCTATAAATCCTCTGCTCCTCCTCTGCCTCGTCTCGCGCCATCTCGGACCCCGCCCGCCCGCGCACCACGGCATGATTCGGTCGACGCCATCCCTCCTACCCCCACCAGCTCCTGCCACACTGTCGCCACCTTCCTTCCTCCCCTCAGTCCCTCGTGCACTCGCTCAGTCCAGCCGCAGCTGACCGACTGACTCTCTCCCTCCTCCGAGACTCTCGCCGATCGATCGATCTCCGGTAAGTGCGCGAGCAGGCTGCGCCGCGGTGCCGCTTCTTTTCTTGCTGATATGCATCTTCTTGCGTGTTTCTTCTCTTGACGCGGCGTCCGTGTTGTTCGTTCGCTCGCAGCTCTCACGGGCTCTGCTCTTCCCAGGGCGGCGTCTCGCATTGAAGCTGGCTCTGACCCGGCTCGAGTCGAGCGGGAGGACAAGGACGAATAGGGGGAAGGGAGATCTTTCGCATTGACGCAAGATGAGGAGATCCGTGTCATCGGTAAGTGCCCGCCCGCTGATCCCTCCTACTTCCTTGTTTCTTGATCTCCTTTGGTGGTGGTGCTCGTGGGATTGGGGTCGGAGATGGACGGAATAGCCGCCTGATTTTGCGGTAGTGGCGGGTAGGATCCGTCCCCATTGCGCCCTCCACTTTTGCCAAGTGGGTGGTTGGTGTCGGCGACACCGCGGCGGGTTTGAACGGCGTAGTTCCAGCCGAATGATCTGGCATTGGGGCGTAATCTGTACCCTGGTTCGCGTCGCGCTTCGGTATTCAGGGTCAGTGACGTTCTTACTGCCTGTGCCTGTCCTGTCATGTCAAAGTTGGAATGCTGTACACAATTCCGTGCAGCATGCTTTTGGGATTTGGGTGGAGGCGTTAAGGTGAAAATGGTTCAGGTTAGCAGGGGTTTATTGATTTAAGACGGGTGATTGTGAGGGACATTCATCCATAAGCAACATGAGAGAAAACGAACTGAGATCCTGGTGAAATCTTTCTGTTAGAATCTAGCACTAGTTCATTCAGATTTATGTATAAGCGAGGCGCGATTGTAGTTGGTTCGCACTATTCCGCGTCCCTTTAGATGAAAGTCTGTTTGAGTTTCTTCGTATTATCTGTTTTTACATGGTGCTGAAATTTAGCTTTAGCACATCCAAAATATGTTAAGTCTACTGATTTTTTTCTCTTGGAATTTTCTGCTAGGTATTTCAGTTCCTTCTCGTTTTCATGACCATAGTTGAGACACAATGGTCCAGCGTATCCGGCGTATACTGCGAGGACATGGCATCGACCGTGTATCGACCCCATAGTGTCACCCTAACTGAATTTGGTGCTGTTAGTGATGGCAAGACTCTCAATACAAAGGCTTTCCAGAATGCAATCTTCTACCTCAACTCATTCGCGGACAAAGGCGGCGCAGAGCTCTTTGTGCCTGCTGGAAGGTGGCTAACAGGGAGTTTTGCTCTTATCAGCCATCTCACTTTGTCACTGGATAAGGATGCCGTAATAATTGGATCTCTGGTAAATACAAATCACAGCTTTTGCACATAATAATCTGCTCTCTCTCTATTTTGGATTATATGTTTATAACATGAGGCCCATGCACATAATGCCATGTTGATCTAAGTTTCGTTTAACAAAGAACACGACAATAATCAGGGGCAACTAAGTATATATGTAGTATTCTTATATGTTCTACAAATACAATTTTGCCAACTTCATCAACTTAAAATACTTCGTTTGTAGGATTCATCTGATTGGCCAGTAATAGACCCTCTACCATCCTATGGGCGTGGTAGAGAGCTCCCTGGAGAAAGGCACCAGAGCCTAATTTTTGGGTGGAATCTGACAGATGTAATAATTACTGGTTAGTAAATACTATTTTCGCATCATCCGTTTTCTTTGATTTATGCTAGTTAATTTGCAAGTACATAAATCGGATACTTTTGACATGATACTCTTGACAGGCGCTAATGGTACGATTGATGGTCAAGGAGCCATTTGGTGGGATTGGTTCCACAACCGCACGCTGAACTATACTAGACCACATCTTGTTGAGTTTAAATACTCCACCAATATTGTTATATCCAATTTGACCTTCAAGAACTCCCCGTTCTGGAATATCCATCCTGTATATTGCAGGTCTGTTTTTCAAACAGCCACTTGCTTTATGTTAAAACATAATAATTTATCTACAAATGAAAATTTTATAACTAGAGTGCCTTTTGCTCTATAAACAGCCAAGTGCTTGTTGAGCATGTCACCATCGTAGCACCTTTGGATTCACCAAACACTGACGGCATTACTCCAGGTAATGTGAAGTTTTGAATTATTTTCCCACTCCTTCAAGTCTATTTGTTTCGTAATGTTTTAAACGTTTATGTCTCCATATAACATTGTCTTGGGAAAATGAAAGGATAAAGACATTGGCTCTTGCAATATTATTTCACATGTTCTATCGTCAATGATATTTTCTTTTCTTTGTGTTTCCAAAGTCACCTTGAACTTCCATGTATAGCTAAGATGTTGATGAATTATGCAAAAACATTTTTTTGTAAATTTATCTGGTTGCCAATACAAATTACAGTTAACCAGTTCAGAAGAATTAATTGAGTTGGGCAAAGTTTCAAAACCGTGCCTCGCTACCTGGTAAAATGTAGTACCAAAAATTGCAGATAATCTGAATACAGAAACTTAGAAGATGAGACTCTTAATGAATAATATTTGCAACATTAAGTGTCTCTTCGCAGCATGCCCAGTTTTTTCTGAAATCTTTTCTTGAGATGCAATGGAACCTAGTTTTAAGATTTGCGATGCAACAATAGTTAAGAGGACACCTTTATTATGCAATCACATTTAGCTTAAGCATGTTTGATCTGGGTGGTACAATATGAAAATTTAGAATATTTGCACACGTGGTACTAATGCAACTCCATATCCTTCCAGATTCGTCCACAAATGTTTGCATCAATCATTGTTACGTCAGAAATGGTGGTGATGTTATTGGCATCAAAAGTGGTTGGGATGAGTATGGCATTTCTTTTGCTCAACCTAGCTCCAATATCAGCATCAGCAACATCATAGGAGAGACAGGGGGTGGTGCAGGAATAGCCATCGGAAGCGAGATGTCAGGTGGCATATCCGAGGTCCGGGCTGAGGGCCTCCACATTATGAACTCCTTACATGGGATCAAAATCAAGACTGCTCCAGGACGTGGAGGGTATGTAAGGAATGTTTATATAGCTGATGTGAACATGCACAATGTTTCGATGGCCATCAGGATCACTGGAAACTACGGCGAACATCCTGATAACAACTACGACATCAATGCTCTCCCCGTGATAAGCAATATCACAGTCGAGAACGTTGTCGGCGTCGATGTTGGTATTGCTGGCATCTTGGAGGGCATTCAGGGTGACAACTTCAGTAGCATCTGCATCTCCAATGTTTCACTCAGCGTACGGTCCATACATCCGTGGAGTTGCTCACTTATTCAAGGCTATTCAAACTCTGTGACCCCAGAATCGTGCGAGCAACTCACTACAGATTGTGGTCAGACACCAGTCTGCTACGACGGTGGCAGACCTTTAGCAGTTCGTGTACAGGAGGTGACCACTCATAGGACCAGTGGCAGTGGATTGTTAGATCGTTTACTAAAATTGGCTATGATATAGTGTAGGTAGACAGATGTTTCTTATGTGTCGCAAAGGGGCTTACTTCATGGGATGCGCCTCAGTAGTCATGTACATTTCATTTTTGCATAGGATGTAGTTTGCTTTTTGTATATATAAGTAGCATTCCATTTGTGCTCTATGTTTTCAGAGGTTTGCTGGAACATTAGAACAAGCAAGATTATAGTATCATTCCAGTTTTGATTTTTGGAACAAAGATTTAAGAACAGAACATTTCGATGTGTACAAAGTTGTGAATAGGGATCCTCCGTTACAAGCTGAGTAGAAAGAAATGACATTATGCATGAACTGAACTGCAGGAGGAAACTCGGTTTCAGTAACTTCTCCAAGCCTGGAAAGCAGGACAAAAAACTGAAATCACTATGCAATTCTGAAAATTGCATTGTTGGCTGATGAAGGTCTTGTTGCTACTGCAATGTTTCCAGAATTAGTACACCCCACACTTAAAGTAAGATCAGATGAAAGAGGATGGGAGAGACTCTAAGGAATTTAATACTAAAGTCTTCCTTTTTTTTGGCGAACAATACTAAAATATGTAAATGAATAATAACACTTGTTTCTCAGAAACTGAAGCTTAATGGAAACAATTGTTTCTTTTCAGATTGATGGTTTGTGGTCCAACACCAATGTCATAATGCTGACAAATACATTTTTTCTGAGCATCAAGGGCTTTGAAATCCCACCATGATTTCTCCTTGCTGTTCTCAAAGACTTGTTCAGTAAGCAGAGCTTCATTGCCATCTGCACAATTTATTTCCATGTTGGCCTTCATGGCTTCTGAGTTATGATAAAGGTCTTTTTGTCACAAGAAAGGCAACAATCCATCCCAAATTAGTATTACCTCACGGTACATACTCGAGGGAAATTAGTACTAAGATCTTCACATGGAGAAATAAAATACTTGTTCCTCAGAAATAGAAGCATAACGAGAATCAATGTGTTATATTTAAATTGATACTTTTTGACCCATTACCAATGGCAGAATGCTGACAATTTTTTTGCTGAGCAACAGGGGCTTTGCCGCTTTGGCAATGTGAAATTCCACCATGTGTTTACCTACAGATTAGTACATTCGAAATTTCTCGTTAGTGTTCTCAAACACCTGTTCAGAGAGCAGGGCTCCGTTGCCATCTGCGCACTTTATCTCCATATATTGGCCTTTTTTTTACTCCTACATGATATTGGCCTTCTGGTAGAACCTGGTTCCTCTGACTCACCGAAGCCAATAGAGATAGCAGCTTCTGCCTTCTCCACAGTCAACTCCTCGGTAAGCTTCTTCCACAGCTTTTGATAAGAACTTGTGATCCCTGTCTCGTACAGCTGTTTAATACAGCAAAGCATACACAAGTAACTCTCTTTGAACAGGTCCTCCAATTGCATTGGAAATAGACATATGTTCATTGGTCAGATATGCCATGTCTTGCAGTGCAGCAAGAACCAGAGATGCCAGATGTAAACTAATAATAACTAGTACATTCCTGATGACCAGGAAAAGCAGAAGCAACTGAGATGGTTCCATCCTTGGTCTCCACAACTAGAAAAGAAAGGAGAAGATAGTTCATGATGCAGGGTTGCGTGGGATTTTACACGGGAAGGGTTGAAATCTGATGCCAAGGTTAGACAAATAATGAACTAGAAATATATCAAATAAATAAACAAATATCCCCATGAACTCAGAAGATTGTAAACACTACTCTTCTATGAAGGAAAATGGAAGATTGCGCATAACCAGTTTATGACAATAAGCAAAAGAAAAAACAATCGACACGCCTACAATATAAAGCACAATTACTTGACATATCCAGACAAATTCTCACTCTCATTGCCTCATGGCCTTTTCTAGGACCGCGCATAGTACAGAACTAGCAGAATACCCAATCTTGACGAATGCAGAAGTAACCCTTGACACTGCTTTCCTGAAATCGTTGCTCTGTTTTGGGTGAGTGCCAACGAAGGGCCAGCACTTGGGACTTTGGTACTGATGACGAGAAACATACATAACTGTGTCTCAGTGGAAGAGCACTGCAACAACCAAACTATACAGTCTTACTGAAGTGGAACAGTCTCCCAAACTCGCAAGAAAACCTTGTCCTGACCAACACAAGAGGGGATCTGCCGTCCGGAAAGGAAACAAACAGAGACAAAACTACATGATCCGTAGCAGAATATTCACCAAGCTGTACACGATCCCGATAGGCCCATTCAGACATTGTTGTACGCCATTGTGGATTATGCATGCCGGCGAAAATGCAGGAGGAAACTCTGTTTCAGGATTTTCTTCACGGCTGGAAAAGCAAGGATCAGAAACTGAACAAAAACACAACAAGGGCAGAAAAGCTGTATGCCTGCATCAAGTGATTTCTGCTATGTAAGTTATGAAATGTTGCACTGTACATTACCGTGCAAAATAATAAATAAGAAGATGGCTGGCTGATGATTGTCTTGTTGTCACCAGCAACATATCCGAAATTAGTATCTCACAGTTAAAGTAAGATCAAGTGAAAGAGCAAGGTAGATACTTCCAGGAAATCAATACTAGAATCTGGACATGAACAGTAACATTACTTGTTTCTCAGGAATTGAAGCATGGTAATGATGAAACAATGGTTTATATTCAAATTGATAGTTTGCGGCCCATCACCAATGACACAACGCTGACAATTACATTATTTTTTTCCTGAGCATCAGGGGCTTTGAAATCCCACCATGACTTTAACCAGCCACACATTAGTACATTCGAAATTTCTCCTTGGTGTTCTCAAAGACTTGTTCTGCGAGCAGGGCTCCGTTGCCATCTGCGCGCTTTATCTCCATGTTGGCCTTCTGGTAGAACCCGGTTCCCCTGAGAGCATCAGCGATGAAGTCATCGAATCCAATAGCAATAGCAGCTTCTGCCTTGGCTCCATATACCAGCCTCTGCATAGCAGCGTTCAACAAGATTGTTGATAAAGGATTAACTATATTCTGCCAGATGAAGGATGCTAACGTAAGGAGCAGACCTTGATCCGGGATAGATGAACAGCACCAAAGCACATTGGGCAAGGTTCACAGGATGCAAACATTTCGCAATCCGACAGCTCAATTTTTCCAAGCTTTTTGCAAGCCTGGAGTAAAAGCAAAACATTACTTATGTGAGACAGATAATCAAACAACAGAAAAGAAATAATATACAATGCAATAACTACCATGCATTATATATATGTGGGCCTAAAGGTAACGCCAGCCATGCAACCTAGTGCCACTAACTATAGCCCTTAGTGGGTTGTTTAGAAAAATAAACGGCTGTTTTCATGTCAAAATGAATTTCTTCTGTTTTATCTACTGATCTTGAGAGTACCTACTCTGTCTACACCATTGGTAAGGAATAAGAACTATTAATGATAGTTCATCCAGCACTTGACTTGTTGATGGAAACAAACAATTATTAGGCTGGTAGAATTTGTTACTATGATTATTAAACTTTGCCTGACTCTACAAAAGTCTATAACATGTTTTGAATAGTCAAATTTATATATTTGCAATGAGGTAGAGTTGGTAGTTTAATACAAGATCATATCGCTACTAATATGAGAGCCAGGGACATTTGAAGGATGAGGTTTGAACTATAAAATGCCATCTCAGTTGTGTAGTCAGGTGAACACAACATGCAGTAATTTTGCAAGAAGGAAGTGGTACTAGTTCCAAAAGCATGAAGCATAGATTGGGTTACACCTTATATCGGCAGGTGAGGCCGAGGTAAACAGTAAGCACCAAGTAGTTGGTGAGCATCCACAGGGCACCTTGACCTTACCTCTCTTATTGCAGTAACTTCAGCATGGGCAGTTGGATCAGTGTAATTCATAACCATGTTGTGGCAACTAACTACCACTTCGTCATTCCGGACGACAACCGCGCCAAATGGGCCTCCATGGCCACAGTCAACCCCTCGGTAAGCTTCTTCTACCGCTTTTGACAGAAACTTGTGATCCCTGTCCTGTATGGCTGTTTAATGCAGCAAGGCATAAAGAAGTAAGTCAGCTTTGAACAATCCTCCACATTGCAGAAATGCAGCAAACGCTAGGAATGGTCAAATATGCGATGTCTTGCAGTGCATTAAGAAGGAGAGATAGCAGATGGAAAGTAGTGACTAGTACCTTCCTGGTGTCCAGGAAATGCAGAAGCAACCGAGATGGTCCCATCCTTGGCCTCCACAACTGCAGAAGAATGAAGGGGGATAATTCATGAGGCGCGGTCAGATGAGATGTAGCATCGGGATTTAGTCAAAAAGGTAAAATAAAATAAAAATCTAGCACCTCGGTAGACCAACCTATTGATAAACGGATCAAGTAACTATCAGATGAACAAGCAAGATCCCCATGAACTCAGAAGACCTGTAAACTATTGAAGCGCTAAATTACTTGGCGTATCGAGATGATTTTCCACTTCCATGGGCCCATTGCCCGACTCTATGATTGTGCATAGTCTGCATCGTTCAAAAAGACTAGCTACCAGAACTCCCAATTCTGGCAAAAAATGCAGAAAACTCTGTCTCGGTTTTGGGACCCGCACTAACCGTTACAGTTTTGGCCCGCACTAACCGTTACAGTTTTGGTACTGACGAGGAAGACATTACTGTGCCGCCCCAATTGAACATTGCAGCGATACAACTACACAGCGCAGAGCACCAACCGAGGAATTAACCCGAAATCCCACCCCAGACCCACAGTCTTCTCTACTGAAATACTAGAACACTGACTGAAAAGGGATGAGCCTTCAGTGCAGTGCTTACGATAACTGACTCCCTGCCCCACGCCACAAAACCAAACAAGCATCCCAGAACCGCACGATTCCCGCGCCCGCCGGATCTCCCGACCAAAAACGCAGCAGGAGTTCCGCGCGACGCGATCCGGAGCAGAATTGCCGATCGACATTCTCGCGGATCGCAGGAACACAGGATGGATTCGCGCACGACGCGGCCACGAGTGGCGGCGGGCTAAAGGGCCAGGCGTCCGGAGCGCGGCGTCGCCTTACTTACCCTTGGCTTCCTCCATGGGCGAGCGGCGAGGAGGAGGAGAAGGTGGGGAGCGGATCGGCGGAGCTCCGACGAGATGCGCGTGTGCCTGTCTGTCTGTGGGAAGAGTGTCCGGTTGGTTGATCTGGCCGGCGGTCTCGCGCCCGTGCCGTGCCGTGCCGTATAAATAAGGCCGCGGCGGGCCACTGTCCTGTGGGCCCGGCGCCGTCTTGTGGAAGGAACGAGGAAAGCGACGGCGCCGACCGGGAGAGGGCGTGGACCCGGCTCTCCTGGGACGGGGTCCTGTGGGTCACGGACGGGTGGGACCCACTGGGAAGCGCACCGCTCCCCTCGGTGTACGGTGGGGTCGGTCGTGTCAAACGTGGGGTATAACATAACAAAGTGAAGATGCCGGTCGACTCGTTTTGTATTTCAACAGATCCATATCTTGACGAAGATTTTATGCTCCTTTTATGCTTGATGATTTTATGCTTGATTGATTACGGGTGTGCCAACAAAACGAAGGAATACTTGTGTATGCCACATGTGTAACTCGTGGCACAGCTACCGTACGTCCACCGGTTGTCATGCTATCAATCATCACAAAAAGACGCTGAACAGATCAACCGAATGCAGAGAAAAGAAATAAAATCGACCGGAATAAAGGGAAAAAAATCAGTCGTCTCGTCACAGAAAAAAAAACCAGCCAACCAAGTACAAGGAAAACCGAATAGTTTACACGGTATTTTCTCCTACATATGATATGCAAACCGCGATAGTGAGTATCGAATCGTTTTGAACAAGTACGATAGCATTATACCGTGGAAGTGTACTATCATGCAAAGCATAACAATGGTAGGAGTATCACACAGAGACTTTAATGGTAGATGGAGTGAAGTAAGAAAACCTAGGAACTCGGTTGAATATAACCTAATAAGTAGGCGAAAACAATTAATTATAATGAGAGACTAATTCTCATAAATTTGCCACCGATTCTCCATGAGATCATCACGAAGCTGTGTATGCGACTCCCGGTTTTCATCCATCTGGTATGTCTCAAATTTGTTTTGGATCCTGTGCGGTTTTGGTGGGTTTCACACGGCTACCAACATTGTTGTAGTCGAAATCTAGGTTCAAACTCCGTTCATTCTCGATGATAGTGTTGTGGAGAATCACATAAGTACCGATGATACTTTTATGTTTTTCTGTTCCGATAGCGAGAAGGACCTCGGACAATAGCAATCGAGGCTGGAACTCACTGAAATGCTCTCTCAATGTCCTTCCGACAAGCAACAAACTGAGCTTGCTTTTTACCTTGTAAATTTGACACAATCTTCACAAAAATTGACCATTAAGGATAGATACCGTTACCTAGATAGTACCCCATGCCACATGCACGACCACTATCAGTGAAGTTGCAAGCCGGAGCATCACCACTTGCAAGCCTAACAAATAGATAATATCTCTTCAAAACATCAATATCATTGAGAGAGCGCGGCAAATAAGAAAATCGATGCCAAAACCACAAGTCTTCACATGACCCAAGTATGATAGTTTGATCATGATGACGTTGTACTAGCCATGCCATGTCACGTGACAAAATTTTCACCTTCACCGCATGCAGTCGATGCTTTAAAACATGTCTGACCATACCCTTACGACATTCACCGATGATATGTAGTATGCGGACTTGTTTTCCTGTTTCCCGCAAAAGAAAATTATGGTTCAGTCCGTTTTGCAGGATCCGGCCGGGCCCCTTTTTCGGTCTATAAATACGGTAAAAAAGGGTTATTATTCGGGTTTTGGCTTTTTTATGGATTTTTTTTCGAGTCAAGCATTTT